>SJXQ01005759.1:567536-713679 GCA_006408695.1 Aepyceros melampus
CGGGGGTGGGGGGGTGGGGAAGGGGGGCGGGTCCTGACGAGCGTGCTTGGGGCTATACATCCCGCGCCCCAAACTTCCCCTGAGCGCGGCTCCCGCGGGACTCACCGGCCCGGGCTCCGGCGCCGCCGGGCGCAGGGTCCACGGCTCTGGCTCCGCTGGTGCCGGCTCTGGCTGGGGCTGAGGCCGGGCTCCGGCGGGGCTCAGGCTCTGATCCGGCGCGGGGCGGGGCTGGACGGGGTCCGCCCCTCGTCCCCCCTCCCGACTCGGGAAACCCTTCCCCCTGCTTTAACCCTGCACCTGCCGTGGCCGGAGCAGGGCGCACCGACCTATGGTCACCGGCACACGGGTGAACAGACAGACGAACACGTGGACACTGGGCCTGCCCAGGATTTGGGGTCCGACCTCGGGAGCGGGGAGAAAGGAGCGGCGATGGTCGTCACGACAGGATGTCGTGTAGGATGCAGGCGGTTCTGAGCGGGATCCAGCTTGGGAGCACCCGCTAAGGGCCAGACCAGGAGAACCTGGGGAATTAGGGAGCGGGCGCCCGCCCACCGCTACTGCGCTCTCAAGAGCCCACGACAGGCTTTGCGGCGGCGCCCCCTTGAGGCCCCTTAGGGAAAGGCCTGGGCCTTTGGCGGCGGCAATGGTTAGGTCTCCCTTCCCCAAGCTCGGACAGGGCACAGAAGAGGCTGTGTGATGCACATCGAGGCTAGTCGTGGGTAGAGGAGCAGAAGGTGCCAGCCTCAGGACTTGACAGGCCCTTCCACAGGTCTGGGTGGGGACAGTTTGTGTGGGGGAGTGGAACTGAGCAAAGGATGAAGAGTCAGAGGCCGCGGACCTCCCAGGCAGTCACTCTGGGCTTCTCCCGAGGGGCCTACGGCGGTCCGTGCCTGCCTCCAGCCGGCTCGGGGGTCAGCGAAGCAATTGCTGTGACAGAGGCCGACCTGCCGTAGCCCCAGACCCTGACTCATCCCGTCTTCTCAGTCTTAAAGGTATCGGCTGAGTCTGTGAGCTGGGGCCCATTTGGACAGGTCAGTGGTCACCTAAGAGCAGAGGTCCTGACCCAGCGATCCCACTGCTGGGCATACACACCGAGGAAACCAGAACTGAAAGAGACACGTGTACCCCAATGTTCACTGCAGCACTGTTTATAATAGCCAGGACATGGAAGCAACCTAGAAGTCCATCAGCAGATGAATGGATAAGAAAGCTGTGGTACATATACACAATGGAGTATTACTCAGCTATTAAAAAGAATACATTTGAATCAGTTCTAATGAGGTGGATGACGCTGGAGCCGATTATACAGAGTGAAGTAAGCCAGAAAGAAAAACACCAATACAGTATACTAATACATATATATGGAATTTAGAATGATGGTAATGATAAACCTGTACGCAAGACAGCAAAAGAGACACAGATGTATAGAACAGCCTTTTGGACTCTGTGGGAGAGGAAGAGGGTGGGATGAGTTGGCAGAGTGGCAATGTAACATGTATGATACCATAAGTGAAACGAATCGCCAGTCTAGGTTGGATGCAGGATGCAGGATGCTTGGGACTGATGCACGGGGATAATCCAGAGAGAAGGTGTGGGGCGGGAGAGGGGAGGTGGAGGTCGGGATTGGGAGTTCATGTACACTCGTGGCTGATTCATGTCAATGTATAGCAAAACGAATACAGTATTGTAAAGCAAAACAAACTAAAAAAAAAAAAAAAAAAAGAGTTAAACATACACTTACCATTTGACCCAGCTATCCTGCTCCTGGGTTTTTAACCTAGAGAATTGAAAACCAATGTTTACATAAATATCTGTATAAATATTTTTACAACACCTCTATTCATATTTGCCAGAACCAAACCAAAACAAATATAAATGGGAAGAACTCAAACATCCTCCAGTGGGTGAATGGATAAACAAAATTGTTCTCATTCATTCAAGGGGATATTACTCAGCAACAAAAAAGACAAACTGCTGATACATCCAACAACTTGGGTGAATTTCAGAGATATTAGGCTGAGTTCTTATTAGGCTATTTGCTTCAATTTGTATGACATTTTCAAAAAGAAAACAGAAAACCCCTACAGTTTTTGAGAACAGATCAGTGGTTACCAGATGTAAGGTTACGGGAGGAAGTAACTACATGAGGATTTCAAAAGTGAGTTCTGTATAGTGAAGAAACTGTTCTGTATCTTGACTGTGGTGGTGGTTACACAAATCCAATATATATTAGAATTTATTGAACGGTATTTTGAAAGAAAAAAGTCAATCAGTTCAGCACAGTTGCTCAGTCATATCTGACTCTTTGCAACCCCATGGACTGCAGCATACCAGCCTTCTCTATCCATCACCAATTCCCAGAACTTGCTCAAACTCATGTTCATTGAGTCAGTGATGCCATCCAACCATCTCATCCTCTGTCGTCCCCTTCTCCTCCTGCCTTCAATCTTGCCCAGCATCAGAGTCTTTTCAAATGAGTCAATTCTTCGCATCAGGTGGCCAAAGTATTGGAGCTTCAGCTTCAGCATCAGTCTTTCCATTGAATATTTAGGACTGATTTCCTTTAGGATGGACTGGTTGGATCTCCTTGCTGTTCAAGGGACTCTAAAGAGTCTTCTCCAACACCACAGTTCAAGAGTGTCAGTTCTTTGGTGCTCAGCTTATAGTCCAACTATGGATCTTTCTCAGTAAAGTAATGTCTCTGCTTTTTAATATATTATCTAGGTTTGTCATATAATATATATTAGAATTTATTGAACGGTATTTTGAAAGAAAAAAGTCAATCAGTTCAGCACAGTTGCTCAGTCATATCTGACTCTTTGCAACCCCATGGACTGCAGCATACCAGCCTTCTCTATCCATCACCAATTCCCAGAACTTGCTCAAACTCATGTTCATTGAGTCAGTGATGCCATCCAACCATCTCATCCTCTGTCGTCCCCTTCTCCTCCTGCCTTCAATCTTGCCCAGCATCAGAGTCTTTTCAAATGAGTCAATTCTTCGCATCAGGTGGCCAAAGTATTGGAGCTTCAGCTTCAGCATCAGTCTTTCCATTGAATATTTAGGACTGATTTCCTTTAGGATGGACTGGTTGGATCTCCTTGCTGTTCAAGGGACTCTAAAGAGTCTTCTCCAACACCACAGTTCAAGAGTGTCAGTTCTTTGGTGCTCAGCTTATAGTCCAACTATGGATCTTTCTCAGTAAAGTAATGTCTCTGCTTTTTAATATATTATCTAGGTTTGTCATAGCTTCTCTTCCAAGGAGAAAGTGTCTTATTTCATGGCTGCAGTAACCATCCACAGTGATTTTGGAGTCCACAAAAATAAAGTCTGTCATTGTTTCCATTGTTTCCCCATCTATTTGCCATGAAGTGATGGAACTGGATGCCATGATCTTAGTTTTAAGAATGTTGAGTTTTAAGCCAACTTTTTCACTCTCCACTTTCACTTTCATCAAGAGGCTCTTCAGTTCCTCTTTGCTTTCTGCCATAAGGGTGGTATCATCTGCATATCTGAGGTTATTGATATTTCTCTCAGGAATCTTGATTCCTGCTTGTATTTCATCTAGACTAGCATTTCGCATGATGTACTCCTCATGACAGTGAAAGTGAAAGTCACTCAGTCGTGACTGACTCTTTACAACCCATGGACTATAGAGCCAATGGAATTCTCTAGGCCAGAGAATTCTGGAGTGGGTAGCCTTTCCCTTCCCCAGGGATCTTCCCAACCCAGGGATCGAACCCAGGTCTCCCACATTGCAGGCAGATCCTTTACCAGCTGAGCTACAAGGGGAGCCCAATAATACTGGAGTGCATAGCCTATCCCTTCTCCAGCAGATCTTCCTGGCCCAGGAATCAACCCAGGGTCTCCTGCATTGCAGGTGGATTCTTTCCAACTGATCTATGAGCATAGAAGTTAAATAAGCAGGGTGACAATATACAACCTTGACATACTCCTTTCCCAATTTGGAACCAGTCCATTGTTCCATGTTCAGGTCTAACTGTTGCTTCTTGACTTGCATACAGATTTCTCAAGAGGCAGGTAAGGTGGTCTGATTATTCCCATTTCTTTAAGAATTTTCCACAGTTTGTTGTGATCCACACAGTCAAAGACTTTAGCATAGTCAATGAAACAGAAGTAGATGTTTTTTCTGGAATTCTCTTGCTTTTTCTATGATCCAATGGATGTTGGCAATTTGATCTGTGTACTTTCAGACTGAACTGTACTTCGAAAGAAAAAGGTCAATATCATTATACGGAAATTTAAAATATAAAAACTGAAAAGTACAATTAATACAGATGCAAAGCTAATTATTTTATTCTTTGTTAGACCCACTACTGCGGTAATGTTTTTTTTTGCTCAGGTTATTTCAGCTTTGGCTATTGGGAGCTCTTCCAGAGATCCATGTAAACATGATTTTTATTGAGATTGTTCCATGAAGATTTCATCAATGAAATTCTAATATTAACTAAAAGTTTGAAAAGACAATTGATTATATAATTGTTCATTGGAAAATGACTAAATTCTTCTGATTATTCAGTTCTATTACAGATAGCATCTGGTTGGTTTGGATTAGTTACTAATAGATTACTTCCTATGATAGACATTTTTGCCAATTTGTGAGTTCTTGCTTTGTAACTATTAATTCATATTTTTCATTTCAAGTGACGTATATTGATTTGTACAATTTCCTACTTTACCTTGTAGGACTCTCTTTCAACTGATTTTCCCCAAGTTATTGCACTGAGTAGGTGGATATTTATTTGGAATCCAAAGAAATAGTTACTGGCAATTACATAACATTATTTGATCAATTTATAAAAAGCAGGAAAATGACAGTGTACTTTCTACCAGGAATTGATATTAATATTTCCTAAAGCATAATTAAAGACTGCATAATTCATCTGGTTAGCATGAATTTTGGTAAATAAAAATTTCCTTTACTTGGTAAATGGAATACTAAATGATGTATGTACTAAACAATTATGTTGCAAAGTACTAATTATAAGTAAAATATTATAATATGACAGAAAATTATTTGATGTATTTTAAAAGAGATAATAAGGACTTCCGTGTACTTTTGGGATGGACAATGGTGGTGGTTTAATCGCTAAGTCGTGTCCAACTCTTGTAATCCCATGGACTGTAGCCTGCCAGACTCCTGTGTCTATGGGATTCTCCAGACAATACTGGAGTTAGTTGCCATTTCCTTCTCCAGGGGATCTTCCTGAACCAGGGATTGAACCTGGGTCTCCTGCTTTGCAGGGAGATTCTTTACTAACTGAGCTACTTGGGACAATATCATCTTGAAAATAGTGTTAACAATTGTAGGTATAATCAAAATGCATTTCAGAATTCCAAATAGATTTATATCATGTTTTTGAAAAACATAACTTAATATTTATAACTTGTTTAATAGCTATCTTTATAATAAGTCAAGAAGAAAAACTTTAATGGATATGTTTGAGGGAAAGTGTGTGTGTGTATGTATATGTGTGTGAGAAATATACTGACTACTTTTATGGTGGACTTGTGTGGCCTACATGCTGTATATCTTTTGGAAGTTTAGAAGGATTGTTACTTGTGGGAGAACATGATATGACTGGTTATAGGCTATGAACCAAATAGTTTAATTGACGCTGATAATAACGATTGACCCTAAGGTAAGCAAAAGATTAAAGCGACAGGGCTCCGTTTTCTATATGCTTGTGTGTTTTACTATCTTGATGCTCTGATTATCCATTAGAAATAGTAGCAATAGCTGTATCAACTCAAAATAATATCAGCATTGCCTGAGTCTACCTATACTCATCAAAGATGTTGGCCTATAGTTTTCTTTTCCTGTGGCATCTTTGTCTGGTTTTGGTATCAGGGTAATGGTGGTCTTGTAAGGTGAATTTGATAGTATTCTGTCCTCTTCAGTTTTTTAGAATAGTTTGAGATGGATAGTTATGAGTTCTTTTATGTATGTTCACAAATATGTGACACAGTTCAGTCCTGCACTTTTGTTTGCTGGAATTCTAAAAAAAATTACAAATTCAATTTCATTATTATTGATTCAGTTCAGTTCAGCTGCTCAGTCGTGTCCGACTCTTTGCGACCCCATGATTCACAGCACGCCAGGCCTCCCTGTCTATCACCAACTCCTGGAGTTTACTCAGACTCACGTCCATTGAGTCAGTGATGCCATCCAGCCATCTCATCCTCCGCTGTTCCCTTCTCCTCCTGCCTCCAATCTCTGCCAGCATCAGAGTCTTTTCCAATGAGTCAACTCTTCGCATGAGGTGGCCAGAGTACTGGAGTTTCAGCTTCAGCATCATTCTGTCCAAAGAAATCCGAGGGCTGATCTCCTTTAGAATGGACTGGTTGGATCTCCTTGCAGTCCAAGGGACTCTCAACAGTCTTCTCCAACACCACAGTTCAAAAGCATCAATTCTTTGGCGTTCAGCTTTTTTCACAGTCCAACTCTCACATCCATACATGACCACTGGAAAAAACATAGCCTTGACTAGACGGACCTTTGTTGACAAAGTAATGTCTCTGCTTTTGAATTTGCTATCTAGGTTGGTCATAACTTTCCTTCCAAGGAGTAAGCGTCTTTTAATTTCATGGCTGCAGTCACCATCTGCAGTGATTTTGGAGCCCAAAAAGATAAAGTTTCCACTATTTTCCCATCTATTTCCCGTGAAGTGATGGCACCAGATGCCATATCTTTGTTTTCTGAATGTTGAGCTTTCAGCCAACTTTTTCACTCTCCACTTTCACTTTGATTAGCTTGTTCATATTGTCTGTTTCTTCTTGATTCAACCTTGGCAGTTTGTAAATTTCTAGAAATTTGTACATTTCTTCCAGGTTGTCCAATTTGCTGGCCTGTAACTTTTCATAATATTCTCTTATACTTTTTTTGTATCTCTGTGGTATCAGTTGTTATTTCTCCTCTTTCATTTATTATTTGTTTGTTTGGGTCCTCTCTTCTTTCTTCTTGGTGAGCCAACTAAATGTTTGTCAATTTTGTTTATCTTTCAAAAAACCAACTCTTGGTTTCATTGATCTTTTCTATTGTTTTTTATCTTTGTTTTACTTATTTCCTCTTTGGTCTTTGTTATTTACGTCTTCCTGC
Source organism: Aepyceros melampus (assembly GCA_006408695.1). Lineage (NCBI taxonomy): Eukaryota > Metazoa > Chordata > Mammalia > Artiodactyla > Bovidae > Aepyceros > Aepyceros melampus. The sequence continues at coordinate 574,657 of SJXQ01005759.1, forward strand.
TGACCTTGTGCTTTTTGTTCTTCTTTTGCTAATTTTTTTATGTGGTAGGTGAGGATGATTTTTGAGATTTTTCTTGTTTCTTGAAGAGGATTTGTACGATGATAAACTTCCCTCTTAGGACTGCTTTTGATGCATCCCTTGGACTTTGGAGTGTTGTGTTTCCACTGTCACTTGTTTCAAGGTATTTCTAATTTTCCCTATGGTTTCTTCATTGACCCAGTGATTTTTCAGTAATATGTTGTTTAGTCTTCATGTGTTTGTTTATTTTCCCACTTGTTCTTCCTCTAATGGATTTCTAGTTTTATACTATTGTGGTTACAAAAAATGCTTAATATAATTTCTGTCCTTTTAAATTGATTGAAATTCATTTTGTGGCCTTGCATGTGATCTGTCTTGGGAAATGTTCTGTGTGCCCTTGAAAAGTGTGTGTGCTTTGCATTTTTGTTTGGAATGCTCGACATCTGTTAAGTTCACCTGGTCTGTTGTGTCATTTAAGACCAATGTTTTCTTACTGGTTTTCTGTCTGAGTGTCTGTCCACTGTTGTAACTGGGGTTTAAACTCTCCTATTATTATTGTATTGTTGCCACTTTCTCCTTTATGTCTGTTAGTATTGCTTTGTATATAGCAGTGTTCTGCTTTGGGGTGCCTCTATGTTTATGAGTGTAATATCCCCTTTTCTATTGATCCTTTTATCGCATAATCCCCTTCTTTGTCTGTTCTTATAGTTTTTGTTTTAAAGTCTGTTTCATCTGATATGAGTACCACTTCCCTGACTTTCTAGTCATTTCTGATAACTTGAATGTCAGATATTTCATAACATGACTGAAACAAATTAACACACACATGTCCTTACTGCCATCTTATTATTTGGTTTCCATTTATAGTTCTTATCTGTTCTTGCTTTTTGTCTTCTCTTGTGATTTGCTGATTTTCTATAATAGTATCTGTGTTTCTTTGTTCTTAGCTTTTGTGTATCTATTGTAGGTTTTTGATTTGTGGTTACCATGGGGATCCTGTGTTTTGACCTTTAACTATATCTACCTGTTTTAAACTGGTAGTCATTTGCATCTCAACATATTCTAAATGATCTAAATTTTTTACTCCCGTCACTCACATTTTTGTTTTACATATTTTACAGCTTTATGTTTACCCCTAAACTATTTATTATGGCTATAGTTGGTTTTTCAATGTTTTATCTTTTAACCTTCATACTGGCTTATTTAAGTGGTTGATTCACATTCCTTCTTATATATATTTTCCTTTCCTTCTGGGGTTTTTCTTTTCCTATAGATTCTACTTTTCCATTTAGAGAAGACCCTTTTACATTTCTTTTATGGCAGTTTTAGGGTTGATGAACTCTTTCATTGATACATAGTATATCCTTTTAAATATAGTTATATACTTAGAATATCCATGTAAATCCATCATAAACTAATAAACATTTACTCCTAATATAAAGATATAAAATTTTGTCTATTCTTATATTCCAATAATTGATGTCATTGTTGAGTCGCCCAGTCATGTCCAGCTCTTTGTGACTCCATGGACTGCATCCTGCCAGGCCTTCCTTTCCCTCCCCATCTCCCAGAGTTTGCCCTTGTTTATGTACATTGCATCAGTGATGCCATCCAGCATCTCATGCTCTGGCACCATCTTCTCATTGTGCTCTCAACCTTTTCCAGCATTAGAGACTTTTCCAATGAGTTGGCATTGAAGTATTGGAGTTTCACACTCAGCATCAGTCCTTCCAATGAGTATTTAGGGTTGAATTTAAGATTTTCTTTAAGATATCCTTTTAAATTTCCTAAGATTGACTGGTTTAATCCCCTCTCCAATAATTAACAGCTAGAAAATATAATGTTAATAAGGAAAGATTTATCAGAGTAGCAAATATATAAAATATTTTGTGATACAATTGAATTTTAAAATGTGGAAAAACTTTAAATGATACAATCTTATCTTAGGAGATTTAAATGAAAATTTGAATAGTTGGATATATAGAGTATAATCCTGGAAAGGGCTATTCTGTATTATCAAAAGTATCAGTTTTAATGAATTAATAGAAAACATTTCAATTTAAATACATCAAAACTGGATTTGAACTTGGTAGTATGACTCTTCATAACATGTAAACTTGAATTTTTTTTAGGAAAAAAGTATGAAATTATGATGTAAGAAAAAAGTAACTGTCTCCAGTAGACATTAGAAAATGTAATTTAGTCTCAATGCATAAAGATTTGTACATTTAATATCAATGTAATTTAGTATCATTGCATAAGCTGTTAGTGGCTCAGTCCTGCCTCTTTTCAACCCCAAGGACTGTAACTTGTCAGGCCTCTCTGTCCGTGGACTTCTCCAGGCAAGAATGCTGGAGTGGTTTGCCATTTCCTCCTCCAGGGGATCTTCCCAAGCCAGGGTTTGAACTCAAGTCTCTTACATCTCCTGCGTTGTCAGGGAGGTTCTTTACCACTAGTGCCACCTGATGAAACCCATCAATACATAAAGCACTGCATAATCTGTTCAACACTTTGAACACTGAATGATGTAAGTTAAAGTTCTGAAATATCAAGAATTATATATCAACTCATATGATAGAATATACTTTCTAAGTAAAACAGAATTAAAACAGTATTATTACAACTTTAAAGAAAAAGTATCTGCATGGAAGTTATGATGACATCAAATAAGAAGGTGAACAGTTCTGCTTTTGATTGCTACAGTGTACTAGATGCCAGAAAGCCACAATTATATTCAATTTTCATATGGTTATTCCCCAACCACATGATTATATACCTGAAAAAGATAAGTAGTAATAAAAGTCAACAAATCCTATATTTCAGTGTTTATAAGACAACAAAGTAAATTTAGCAAGCATATCCAGCATGTTTATATTTGAAATAATTCTATTTTAGAGTATACAGTAGTATTTATCTATTAAAAAGCACACTTGTTTTAAAATTCTCTTTAAGTCCATAAAGACAGAAAGTAATCAAACAACTTGCTAAGGATATCACAGGAACACTATTACCACTGTGGCAATCATATATTTATTTAGGTTCTCTTCCTTGATGGCTCAGCAGTAAAGAGTCCTCCTGTGATGCAGAAGACACAGGAGACACGGGTTCGATCCCTGTGTGGGGAGGATACCCTGGAAGAGGGCATGACACCCCACTCCAGTATTCTTGCCTGAAGAATCCCTTGGACAGAAGCCTGCCAGGTTGCAGCCCACAGGGTCACAAAGAGTGGGACATGACTGAGCACAAAGCACATTCAGGCATTAATTCTAGGAAAATAAATTAAATATCCAAATAAGATACTTGTCAAGTCCCTTGGGAAAAGTTATATTTTTAATATTAATAGTTTTGTCAAGATGTTTATATCATCAGTATCTTTGGATGATCTTCATTTTAGACTTCTGGATTTTGTAATTACAATCATGGCATCAGATCCCATCACTTCATGGGAAATGGATGGGGAAACAATGGAAACAGTGTCAGACTTTATTTTTTTGGGCTCCAAAATCACTGCAGATGATGATTGCAGCCATGAAATTAAAAGATGCTTACTCCTTGGAAGGAAAGTTATGACCAACCTAGATAGCATGTTGAAAAGCAGAGACATTACTTTGCCAACAAAGGTCCCTCTAGTCAAGGCTGTAGTTTTTCCAGTGGTCATGATGGATGTGAGAGTTGGACTGTGAAGAAAGCTGAACACCGAAGAATTGGTGGTTTTGAAATGTGGTGTTGGAGAAGACTTTTGAGAGTCTCTTGGACTGCAAAGAGATCCAACCAGTCCATTCTAAAGGAGATCAGTCCTGGGTGTTCTTTGGAAAGAATGATGCTAAAGCTGAAGCTCCAGTACTCTGGCCACCTCATGCGAAGAGTTGACTCATTGGGAAAGACTCTGATGCTGGGAGGGATTGGAGGCAGGAGGGGAAAGGGATTACAGAGGATGAGATGGCTGGATGGCATCACCGACTCGATGGACATGAATTTGGGTGAACTCCCGGAGTTGGTGATGGACAGGGAGGCCTGGCGTGCTGCAGTTCACAGGGTCGCAAAGAGTTGGACACAAGTGAGTGACTGAACTGAACTGACCTGAAAAGAAAACAGTCGATTATGGGGCAGAATTGGAAAAATTATTTACAAACATTGACGTTTTCTTTTGGACTTAGCAGTAGATAGAATTTATATTATTGTTATTAAAAGCATTTCAAAAGTCATAATAAAAAGCATTTTCCAAGCATTTACACAGAAAACAGAAAAGGAAATAATTCTCCTGTTATGGATATGTCAATATTTTCTAGTCATTCATTTTTTTTCTTTCATATTTTGAAGCTATGTTTTAGATGCACACCAATTTGGAATATTGTATCTTGGTGAATTAAACATATTATCCATATATGTAGTCTCTCTTTAGCTCTACTAATTGTTTCCCCTAAAATTTATGTTACCTATAAAATTAAATGGTTGTATTGGTTTTCTGTGGTTACTATGGTTACGTTTTGGTGTAAAATATTTCCCCTATCATTTTATCTTCTGTCTTTCAATACTGTGGTTACTAGTGTTTATTATAGATACCATATAGTTGGATTTTGCAGGTATGCAGTGTAGCTCTTAAAATAAAAGTTCAAAGTGCTTTACCTGCAAACATTCTTCCTCTCATTACATGGTATTATTGCCCAGGATTTTTCACTATTTTAAATACTTCTTAACCTTCTAAACTAGACAGTTATATTATTTACTCTACCCATATTATTTTAGATTTATCCATATGCTCATCATTTTTTCTAGGTTGATTTTCTCTCACCCTAAAGTCTATCTTTCGAGAAGGCAATGGCACCCCACTCCAGTACTCTTGCCTGGAAAACCCCATGGATTTCCTGGAAATCCCTGGTAGGCTGAAGTCCATGGGGTCGCCAAGAGTTGTACACGACTGAGCGACTTCACTTTCACTTTTTTCTTTCATCCATTGGAGAAGGAAATGGCATCCCACTTCAGTGTTCTTGCCTGGGGAATCCCAGGGACAAGGGGCCTGGTGGGCTGCCGTCTATGGGGTCGCACAGAGTCGGACACGACTGAAGCGACTTAGCAGCAGCAGTAGCAGCAAAGTCCATCTTTATTATTTCCTTTAGTGAAGGTCTTATTCTAGAAAAGTGTCTCAATTTTTATTTGCTTAAAAGTATTCTTTTTCACTTATTATTGAAGGATAATTTCTCAGGATATATAGATCTATTCTACTTTATATTATTATTTAAATATAATATTCCAATGACATGGTTTTCATTGTTACTATTAGATTTTAATTTGTCTTCAAAATTATGAGTGCATTTTTGGATGGCTTTTAAAATACTATCTTTTTCTTTAGCATTATACATTTAATTGACATGAGTCTAGGTTTTAGCTTATTTTGAGATAATGATAATCTCAGTGGAGAAGGGACACATTATTGGGGGCAAGAACTCACTAAGTTTCAAATGTGTGGGAACTGTTTTACTTCTTAGGCTGGGTGATGAGTTTTATGTATCATATTTGGAAATATTAAACACATGTGAAAATTTAAATTTAAGAGAGTCTCATTCTCTAACCAGTCATGCTATAAAACTAGGTACATTATTATTTGTAACAATATTATACACATATTTTAACATAATATTCATTAATTTTATCATGCCCCATTTCCTCAGCTGGAGTGTGAGCCTGGTTTATTCTACATTACCTGTTCATTTTTTAGACTCTTGGGCATGGAGTTCTTCAATGAGTAAGCTTCAGTTGATTTACTCATCAGAAAGTGATATGAAATAATGTTAAGAATACAGTTTTCTCAGCTAAATCTCTACAGTATTTAATCTAGTTTCACATTCTGAAAATTTTGAGTTGTTAATTAACTATGCTTAGCATTTTCATTTTGCATATTACTCACTTGTTTCTTGCCTAGATTCTGACTTAATATACCTTTTCATATAAGCAACTCCCATCTTCAGAATGAATATGTTCTGCATAAAACCACGTAAGACCTAAGTAAATAACATATTGTCGGGGCTAAGTACAATAGCAGGTTAGTCTATTTCCTTCAAAGAGCCCTGGATCCGAGAGCCCTTCAGTTTTTATTTTATTTTTTTTTTAATTTTTTTTGTTTTGCTTTACAATACTGTATTTGTTTTGCTATACATTGACATGAGTCAGCCATGAGTGTACATGAACTCCCAATCTCGACCCCCTCCTCCCCACTCCCACCCCATGCCATCTCTCTGGATTATCCCCGTGCATCAGTCCCAAGCATCCTGCATCCTGCGTCGAACCTAGACCTGTGATTCATTTCACTTATATCATACATGTTACCTGCCACTCTCCCAAATCATCCCTCCCTCTCCCTCTCCCACAGAGTCCAAAAGGCTGTTCTATACATCTTTGTCTCTTTTGCTGTCTTGCGTACAGGTTTATCATTACCATCTTTCTAAATTCCATATATATGCATTAGTATACTGTATTGGTGTTTTTCTTTCTGGCTTACTTCACTCTGTACAATCGACTCCAGCTTCATCCACCTCATTAGAACTGATTCAAATGTATTCTTTTTAATGGCTGAGTAATACTCCATTGTGTATATGTACCACCGCTTTCTTATCCATTCATCTGCTGATGGACATCTAGGTTGCTTCCATGTCCTGGCTATTATAAACAGTGCTGCAATGAACATTGGGGTACACATGTCTCTTTCAATTCTGGTTTCCTCGGTGTGTGTGCCCAGAAGTGGGATTGCTGGGTCATAAGGCAGNACGTGTCTCTTTCAATTCTGGTTTCCTCGGTGTGTATGCCCAGCAGTGGGATCGCTGGATCATAAGGCAGTTTTATTTGTGATTTTTTAAGGAATCTCCATGCTGTTCTCCATAGTGCAAATTAGCTGTACTAATTTGCATTCCCACCAACAGCTTAAGAGGGTTCCCTTTTCTCCACACCCTCTGCAGCATTTATTGCTTGTTGACTTTTGGATCGCAGCCATTCTGACTGGTATGAACTGGTACCTCATTGTGGTTTTGATTTGCATTTCTCTGATAGTGAGTGATGTTGAGCATCTTTTCATGTGTTTGTTAGCCATTCGTATGTCTTCTTTGGAGAAATGTCTATTTAGTTCTTTGGTCCATTTTTTGATTGGGTCATTTATTTTTTTGGAATTGAGCTGCATAAGCTGCTTGTATATTTTTGAGATTAGTTGTTTGTTAGTTGTTTCATTTGCTATTATTTTCTCCCATTCAGAAGGCTGTCTTTTCACCTTGCTTATGTATGTCTTCTTTGGAGAAGTGTCTATTTAGTTCTTTGGCCCATTTTTTGATTGGGTCATTTATTTTTCTGGAATTGAGCTGCATAAGCTGCTTGTATATTTTTGAGATTAGTTGTTTGTCAGTTGTTTCATTTGCTATTATTTTCTCCCATTCAGAAGGCTGTCTTTTCACCTTGCTTATAGTTTCCTTTGTTGTGCAGAAGCTTTTAATTTTAATTAGATCCCATTTGTTTATTTTTGCTTTTATTTCCAGTATTCTGGGAGGTGGATCATAGAGGATCCTGCTGTGATGTATGTCGGAGAGTGTTTTGCCTATGTTCTCCTCTAGGAGTTTTATAGTTTCTTGTCTTACATTTAGATCTTTAATCCATTTTGAGTTTATTTTTGTGAATGCTGTTAGAAAGTGTTCTGGTTTCATTCTTTTAAGGCTATTAAGTTCTTGATGTACAGGGTTTTTTTTTTTTTTTTTTTAGCAGTTTGAAAGTGAAAGTGTTACTTCCTCAGTCCTGTCTGACTGTTTGCAACCCCACGGACTGCAGCCAGCCAAGCTCCTCTGTCCATGAAATTCTCTAGGCAAGAATACTGGAGTGGGTTGCCATTCCCTTCTCCAGGCATTCTTCCCAACCCAGGGATCAAATCCAGGTCTGCTGCCTTAAAGCTGCGTTACAAGCAAATTCTAAATTGGGTAGGCAATGCTTTGCTAACCTGAAATAGTTATATTTACAATGAATTAGAACTTTCATTATTATATCCCAAACATGCATTATTACACCATTTCACATTTTTTTCTGTATCTAGATACAGTTATCAATATTGTTATTAATTTTCAACTTTTTCTGTATGTTTTTACAGGTGTTGTGAAAACTTAGAGGAGACTGAGTAATATGTTCTAGCTAAATTAGATTTGGTATTTCTAAGCTTTAATTATTTTTTAATATTAACTTTTTAAATTTGTTTTTATTTTTATACAAACTTTAATTATTATTTGACAATGGAGATATAAATAATTTTTTAAAATTCCATCTGCAAGTGGACAGTTTGTCTCTGCTAAGCTAATTACCAAATGTCAAGAAGAATGTAGGTAATAAATAAAGTGTTAATGGTCTTGTGGTAAGATATAGATCAAAGGTCAATCTAGGTACTTATCTGAATGAATCTATAATAATTTACAAGGGTTCTGATACCTGGTTTGTTGACATTATAAAATTGAGGGGAGGTGTTAAATGAGGTAGTAAGTATAAAATCATTGTGAAGGTTAACATGTGCAAATAATTGTTTATTTTAATCTTAGCTTACTTTCCTTACTCCCTGAGCTTAACTTAATTTGTAGAGTGACGAAAATAAACCAAGAACCACCCTGCCTTATCTCTCCAAACTGAACTACAATAACCAACTCAGCAGACATGAGTTTGAGCAAACTCCATGAGATAGTAAAAGACAGGGAAACCTGATGTGCTACAGTCCATGGGGTCTCAAAGAGTTGGACATGACTTAGTTACTGAATAACAAATAATCTGAGGCCTCAGGTAAGGACAACACAGAAACTTAGTTCCAAATCTTGGTTTGGTTTTCCCTTAAAAAAAGAAAAAAAAAAAAAAAACCTTTAGAAACAGGAAAATCTTTCTTTGTCACATACAGAGCTATCGACAGCGTCAATATATGTTACTTGCTTTATACCAAATTCAAGGTCACAATGGTGCTATGCTCTCCTAGCTTTACCTAGGGGAAAAAGTTATTAAGAGGAACAAATAAAGGGAAATTGAATGGTTCTGGGTTAAACGGCTGGAAAGCACTTAAAGGGTTTCCTTTATTTTGCCATTTATTCATGCACAATGGCTTCAGTATTTAAATGTGTTCCTTTTTATTGCCGAATCCATTGAGGCAGTGAACTGTATCTTTGTGGGGCTGCTTGTGTGGTGTAAATGAGTGATTGTCATCCTGGGAACCATCATTTAACTGCACATAGGCATCACCTAGTTAAAAATATTTTACCACCATATAAGTACTGAGGTGATATATTTAAATTATTTTCCAGCTTCAAGAATATGCCTCCTCTGTGGTAGGACTTTGTGTAGGTCTGAGGAATTGGGAATAAACATTTTGAATACAGAAAACACAATTACTTGAGACACTTTGTGGTCATCAAATTGACCTTCTTGTCCTTGTTATACAGTAAGAAATAAATTCATAAGCTTTTCACTAATTCCAGTGGTTTCTTCCTTGTAATTGTGATAACAGATTCAAACCCAAAGATTAATTATAGGAAATATGAGAAGAAAGTAATAATGATGAGAATAATAAAAAATGATAATGAGCCCAGAGCCTGTGTGGACTAGCTGTTGCAGAGTGATGGCTCTATCATACTGATGGGATCAGTGTTTCTTCATCAGATAGCTCATGGCCTCAGAAGCCTTTGTGCGGAAAATCCCATGGACAGAGGAGCCTGATAGGCTACAGTCCATGGGGTCTCAAAGAGTCGGACACGACTGAGCGGCTTCACTTTCACTTTCAGGGCTTATTTCATCCATTCATTCATTGTTAATATTTACTTGGTCTTTCAAACTTCTATCTTTTATACTTGGTTTTGATCCATGACATTTCCTCAACTTATTCAGCAAGGAGTATTTGTTTAAGGCTTAAAAATTGACACCTTTAATTAGAATTTTGGTGAGTGTTCTCTACATTTCTGGGTCTTTTACTATGTTATCTCTGCACCCTTCTAAGCCATGACTTAATTTTGCTTTAACCAGATTTTTCAGGGTCTATTTCTGGCCAGGTAATTTGATATTAAATGCTTGGTATAAAAATGTACTAGCCTGCAATTAAATGGTTGCCTCGACAGAAGGTGAGTGGGACACTTTGATCTTTAATGACTCAAAATTCCAAATTTGCTTGTGTATTACTGAATCTGTGATTAATGTTTGTGAGAAACTAAGCTTGATATAACTCCAGTAAGGGGAAAAGGTCAGGAATGTGATTCTAATGCAGGGAATAAATAGAAGTGCTGTTTATGAAGTTGCAAATATTGTTGTACTGACACATCAACAAGGCAGAGCCAGATGTCATAGCCTATTTAATAAGTATGTAAATAACAGCAAAAGTTCAAAGGATGCTCTAATAAAAAATTTTCAAATCCTGCTGCTGCTGCTGCTGCTGCTGCTGCTGCTAAGTCACTTCAGTCATGTCCGACTCTGTGTGACCCCATAGACGGCAGCCCACCAGGCTCCCTCGTCCCTGGGATTCTCCAGGCAAGAACACTGGAGTGGGCTGCCATTTCCTTCTCCAATGCATGAAAGTGAAAAGTGAAAGTGAAGTTGCTCAGTCGTGTCCGACTCTTTGCGACCCCATGGACTGCAGCCTACCAGGCTCATTTAAAATATATAATATATAGCAAAAAAAAAAAATGACTTTACCAGTTATAATTTTCTTAATGTACTTGATTCTATTTCCTCTTCCTTACAATGTAAATAATCGTATTCTACCTCAGAGTGGCTAATGAAGTAGATAAGATACATATACAGAAAATACAATAGTTCCTGGTAGATGATAGATATTTGACAATTAGATTATTTTTTCTAGTTCTTTTTTGAAACTGAAGTATAGTTGATTTACATTGTTGTGTTAGTTTTAAGTGTACAGAAGATTGATTCAGTTTTATATTTTATGTATATATGTAATATATTTCAGATTATTTTCCATTATAAGAAAAATTTCCTCCAAAAAATATAGAAAAGAAGATTCAGATCTATTAGTTGGTGAAATTAAGTATGATATAGGCAAACAAACAGACCAACAAAAAAAACTGTGAAAAAATATCTGTAGGAATGAAAGTTGAGAATTCAATGAAAAAGTGATTTTTTTCAGAGTATCTTCCATTATTTGTTATTACACGTTATTAACTATAGCTCCTTATGCTACACAGTAAATGCCTGTTGCCTGTCCATTTTATGTATAGTTGTTTGTGTCTGTTAATCCCATACCCATAATTTATCCCTGCCCCACTCCCTTTCGGCAACCTTAAGTCTGTTTTCTATGTCTGTGAGTGTTTCTATTTTGTTTATAGACCCATTTGTATTATTTTTTAGAATAACATGTAATGATATGTAAAATTTGTCTTTCTCTATCTGACTACACTTATTTTTCTAGATCCATTTCAGTTCAGTTCCGTTCAGTCGCTCAGTCATGTCTGACTCTTTGCAACCCCATGAATTGCAGCATGCCAGGCCTCACTGTCCATCACCAGCTCCCGGGGTTCACCCATACTTATGTGCATCGAGTCAGTGATGCCATCCAACCATCTCATCCTCGGTTGTCCCCTTCTCCTCCTGCCCCCAATCCCTCCCAGCATCAGGGTCTTTTCCAATGAGTCAGCTCTTTGCATCAGGTGGCCGAAGTATTGGAGTTTCAGCTTCAGCATCAGTCCTTCCAATGAATACCCAGGGCTGATCTCCTTTAGGATGGACTGGTTGGATCTCCTTGCAGTCCAAGGGACTCTCAAGAGTCTTCTCTAACACCACAGTTCAAAAGCATCAGTTCATTGGGGCTCAGCTTTCTTTGTAGTCCAACTCTCACATCTATACATGACTACTGGAAAAACCATAATTTTGACTAGCCAGACCTTTATTGACAAAGTAACGTCTCTGCTTTTTAATATGCTCTCTAGGTTGGTCATAACTTTCCTTCAAGATGTAAGTGTCTTTTAATTTCATCGCTGCAATCACCATCTGCAGTGATTTTGGAGCCCCCAGAAATAAAGTCTGTCTCTGTTTCCTCTATTTCCCCATCTATTTGCCATGAAGTGATGGAACCACTTGCCATGATCTTTGTTTTTTGAATGTTGAGCTTTAAGCCAACATTTCACTCTCCTCTTTCACTTTCATCAAGAGGCTCTCTATTTCTTCACTTTCTGCCATAAGGATGGTGTCATCTGCGTATCTGAGGTTATTGATATTTCTCCCAGCAATCTTGATTTCTGTATATACTAACTAAAATTCCATATTCTGTTTATCAGTGAAAATCAATAATTATAAAACCCTTTAACACTCTTGTGAACTTGTAGAAAAGATGAATACCTAAATAGGATAGATTTTAGGCAAACTCCTGCTCACATTGTGTGACTAGGCAACCTTTAGACATTTGTTTTAGAATGGTACAATTACTCCTCATAATATCTTCCACGATTTTCCCTAATATTATAGCTACTATTCTAGAATAGATTTTTTTTTTTAGAATAGATTTTCTTTTGATATTTCAGAAACAGGTGAGAGAGTGCCAGGTGGTGATTGATTTTTGACATTGATAACATTAAGGTGATTGTATATGATTTTGTGCCAGAATACGAGGCAAAAAGAAAAGAATAGAAAATTTGGGTGTCTGAGCAATATAGGATTTAGTTATCAGTAATTGATTTATTCTATATCCTTGCTACTCAAAGTCTGCTTCATAGACTTGCTGTATCAGTATCACCGGGGAGCTTGTTAGTAATGCAAAATTTTAGGCTCCACGAAGAACTAAAAATCAGAAGCTACACTTTAGCAAGATCCACAGGTAATTCTTATGAACATTGAAGTTTGAGAAACAGTGCTCTGGAACACTTAAAATTATGCTTTATATGAATTAATGATACTGGGCTACAAATTAAAAATAATGCAATATGAAGAATATTAATAGGCATCATGACAATATCTATAAATTATAGTTGATTTCAGCTACCTTTTAAACCAAAGACCAAAACAAATGTAAATTACATATTTTCAGAAAAAATAATTACAAGCTAAGTGTTAAAGGAGGTTATATATATATTAAAGAGTCTTGGACTTCCCTTGTGGCTTAGTTGGTAAAGAATCTGCCTGCAATGCAGGAGACCTGGGTCTGATCCTTGGTTTGGGAAGATCCCCGGAAAATGGAAAGACTACTCACTCCAGTATTCTGGCCTGGAGAATTCCATGGAGTGTATAGTCCATGGGGTCACAAAGTGTTGCATATGACTGAATGACTTTCACTTTGAATACACAGTATAATATATACAATATAAAATATAATTTTATAATATATATATGTTTTAGAAAATAAGATTTTAAGTCAGCCTTTGGTTATCAAAGCTACACAGGCAACTGGTGAAAAAAATTAAAGGGTAAATGTCTCATCATAATTGATAATTTGTAAACATAACATTACCAGGCTTTTAAAATTACCTCACAAAATAGTCCTTTAGAAGTATTGTTGTTCTTTCATATAACATGCCACCTTCCTTGGGAAATCTTTTATATTGTGCAGCTGTACAAATTAAACTTAGTGGACAAATGTAAACTGTAGGCCTTATATACTGAAGTAAACATTGGTAAGATATTGTATTTCACAGAGTACTGATTACTCAGGTAATAAAATATTAATTGTAATAAGGTCCACTCAGTATATTTTTTAATTTAGTTGTAGTAGTAACTCATTTTTTTAAAAATGCAGTATAGTTGCTTTACAATATTGTGTTAGTTACTACCATACGATGAAGTGAACGAGCTGTAAAATGAGGTGAAAGAGCTATATATATATGTGTGTGTATATTCTCTCTCTCTTGAGCCTCCTCTGCCCCATCCCACACCTCTAGATCCCAACAGAGCACCAAGCTATGCTACACAGCAGGTTCCCATTAGCTGATTTACACATGGTAGCATATTTATTTTTATAAGAATATTGGGGTGACATATCTGTTGTTTAGTCACTAAGCCATGTCCTACTCTTTTGTGACCCTATGGACTATAGCCGGCTCGGCTCCTCTGTTCATGACATTTCTCAGACAAGTTTACTGGATTGGGTTGCCATTTCCTTCTCTAAGAAATCTTCCTGACCCTGGGGTTGAACCCATATCTCCTGCATTGCAGGCAGTTTCTTTACCACTGACCAGCTTGGTCTTCACTTACATATATACAGTACCAATATTCTTATATTAATAAAAATACCTAATATCCTTATAAATATATGATTAATTCATTAGCTTAGTAGTCAGTAGTGAAAGTCACTCAGTCGTGTCCGACTCTTGCGACCCCATGGACTGCAGCCCGTAAGGTTCCTCTGTCCATAGGATTCTCCAGGCAAGAATACTGGAGTGGGTTGCCATTTCCTTCTCCAAATTCATTAACTTATTCAGTAATAATAATTCACATTATAAGTGTCAGGCATATATTAGGTACTGGAAAAGATGGTGAACAAAAGTTCAGTCCTTTGCCCCCCTAGTATTTCCAGTCTACTTATTGGGAAAGATGGACATTAATAAATTACTGACAAAAAGAATTTATAATTATAAGTTGTAACAAGCATCTCTGAGTGTTGTGAGTCTGGGAAGGCTTTCTGGCAGAAGCAGCATTGGAACTGAGATCTCAAGGATGAGTAGGAAATACCCAGGATCTGTATACAGTAAGTGGGTATGGGAAGAGAATTTTGAGTTGAGAAAACAGCAAGGACTGAGCCCTGTGGAGAGGGAGGAAATGACATGTTTCGACATCTGGAAATCTGTAATGATTGGAACATAAATGTAAAGAGGTGACCTGAGACCAAGCTGGAGAGATGGTTGGGCAGAGGTCAAATGACTTTAACATATAAAACTTTAGGAGCTTTAGGATGTAGAGGTTTGGGTCCCTGTTTGATATCTTTTAAAGAGAAACCATTGATGGGTTTTAAAGTAGGGGATGTGACATGAAGGAAATTTCTAATTGATTTCTTTTAAAATCACACTATCTTCGAATTTGAGAATGCGTTGGCTAAGAAGCTGGGAGGGTGAAAATTATAGGTAGAACAGTTAGAGAATGGTAACAGTAGTACAGGCATTAAAGGATTATGGTAATAGTAGTAGTGAAGATAAAAGTGAGTGGATTCCAGCAATGTAAATAAAAGGCTTTGATGAGCTATTGGCTGGAAGACGAGGAGCTGTAGTGTCTCTGCATTTCCAGTGTGTCATCTGCATATCTGAGGTTATTGATATTTCTCCCAGCAACCTTGATTCTAGCTTGTGTTTCTTCCAGTCCAGAGTTTCTCATGATGTACTCTGCATATAAGTTAAATAAGCAGGGTGACAATATACAGCCTTGACTTACTTCTTTTCCTATTTGGAACCAGTCTGTTGTTCCATATCCAGTTCTAACTGTTGCTTCCTGACCTGCATGCAGATTTCTCAAGAGGCAGGTCAGGTGGTCTGGTATTCCCATCTCTTTGAGACTACGGTATATCAGAAAATATGTAACTTTTCAGTGGTTCTTTGATATTCAGCTCACATCTGTCTGCCCTAGAGCTTATGTTCTGTATGGGATTGTGTCCTTTTTTCATTGCCTAATGGTCCTTTTTTGTGCCGCATACTACTCTTGTCAAATATATTCTTTGCTAGGGTATTACTCTTTGTACAGGTGTTCTTTTCAGTTAGTATCTGCAATCTAATAACTTAAGGTCCATTTCTAGAACCAAGTGCTTAGCAATATGGGAGAAAATAACATAGCAGTTAAAACCTGAGGAGTCAGATATACCTGTGTCCTAGTCTGGCTATATCACATTATACTTCTACGTTCATGAGGAACAGTGCATTCCTCTGAGCCTGTTTGCTTTTGCTTTACCCAAAACCAGACAGTGATTATCCAGTGCTTGGTACATTTCAAGTAAACTATTAACATTTGACATTATTGTTGTTATATTATTGGTAATTTTTAGCCTTTGCTACTCTTCCATGCACTCTGCAAAATATTGGTCATAATTTTACTTGTTAATTCAAAGATAATATTCTTGTCCCTTAGCTCACTGTCTCTTTAACTTGAAAATTTCTGTCCAGTAGCGAGATGGAGGTGGGGATAGGGAACATTTTTTTCAGGTAAAGATGCCTCCTAATCGAGGCACAATGATTATAAAGAGTCACCAGTTATGCCTTGTAATTGCTGTGTGTCAATATCTTTTCTCCTTCACCTCTTCAGTAGCAAGTGTTGCCAAGCTAACATTCAGCATCCTGCCCCTACCAGAACACTGATGACTTAAGTATGTAGAGACTCTAATACCAGTAAGCAACAGTTACCCACATGCTGCTCCTGGCCCCTGACTGTTGCCTGTCCATGCTTGGCCATGCACCCCTGCTTGTCAAAATACTTTGAATAGCACCACCTGGTATACTATTTAAAATTATCTCACTGAACTAAAAAGGTGCTTATTACACATGATTCTTCCCTATTTAATAAAGTGGCCAAAAAATTCCTTCAAGTCATAGCCATTTCAACAGTATGTATCTGCAGTTATCCTGGATCCTCTATCTTCTGCATCTTTAAAATTGTTGTGTAATCACAATTTGCACTAAATTGACTGATATCTCCTTACTATCAGGTGCAGGAAAGTAATTTCATTTATATATGTATTCATACACATACATATATGTATGTGTGTCTGAGAGAGAGAGAGTGACCCAGGTAAATTATTTGAGCTCTTTCCTTTAGTGCTGGCTATGGTGGTTCTTTAAATGCAATATTTGTGTTTCTCAGTTTTGTTAACCTGTAATGTTCTTGCTGCATAGTGTTAAATCTGTATTTTCTGCTAAGTCACTTCAGTCGTGTCCAACTCTGTGCGACCCCATAGATGGCAGCCCACCAGGCTCCCCTGTCCCTGGGAGTCTCCAGGCAAGAACACTGGAGTGGGTTGCCATTTCCTTCTCCAATGCATGAAAGTGAAATGTGAAAGTGAAGTCACTCAGTCGTGTCCAACCCTCAGTGACCCCATGGACTGTAGCCTTCCAGGCTCCTCCATCCATGGGATTTTCCAGGCAAGAGTACTGGAATGGGATGCCACTGCCTTCTCCAAAATCTGTATTTTATACCCCATGATTTCTAGCTAGTTCATTTCATTCTGTTTCCTGAGGTTGATGGAAGGAGGAGTTCATATCCTCGGCTTTCTAATGGCAGACATTGAAAAGGATCATGCCTGTCTCTAACAGGCCCAGCTTCCTAAGCCAGAGTGCAAGAAATATTACAGGCAACAGATAGTTTCATTTTCAATTTAGACACCCATTATTTGCTGTTTACAGGCCATTCCTAATTCTGCGTCCAGAATTTATGGTTTGTTCTGGCACTTATCATCACAGCAATCTCCTGCAACTCAACTGTGCTTCATCGGGAGCTTTGTGATGCTTTATCAATCTTGCTTGACATCTGAACTGATATATAGCACCGCGTCCAAATCACCCCAGCTCAGAGAGGCTTGGTTTATGACTCCCCAGATGTCCATCTCTACCACTGGTTAGGCCAGTTTGCACAGTCTCAGTCAGGGGGAAATTTGACCCTTGGGAAGAGGGCAGTGGTCATTAAACAAAAACCTAACATTTAAGACTCTGAACCCCTCCAAACCAAAATAGAAGATGTCATTTATTAAGTTAAATGTAGTGAGTTTTGTTCAGCGCTAAATGATGAAGCAAAGGTGTTACTTAGTTTTGCTTTGCAAACTTAAAATGAGTAGTGATGTGAACATCTCCTGAAGATGGTAAAATGACAGTAATTGCTTCGGATTCATAAGCACGTTTGAAATGGTTATTTTATAGTCTTGTTTTTGAATATACTGTATTTAGTTTTGCCTTTCAAATATGTGGGCATTTCCTAGGCTCTGTTTGATAGCATTAATTAAAGTTTACTGAAGGACCTTGAAATCTCTTGTGCCTTAATTGTCTGCAGAAGAATCACTCACTTAAGGACGGCTCACTCGGTTGCATTTTTGAAAGGAGATGGGAGCACAAGTATCTCTTACACATGCCATAGGTCAAATGCTATTTCATTTCATTTTAAATCTTGCTGATTAGATTGAGAATATCTTTTGCCACCAGTATCTACCTAGTTTTGTACTGTTGCTATAGCTTTTCACTTTCCCTTCATCCCTTTTAGGAGAAACAGAGCTGACAAAACTAGACAAGGGACTGGACCTGGTCATAGAAGGACTTCCTATTCTTCTTCCCTAAACTGAGGGCTCTTCAGCACTTCCTTAGAATTCACCTTCTGCTAGGGAGGGGCAAAAAGGCAGGGAGATGGAGAAAAACTCCCTGGAGACAGGGCTGTGAGCATCTTCCTCACCTTGTGTGTGAAGAAGCTGCCTGATAGGAGCTGTGTCTTCAGGGGAGGGACACAGCCAGCTTATAGCATCCCCTCAGAATAGCAACTAGAAAATAAGTACCCCAACCTTATTCTCCCCCACCTTTCTGTTACTCCTGTTGGCCAAACTCACCTGAATGCAGGGAACAAGGGAGCATCTTTGTGTAATCTGAACTGTGAGTTTAGAGAGTGTGGTGAAAAAGAGTAGTGAGTGGGTCAGGAGGGGCAAATGGGGAAAAAAAAATCTGGCATCAGTGATTTCATGAGTCCCTTGAAGGTTCTCATTTCACTTTCAATTCACTTGATGTGAATGATTCTTCTCCTTCAGCTGACTGCTTATTCTCAAATCTAGCAGTTTATATAAGTCCTCTCAACTTAGCTCTATTTACCAGTGGACAAAATGATCTTAAACAAAAACCAAGATGGCCCCAGACGTTTTTTCCTTTGTAAGACATTTATATCTGGACCACAGACAATGTTCAAATATTAGAATTCAGTTATCTCTTCTGTCAATCATCAGGAAACAGCCGGCCACCTCTTAGCAGGTAGATTTTTCAAGAGAGAGTTTATGGTTGCCCATTGAATCTCAGCTGCCAGAGACTCATATCATGCTTTCTAAACAGTCCTTTTAGACTTGTATGAGTGAGGATAATAGGGGGAGCTTGGGAATTTAGATTAGCTTTGTCCATATAAATTCTTTCCTAAAATTATTCTACAGTCTCTACACACCTCAACTTTTATATCTTCATCATATATGTGAGACTGTTTCTTTTTAAAATCATTATCTTGGTTTGGCATATCAGTATGAAATGCCTTCTTTATATTTTAAATGTAATATAAAGGAATGGAAAAATTTCATATACTGTGTAAGGTCTGGGAATGGGCACATGGGAAAGACAGAATATTTTCAAGCAAGACATATTAGTGCCTTTCAAATTACTCCATATAGCTCAGTATTTATTCTGATGGCACATAAATTAGATCTTGTTTATGAGACTTTTTCCTGTTAAAGATGTATGCACAAATCAAGTTTCATAGTTAACATTTTCAATAGACTAAGTGGATTTGCTATGAAAGAGAATATGCTTATTATCTTTTATTTATAAGAAAAATTTAATTGAAGCAAAATTATTACCTGCAAAAATTAATTCTGAAGAAAAACAATTTTATATGCCAAGTTTCTTCAAAGTGGAACCTTCTTTAACTTTCCTCCATGCTTTGGAGTCAGGAACTCTTTGAATTATGAATCCTGAAAGTACTAATTGAAGACAATAGTGATAGAAATTATTTTAGTCCATAAAAAATAAATCTAATTCTTATAGTGTTAAAAATAAACATGTCTGCGAGACACAGATTGCAATTGATGGTGAAAGTTAAAACAATAATATGGTGGAAATCTAGATGGTCTGAACTTTGCATGTATGTGCAATGGAAAAGCTTGAAGTATAATTCAAACTCTGTAAAGTTTACAGTTGGCCAAAGTTTGACATATTGAGCATAATTAAACTATAAAAACCTGACCTAGGAAACAAAAGAAGTGGGAATTAGACTTAAGAAACTGGAGCAATGACATGATAAAATTTTAATGAGATCAGTATGGTTCGAATACTCTAATTCCTAAAGCATTGTAGAAATAGAAAAATTGTTAGAGAACAGGATTCTATTCAAAAGATGAAAAATAGTTTATTTGGTCTCTGTGTGTAATGACATATCACTTCTTCTTATACTCTGGTATTGTTTTTCAATATTATAAAAAATTCCTTTCCATAAGAACTCAAGGTATAATTGACAACACAAAATACTGCTTCTACTTTCTTTTATCCACTCTTATTTTAACATCACAATTATTTTCTTTATAGATAGCAACTTCTAAAGCTCGGTCAGGCACCACAGAGTCAAAACGATTTCTAGAATAAGTCAGATGTCTTTCTGAAATATGCTAGCATCCTCTGACAGTGACTCAATAAAGGGATTTTGGAAACTGAAATGTCAGTAAAGAAAATAATACATATTTTAACCATTAACTGAAATTAGAAGATTTATAAACTTTGGCCTAGATATCTGTATTTTGTCTATATTGACTAAAGCTTGTGGGTTGGCCAAAAGGTTTGCTTGGGCTTTTCTGCAAGAGTGTTTGGGGGAGGGGGGAAACTTGAACAAACTTTTTGGCCAGCCCAATATTATTTTCAAGGGGTCCATGTCTTGTGTAACAAGATCTTTGCAATCCTCTTGATGAAAATAGGAAAAACTTCCTCAGATCTCTATCATGTTTCATATGTTAATTCATTCATCAATTCAATGAATTTTTAAAATTCATTCATATCAGTAAATACTGGGTATCTATTATGGCCAAGCACTAGAAGCACTATAAATATAGCTGTAAATAAAATAGTTTATGCTCTCTACCCTCAGTGATCTAATGGTAATTATTATTGCCAATAATAAATATACTTTATTAAATGTCAGTTATAAAACAGTTATTAACCTACATATTTTATGTATATCATCTCATTTAATCCACAACAATCTCTAAAGCATATATTGTCATCCTTATTCTATGGATGATGATATTAAATCTTAGGTTACATAGCTATGTCATCATAGCTATGACCTTACATAGGTTTGTGATCATTTTGTTTGTATCATGGAACTAAGATTTAAAGAATGTCTGATTCTTCAACATTTGCAAACCAAACAATGTTATACACCACATTAACAAATTGAAAACCATATGATTATCTCAATAGATGCAGAGAAAGTCTTTGACAAAATTCACCATCCATTTATGATAACAACCCTCTAGAAAGCAGGCATAGAAGTAACATACCTCAATGTAATAAAAGCCATATATGATAAACCCACAGCAAATATTGTCCTCAATGGTGAAAAATTGAAAGCATTTCCCCAAAAGTCAGGAATAAGACAAGGGTGCCCACTCTCACCACTACTATTCAACATAGTTTTGGAAGTTTTAGCCACAACAATCAAAGAAGAAAAAGAAATAAAAAGAATCCAGATTGGTAAAGAAGTAAAACTCTTACTGTTTGCAGATGACATGATCCTCTACATAGAAAACCCTAAAGATTTCACCAGACAATTACTAGAGCTAATCAATGAATATAGTAAAGTTGCAGGATAAAAAATTAACATACAGAAATTTATTGATTCCTATACAATAACAATGAGAAAGTAGAAAAAGAAATTAAGGAAACAATTCCATTCACCACTGCTATGAAAGGAATAAATACTTAGAAATAACTCTACCTAAAGAAACAAAAGACCTATATATAGAAAACTATAAAACACTGATGAAAGAAATCAAAGGTGACACAAATAGATGGAGAAATATACTATGTTCATGGATCAGAAGAATCAATATAGTGAAAATGAGTATACTACCCAAAGCAATCTATAGATTCAATGCAATCCCTTTAAAGCTACCAATGGTAATTTTCAGAGATCTAGAACAAATAATTTTACAATTTGTATGGAAATACAAAAAACCTCAAATAGCCAAAGCAATCTTGAGAAAGAAGAATGGAACTGGAGGAATCAACCTGCCTGACTTCAGGCTCTACTACAAAACCACAGTCATCAAGACAGTGTGGTACTGGCACAAAGACAGAAATATAGATCAATGGAACAAAATAGAAAGCCCAGAGATAAATCCATGCACCTATGGACACCTTAACTTTGACAAAAGAGGCAAGAGTATACAATGGAGAACAGATAAACTCTTTAACAAGTGGTGCTGGGAAAACTGGTCAACCACTTGTGAAAGAATTAAACTAGGATACTTTCTAACACTATACACAAAAATAAACTCGAAATGGATTAAAGATCTAAATGTAAGACCAGAAACTATAAAATTCCTAGAAGAAAACATAGGCAAAACACTCTCTGACATAAACCACAGCGAGATCCTCTATGACCCACCTCCCAGAGTAATGGAAATAAAAGCAAAAATAAACAAACAGGGCCTAATTAAACTTAAAGCTTTTGCACAATGAAGGAAACTATAAGCAAGGTGAAAGGACAGCCTTCAGAATGGGAGAAAATAATAGAAACAAAGCAACTGGACAAAGATTTAATCTCAAAAATATACCAGCAGCTCCTACAGCTCAATTCCAGAAAAATAAATGACCCAATCAAAAAATGGGCCAAAGAACTAAACAGACATTTCTCCAAGAAGACATACAGATGGCTCAAACAAGCACATGAAAAGATGTTCAACATCACTCATTATCAGAGAAATGCAAATCAAAAACACGATGAGGTACCATCTCACGCCAGTCAGAATGGCTGCTATCAAAAAGTCTACAAATAATAAAGGCTGGAGGTGTGGAGAAAAGGGAACCCTCCTACACTGTTGGTGAGAATGCAATCCTGCTGCTGCATACACACACCAAGGAAACCAGAATTGAAAGGGACACGTGTACTCCAATGTTCATCACAGCACTGTTTACAATAGCCAGGACATGGAAGCAACCTAGATGTCATTGGCAGATGAATGGATAAGCAAGTTGTAGACATATACACAATGGAATATTTCTCAACAATTAAAAAGTGTGCATTTGAATCAGTTCTAATGGGGTGGATGAAACTGTAGCTTATTATACAGAGTGAAGTAAGTCATAAAAGAAAAACACCAATACAGTTTATTAATACATACATAAGTAATTTAGAAAGATGGTAACAATGGTCCTTTATGTAAGACAGCAAAAGAGACACAGATGTAAAGAATAGACTTTTGGACCCTGTGGGAGAAGGTGAGGGTGGAATGATTTGAGAGAATAGCATTGAAACATGTATATTATCGTATGTGAAATAGATTGCTAGTCCAGGTTCACTGCATGAGACAGGGTGCTCAGAGCTGGTGCACTGGGATGACCCAGAGGGATGGGATGGGGAGGGTGGTCAGAGGGGAATTCAGGATGTACACCCATAGCTGATTCATGTCAATGTATGAAAAACCCGCTACAATATTGTAAAGTAATTAGCCTCCAATTAAAATGAATACATTAATTAAAAAAATAAACGTAAGAAGGACTCTTGCTGCTGCTGCTAAGTCACTTCAGTCGTGTCCAACTCTGTGCGACCCCATAGACAACAGCCCACCAGGCTTCCCTTTGCCTGGGACTCTCCAGGCAAGAACACTAGACTGGGTTGCCATTGAAGAAGGACTCTTACCCATACGTAAATAAGGTCGAGTATTGAATATATCTATTACTATTAGTTATTTCATTCACTCAACCATTGCGGGAATAGATACATTCGAACTAAAAATAATCACCTACACAACCTGCTCCTTCTAGGCATTGCCTCAGGAATCATGTAAGATTCTATCCCACTGAAGGATGAAACAGACAGAACAGGCTCTGTCTTGAGAGCAGCACTCCATCTTGGCCACACTGTGGACTCTGAGCTATACGCCCAGTTTCTATGGAAACGATATACCAACTGGAAAACCAGACCCCCGGATGGAAGAGCCCCAGGGCTCCTACCTAGATGCTCCGTCCCTAAAAGAATACCCTAGTTATCTCTGTAACCAAATAGAATAATAAATTCTATTATGCTTGTTGGGGTTTGACCGCAGGCCTATGGATAATCAGGCACTGTTAACTACCGAGGCTGAAGGCAAATGAATCACAGGACAGCTTTTATTGTAACTTTCTTTTCCTTTGTTCACACTAGTTTCAGGGAACTTGGGGAGGTGGGTTTGGGCACGTGCACTTAGGGTATATAAGATTTTCACAAAAACTGGTTGGGGTCCTTGGCTAGGAGGAGACTGCCTTGGGCCCACTGGTGTAATAAACTGCACTCCCTTAAAAAAAAAATAAAAAATATCTGATTCCACCATTATACCAACTTTAAATAGCAGCTTTACATAAATGGTGTTTTAAATGTAATGAAATTGATATAAAATGTCCTGAACAAACTGAGAAAATAAGCTGAATTTCAAAGGCAAAGAAATTATTTTAATCTGTTTGTATATCAATAGCACAGTTAATTAATTTAGTTCATTTTGATTGTGAGATTAGGCACATTTCTTATTTCATTGTTTTAAACCAGTCATTCCCAAAGCTCTATATTTATTTAAACAGAAGCAAGACACGTGCATGTACATGCACAAAACACACACAGACACACAACCTCTGAGACTGACAGAAGGTTTTCTATTATTTTGCTATGTCAAATAAAAATGTTTTGTTAGCTTTAAATAAAGCCATTTTTACATAAAATAAGTGACAAAATCTTTAACAGGAAAGATGAAAATACTCTTGGTATAGACAGTTCTTATGGTTAAATACCTTGATTATCTCTATTTTGTATTTTCACTGCATGAGCCTGAGACACTCATTAGGGCCCATTACTGTGCCCAATATCCTTGGATTCCACTCTGAATCTAAGTAAAGCCTTCAATTTTGAACATACTCGTTTTATTTAATAGTAACCACAGCATGATTTATAGGAATAGTCACTGACCTAGGAGCTGGCAAGATCTAAAATCCATTAAAGCAGGGGTCACAGCAAGTTTAGGTTAATGCTGAATCACTGAAATTAATAAACTCCATCTTTTCAATTTTCTTATTTAGAACAGTGTCAGTTCAAGAGTTTGCTGGGCTTGAGTAGAGGACAAGAAACTCTAGCAGCAAAAGAGGAATAATGGGAGGCAGGGACTGAGACAAATTATCATAAAATGCTTGAAGGGAAAATGGTGAGTCGAAGGCTGAGTGAGTTTAGAAAATAAAAATGTCAGGTTACTCTTGACTCTTTCAGTCACTTTCAGAGTTACCTGTTGGTCACTGGATTGGATCTTTCCATCTGCACTTACACATGTGTATGAATGATTTTTCATGGCAACGTCATTAAAGGAGAAGGCTACAGTTTATATCTATCTCTGAGGTTCAGTGGAGGAGAGAAACATCACCAGTAAATAATTTGCATGCTATTGTAGTACAAACCCACAGATATTTCTTTCATGCTTGTGGCATATCTGTTGAATTCATGGGATCTGACATAGGCATCTCTGGTCTGAGAACACACACCAGGCTATAGTGTCCCATTCTCAGTGCTTAACTAGCTATCTACTTGAGTATATTTCAACAGAAACTCTAGCACCACCTGTTCCAAGAACTGGGAGGGACTCTAGAGGTCATTTAGTGCCATGGCCTCCTTTCACAGATTCAAAGAATGAGGACAAGAGAGGTGATTCAATTTAGTTAAGGTCACCCAGGCTGCTCTCTGAGGTTCAGTGGAGGAGAGAAACATCACCAGTAAATAATTTGCATGCTATTGTAGTACAAACCCACAGATATTTCTTTCATGCTTGTGGCATATCTGTTGAATTCATGGGATCTGACATAGGCATCTCTGGTCTGAGAACACACACCAGGCTATAGTGTCCCATTCTCAGTGCTTAACTAGCTATCTACTTGAGTATATTTCAACAGAAACTCTAGCACCACCTGTTCCAAGAACTGGGAGGGACTCTAGAGGTCATTTAGTGCCATGGCCTCCTTTCACAGATTCAAAGAATGAGGACAAGAGAGGTGATTCAATTTAGTTAGGGTCACCCAGGCTGCTTATATCAAAACTCTCATTTTCTGATCCTTGTATCAGTTTCATCCCCATACTGAGTTTATGTTGTACCTTCTTGTAAGGAATAATGATAATAGTCTTTGAATTAAAACACTGAATAAAATATTTGACAGCTAACAGGATATGATTGTTAGTTTTTTTAGAATAATAATTTTTATCAATAAATTTAATTATTTACTATTTATTTAATATTTCATTATATACTATTAATAAAAGTGTAGTTAACTGTTTTTCCATCTGTTTCACACAGAGACATTAACTGAGTGCCAAACACTGAAGTTGGTACTAAAATTACAGACTTGGCAGTTTAAAAGTTGAGTTCAAGCATAAATAAAAGTGAAATAAGCCAGAAAGTAAAACACCAATACAGTATACTAACACATATATACGGAATCTAGAAAGATGGTAATGATAACTCTGTATGCGAGACAGCAAAAGAGACACAGATAGTCTTTTGGACTTCATGGGAAAGGGAGAGGGTGGGATGATTTGGTAGAATGACATTTAAACATGTATAATATCATATATGAAATGAGTCGCCAGCCCAGGTTCAATGTATGATACTGGATGCTTGGGGCTGGTGCACTGAGATGACCCAGAGGGATGGTTCAGAAGGGAGGAGGGAGGGGGTTTCAGATGGGGAACACATGTATACCTGTGGTGGATACATGTTGATATATGGCAAAACCAATACAATTATTGTAAAGTAATTAACCTCCAATTAAAATAAATACATTTATATTAAAAAAAAGATGACAAAAAGTTTCATAGATCCTAATAGAAATACAGGGGATTTGATTTTTATGTCTTATTTTTTAATTGCATGGTTTTGACAACCAGAAGGACAAGCAGAAGAGAGGATTGAGGTACTTGGACTGAGTTTGAGTTATGAATTATGAATTTTCCTGTTGAATGAGAACTGATGAGTGTATTCCAAGATAAAGGTTTAGTATTTGGAAAGCATAGGGAAATGCAAGTGTTTAACAATGATGACACTCTTGATAAATACAGTAATAACTGCTAACAATCCTTGAGCCCTTACTACTTGCCATAACTTGTACAACCTTCATCTCTTTATTCCTTATGATAACCCTATGATATAATTGCTATATAATCGTAATTTATCTATGAAAAAATATTCTATATTATCTTTAATTGGTAAGAAAGCTAAAACTTTGAGAGATTAATTTGTCCAAGGACACATAGCCATCAAGTGATGGAGCACAGATTCAAATAATTTTAACTGACTCTATAAACTTCTACACTACTTCTCTAATTATTTTTAAGATATAAATTTATATAAAATATTAATTTGGGCTTAAGTTACTGCTCATTCAGGTGTGGTAGATAAAGTATGAGATTAGACTCAGGTCAATTTGATCCTGTACTATGTTTCCTCCTGGTAGGGTAAGTCTTTAAAGTTACTGAGCTTCAGTATCTTCATGTGCAAATGTGTGAAGAATGACTGTGAACAGCATCTGAGAAGATGAGTGTAAAGTACTTAGCTGTGGCAGATATTTGACATAGTTGGTTCCCCCTCACTGCCTCCCAGTTCCACCCCAGCAGGCAGCTACCTGGGGTGGCATCCTACTTTCCCAAACACTGTGAAAGTTCAAGACACTTGCAATCTTCAAACTGTTTCCCTTGATAGCTAAGTCATTCTGTTCTTACAAAGTTATTTTAAAAACCTCATTTCAAGTCTGAGAGTTAATTTTTTGTTTCTTCTAATTTCATTTTCATAGCACAAACCTTGCTTCAGAAAGATTTTTTAGGATACTATTTTGGGATGTTTTTCTGCCATGCCATTCTAGAAGATAATTCAGTTTTTATGTTTGTCTATTTGTATGTCTTCCATGCCCCCAAAATGTGAACTAGAATCTGTGCCTCTGCTATGTGTTAAGCATAAAATATTTTAAAGCTATTTCTGTAGAGAGGAACTAATTTAAGGGCATCAAAATTCATCTTTACTATGAAATAAAGATTTCCCGTTTAAAGGGAAATGGTCATTTTAAAAGTTTGAATAAAATGGCATACATTTAAAAAGCAAATAGAAAATATAACAAAATAATAACAACAAATTTTTCTTGTTTTTTAAACTCTGTATAGGTTTTCTGTCTGCACAAATAAAATTTTCTTTTGACTATGAGTTAGATAACTTTGCATTTGCATTTAACCTCATCCCTTAATATTTGAGACTTCCTAGTATTTGTGAGGTCAGCATCATGGCCTTCCTATTTCAAATGTCTTCATTTATCTGTGCCATTGCAGATTTATATTGTGCAAACATGTTTCCAACACATTTTAAACAACTGTCTATGCAAGAAATTGTACAAAACAGTAGCATATTCTATAATTTTTAAAGATAGCATGGCCCTTTTATGGAATTTTAAAGTTGGAAGTATGGGAACAATTTGGGGCAAATCTTCACTTTATGGGTATGGAAATTAAGGTCCATAAGTATGGGATTTGCCAAGGATCATTCCATCTTTCCTCTATTTATTCAAAAAATAACCTCTGAGATCTTACTATGTGCAAGCGCTGTGCTAGGTAATATGGGGACAATTACATGTACAGAGTTTCTCTCCCTCAAGGACTATACAGTCTAGTGAGAGATACTGTTTTCTTTTCTTCACCCTCCAGCATCTGCCAGCATCGTCCTGCCCAAGTTACTCATTCAGAGTCCTTAAGGCTATTTTCTTCTTCCTGACTGGCACTGAAAACTCAGCCTTTGAGCACTGGTGCTGAACTGAATCTTGGAAGCAGAGTTTTGAGTACATAGAAAAGAATATCTTCATTGCTTTGCCGGGCAGAGGGGGACACAGGAGGATCATCCTTCTCGAAACTGTGTCCCAACCTTGAAGGATTTGGTGAAGTGTTTAAATGGCAACCCACTCCAGTATTCTTGCCTGGAGAATCCCATGGACAGAGGAGCCTGGTAGGTTACAGGCCATAGGGTCTCAAAGAGTTGGACACAACTGGGAAACTTCACTTTCTTTCTTTTCTTTCTTTTATAGCAATGGTACAGGGGAGAGTTGCTGAGGAGGGTCAGTGTGGGCAGGGCCTGCACTCCTTTAACCTGGCCTCAGAGGGTCTCCTGATGAGTTTCTCAAGCTTAGCAAACTGTGACATTCTCTTGGAACATCTTTCCTTTGGTGGGGGTTTTAGTTCTTCAGACCTGAAAGATACTATCATGTTTATCCCTTGAGGAGGAACCAGGACCCTGCCCCAGGGCTGCACTATTGTTTCTTGTGGGAAAGACTAGAGATCTCTTCAAGAAAATTAGAGATACCAAGGGAACATTTCATGCAAAGATGGGCTCGATAAAGGACAGAAATGGTATGGATCTAACAGAAGCAGAAGATATTAACAAGAGGTGGCAAGAATACACAGAAGAACTGTACAAAAAGATCTTCATGACCTAGGTAATCATGACCACAATGGTGTGATCACTCACCTAGAGCCAGACATCCTGGAATGCGAAGTCAAGTGGTCCTTAGGAAGCATCACTAGGAACAAAGCTAGTGGAGGTGATGGAATTCCAGTTGAACTATTTCAAATCCTAAAAGATGATGCTGTGAAAGTGCTGCACTCTGTATGCCAGCACATTTGGAAAACTCAGCAGTGGCCACAGGGCTGGAAAAAGTCAGCTTTCATTTCAATCTCAAAGAAAGGCAATGCCAAAGAATGTTCAAACTACAACACAATTGCACTCATCTCATAGGCTAGCAAGTAATGCTCAAAATTCTTCAAACCAGAGTTCAACAGTGAAGTGTGAACTTCCAGATGTTCAAGCTGGATTTAGAAAAGGCAGAGAAGCCATAGATAAAATTGCCAATATCTGTTGGATCATAGAAAAAGCAACAGAATTTGAGAAAAGCATCTACTTCTGCTTTATTGATTATACCAAAGCTTCTGACTGTAGATTACAACAAACTGGAAAATTCTTCAAGAGATGGGAATACCAGACCACTTGACCTGCCTCCTGAGAAATGTGTATGCAGGTCAGGAAGGAACAGTTAGAACCAAACATGGAAAAGCAGGCTGGTCCAAATTGAAAAAGAGTACGTCAAGGCTGTATATTTTCACCCTGCTTATTTAACTTATATGTAGAGTACATCATGTGAAATGCAAGGCTGGATGAAAGCACAAGCTGAAATCAAGATTGCTGGGATAAATATCAGTAACTCAGATATGCAAATGACACCACCCTTATGGCAGAAAATGAAGAGGAACTAAACAGCTCCTTGATGAAAGTGAAAGAGGATGTGTATGCAGGTCAGGAAGGAACAGTTAGAACCAAACATGGAAAAGCAGGCTGGTTCCAAATTGAAAAAGAGTACGTCAAGGCTGTATATTTTCACCCTGCTTATTTAACTTATATGTAGAGTACATCATGTGAAATGCAAGGCTGGATGAAAGCACAAGCTGAAATCAAGATTGCTGGGATAAATATCAGTAACTCAGATATGCAAATGACACCACCCTTATGGCAGAAAGTGAAGAGGAACTAAACAGCTCCTTGATGAAAGTGAAAGAGGAGAGTGAAAAACCTGGCTTAAAACTCAACATTCACAAAACTAAGATCATGGCATCTGGTTTCATCACTTCATGGCAAATAGATAGGGAAACAATGGAAACAGTGACAGCCTTTATTTTCTTGGGCTCCAAAATCACTGCAGATGGTGACTGCAGCCATGAAATTAAAAGACACTTGCTCCTTGGAAGAAAAGCTATGACAAACCTAGATAGCATATTCAAAAGCAGAGACATTACTTTGATGACAAAGGTCCATCTAGTCAAGCTATGGTTTTTCCAGTGGTCATATATGGGTGTGAGAATTGTACTATAAAGAAAGTTGAGCACCAAAGAACTGATGCTTTTGAACTGTGGTGTTGGATAAGACTCTTGAGAGTCCCTTGGAGTACAAGGAGATCCAACCAGTCCATCCTAAAGGAAATCAGTCCTGAACATTCATTGGAAGGACTGATGCTGAAGCTAAAACTCTAATACTTTGGCCACCTGATGCAAAGAACTGGCTCATTGGAAAAGACCCTGCTGCTGAGAAAATTGAAGATAGGAAGAGAAGGGGATGACAGAGGATGAGATGGTTGGGTGGCATCACCAACTCGATGAACATGTGTTTGAGCAAGCTCTGGGAGTTGGTGATGGAAGGGAAGCCTGATGTGCTACAATCCATGGGGTCAAAAGAGTCAGACTAGGCTGACTGAGTGAACTGAACTGACTGACTGTTTCCTGTCTGCTCCTCCTTTGTCTATGATCTCCTCCCTTCCTTGATTAGCATCTGTTTGAATCTGCTATTTGGAACTCATGGAAGTGTGAGTCTGTTCGCTACAAATGAGAAATGGACACAGAAGGCTTCCATGCCCAGTACCCACAGGGTCCTGCTCAGTTTCATGACAGCCGCTGCTTTAATTTTCACACTTTTTACTCGATGAACATGTGTTTGAGCAAGCTCTGGGAGTTGGTGATGGAAGGGAAGCCTGATGTGCTACAATCCATGGGGTCAAAAGAGTCAGACTAGGCTGACTGAGTGAACTGAACTGACTGACTGTTTCCTGTCTGCTCCTCCTTTGTCTATGATCTCCTCCCTTCCTTGATTAGCATCTGTTTGAATCTGCTATTTGGAACTCATGGAAGTGTGAGTCTGTTCGCTACAAATGAGAAATGGACACAGAAGTCTTCCATGCCCAGTACCCACAGGGTCCTGCTCAGTTTCATGACAGCCGCTGCTTTAATTTTCACACTTTTCTTCTCTCCTGTGGACTGTTGCTGCAACCACCTAATTCTTTGGTGTGCCTCTATTCTTAATCTCCTCAAATATCAGTACATTCTTCAAACTCCAGCCAGACTGGTATATTTGAAATAAAATTCTATCTGTAACTCATCTGCTCTGAGTTCCCAAGGTGTGATTGTGTATTGCGTAGAAAGCAAAAGATTCATTAACGTATCTCATTAATGTTCGATGAGTAAATATGGGAGTAGATTCTGTGGGACTTTGAACAGTGATCAAAAGTTTGTTCTTAATTCCATGAGAAGTGGGAGTAGAGGGAAGATTTTTGGAACAAAGAGGACAGAATTAGATCTCTAGTTTCTTTGCTATATACCTTGAGAGTTGTTTTTTTTGTTGTTGTTTGTTTGTTTATTTTTTTCTTGCTCATTATTTTATTCTCAAATGGTGACTTGTGAAAAAGTAGGAACTCATTATACATTTGAATAAGCAAAGGTATATTTTGGAACAGTGCTTTTGAATACAATTTTCTGAGATAAGAGATAGGTATCTGTGCTGTACAGTACAGAAGCCACTAGACACATGTGGCTATTGTTCATTTTAAATAAACTGAGGAATCAAATTTTTAATACTATTTAATTTGAATAGCCACATATGACTGTTAGCTATCATTGAACAATCCAGTGTTAGAAAGTTCTCCCTAGCCAGGGTCCCAAACATGATACAGATGAAACACTCAAACTCAGATAATTCAAGGAGAGTTTATTTATGTAGCGATGTTTTCCAAATATGTAGGTAGCTTTAGGGAACCACGTGAGTGTAATTGACTGTGGTAGTTGTATGGGAGCAATGGTTAAGCGGAATTCAGGGGACGACTTATAGTTAAGATTTATAAGGCTAGATCACATTGGGACAGGTTTCCCTTTTCTCTTTCCTGTGTTTCCTCCCATTATCCTACCTTCTTCTCTTGCACCCCAACTTTTTATTGAGTCCTTGCTCTGTTTATCCAGATTTATTTTGCTCAGTCAAAATATTCATAATATTATGAATATTCATAATATAGCATTCACAAAGTTATAATATTCATAATAAAATTATTATATTCAATAACAAAATAATGGAGTTTCATTGAATGAAATCTGTACTCAAAACTGTTCTTTTTGAGATAGTCTTTCCTGGCAGTATATTTACTGATGAAGAATATGATCGCTTTCCCTGTACATTGCTGATCTGTGCTGTGTTTTCTGAGCTTGTCTCCTTGCCTTTTACTGTAAGTGGTACATTTTTCCATTAGTAGGACTGTGCTGACCCTAAATGTTCCGTTAAAGCTTCCTTTGAGGGGCATCTTCTCTTCTGAGCATTGGGAATACAGGCAGGCTCTTGACTGTTAGCTGTGATTATGTTTTAATATCCTGCCCTTTCGGTCCCTTATTTCAGCACACACAATTCACCTTCAGTCCCAGCTCATTGCTTGATGATTTGTTGTGGCTTTGAAAACAGAAGGAATGAGGGCTTTTAAGTAGGATGGGGCTATTTCTTCTTGCTTTATTTATTTTTATGCCATGCAAAAGGATTAAAGAGGCATAAAATGGCTTGACTGAGCCAAATAAATCTGTATAAACAGAGTAAGGACCCAATAAAAAGCTGGGAGTGAAAGAGAAGAAATGTGGGGGGGGGGGGATGGGAACACAGGGATGAGAGAAAGGAAAGCTTTATATTTCTTGAAATTATAGTGACTGTGTTTTATTATCTGGAGAATAAAATGTCTTTGACCCAATTAAACCTTTTAAACTAAGGTGAAACTCTGAGGAGAAATTAGGAAATCATCTTTGTAGTCCTTATTTAATCTCTTTATGCTGTCACCCACTGTCATCCTTTATTAAAGTTTTCTATGTCATTGCTGTTAACTCTGAGAAATTTGACATCTTTTAGTTGTTCTGATGAATCATACCACAGAAACTAGTGATTTTTATGACCAACACCACAGAAATCTTTCATGTTATTCCTGATGCCTGTGTGTGTTGGTGGTGGGAGGTGTCTCTTGGTCTATCCTATTCCTTCCTCCGATTGACGATCTCTGCTTTTGTGAAGTGGAAAGAGATAATCAACAGCTAACATTGCATTAAACTAAAGAATAAGGGATAGATTCTTTAGGTAAAATTGAAACTGTCTTATAGCCTACTGTACTGATGGCAATCCAAGTAATTGCCACCGTGGCCTTATTGCTCTGACATTTAGAATTTTATTTATCTCTCCTACTTTCTCCCTTCTTCCTTTCCCCACTTCATTCATTGGAGAGAGTCTCCATCATGCACACACTGCATACTCACTCTCAAAAAGAAAATGTGGTAAAGGACTTAGTAACCCTCTACTGTGTTTCTCCCACGAGGTATCTGTAGATGTGTGGGGTCAATTGTTGGCTGTCATAGTGCCTGAGCATTGTTACTGGAATTTGGTAGACTGGTCTGTGGATGCCCCATAACTTTCTGTGTACTGAAAGGGCTTAAATGATGGTGCTTTTGAATCATAAATATCAACAGTATTACTGCTGAGCAAAGCTAGATCTAACTGAGGTTTACATGGGTACCAGCAACCTTGGCTAAGAGGATTTTAGTTGTGCCTTGATGAGCAAATGCTAAAATCTCTTACAGTAGGTTCTTAATAAAACTATGTTGTGTTTTGAATCAAGTTGTTTATTTATAAATTACTACTACTACTACTAAGTCACTTCAGTCGTGTCCGACTCTGTGTGACCCCATAGACGGCAGCCTATCAGGCTCCCCCGTCCCTGGGATTCTCCAGGCAAGAACACTGGAGTGGGTTGCCATTTCCTTCTCCAATGCATGAGAGTGAAAAGTGAAAGTGAAAGTCGCTCAGCCGTGCCCGACCCTTAGCGACCCCATGGACTGCAGCCCAGCAGGCTCCTCCATCCATGGGAGTTTCCAGGCAAGAGTACTGGAGTGGGGTGCCATTGCCTTCTCCGTATTTTAAATTAGTCAATACTATTTAATAAATTCTATATAAGTTACTTCCAGGAATTAAAAAAAAAGATATACTTGCCAACCTCAAGATTCTAACATTATTGTAAAGGTGATTAACCTGTACAGAAACAAAATGAGCATTTTGGGAAATTTTTTAAATGCTATCAGAACATTTTATCAGAACAAGGAGAGGTGAGGGCTTACTTTTGAGCACCGGTACTGGGGAGGTAACTCTGAGTGGAAACCCTTATGAAACAGGTAGGATTTTAATATAAAATGATTTGGGGAGACACTTGCTGCAATCAAAGATGTATATAAGAACTTTGGAGAAGAGAGAGAAATGTATAGAAATATTGTTACTGTAAAGAATAGGACTTAAAATGATGTGGCAGAAGATTGGACTAAAAACACAGATATGGGTAGAGTATAGCTGGTCTTGAACTTCTTATAAAGGAGTCTTTCCACTTGGAGATATGGATTCTTATATGAGTTCAGTCATTGGGAGCACTGTATGGCACATTGCCTAATGTTCTGTGCTTCTTCTCAATGCCCTTTCATACCGTCCATGATGTAAACTCCTTCAGTTATCAGCTGCTTAAACTTGCTTTACTGATTTTCAAGGTCTCCTGTCAAGAGCCCTTTCAGTTTGTAATTTTAAATAGTAGCAATATTCCTAGAGGTGAATCGTATAATGATTTTTTTCAATCTCTTTTATATAAGATATCACTAGAAAAGTATGATTAGATTCAATTCAGTTGTCTCCCTCAAAAGTAATATGTAGAAAATACCAACCAAGGTGACTCTCTTTGTGCTTAATGGCCTAAAGATTTAGGTTAAGGATATAATAGAACTGTTCGGCTTAAAGGACAAGAAGGTGTTGCACAAATTATCCCAAAGAGCCAAAAACAGCGTCCAGTTTTTACTTGAAACAATTTGTTCTTGGAATATTGTCAGCTAAATTTGTGGTCAACTTTTGCAAATTGTATGAATTTGCACTGCATATTTTATTTAGTGTTTAGCAAAACTCCATATGGCTCTGCATAACTTACACAATACACCGCGAAAATGACTTCAGAAACTCCCACAGAAGTTGACAAATTGGGCATCTAATGCTTTTAAGCTAATTGCATGCTTTGCAGTTAAAGAGTCAACTTGTTAAGAATGAAGATCATGGTTTCTTGGAGATAATGCTCTGCCTACTGCCACACTGAATGCAGCCCAACCCTATATCAAAAATATTACAGAAGCTTAAAGAAGAAAATAATGTGAACTTTAATCACCATTCAAACTTACTCTTCAGTGAAGTACTCATGAATCATATGCAGTATCATAGCAGTTTTGAGACCTATTCTTGAATGTTCAAGCTGTTATTTTCAGGAAATTTAGAAAGCAGATTGCTAAGTGATAAAGAGTAATTCAATACCATTGCTTATGCCTTTTTTTTTTCCTCTGTTGCAGGCTGGAAAAAAGGAAAGGAGTAATACCCTCAATATTGCAATAGAAAACATGTGTAAGAAGACAAGAGACCTTCGCAGACAGGTGAGTGAAGACAAAAATATGGAGACAAACACCAAGTAGAAGGAACCTTTTTTTTTTTTTCTTTTTAAATTAATTTAGAACACAGAGCAAGAACAGTGAATATATACTTTCCACATTTACATAACTCACCCATTTTTGTAGCAAACATAAAGTAGAAGAAAGTGACAATATCAGGCAGGGTTACATTCAAATGCTGGCCCTGCTGTCATCAGTTATGAGATCTCAGGGACAGATTTCACCTTTCTAAACCTCTCCAGACCCAGAAAATGGAATTAATAATACATGATAGGGCTATGAAGTTGAAATGAAATGCCTCCAAGTGCCTGGTACATAGTAAATTTTGAGAGACTGTTGGTAAATTGATTATATTAGATTAAAAACTGAGTTTATTATCCAAATGTTTAGAGGAAACAGCTAGTCATTTGGAGACCCTGCCAATTTCCCCTGCTAACTCTTCAGGATGCTTCAGAAATTAGTTCCTGTTTAAGGCTCCTTTTAACCTTAGGTTATCAGAACATAGGATTAGAGAGGATTTATTAAGTATAACAGAAGTCTAGTATTATGCCATACGTTATATTTTTTCCTCCAGAAATATGAAGACTTAGCTATTTTTAAAGACTTTTGCTTTCTGTTCCTTTCCACTATTTAATAACTGGAGTTCTTTTGCACATACAGCTTTAACTTGGTCACCATTAACTTATAAAAGAAGGGCAAAAACGTCTCACCCATAAGCTTTTAATGCAATATATTATTGTGGTTTAGTGGGAAGATGTAGTAAAATGGCCTGAACAATCTTTTAATTCAGAAGATTTAGAAATAGCACAAACAGGGATCCTCAGCCAGGTAATATTTGCTGTGTAAAAGCACAATTTTGAAGGGTGGGGAAATTTCAGTTTCTCAACTTTTTGACCTGAATGCAAATCTTATTTCTACTATCAGCCCTTAAAATCATGGAATATAAGAGCTGAAAGGAACTTAGCACAACCTGTCTTAAGATGCAGATGAGAAAGCAGGCTATTATGGTGACGCGACCTGCCTGAGGAAGGAACACGGAACCAATACCCAGCCATAACCTACACC
This sequence comes from Aepyceros melampus, assembly GCA_006408695.1. Taxonomy (NCBI): domain Eukaryota; kingdom Metazoa; phylum Chordata; class Mammalia; order Artiodactyla; family Bovidae; genus Aepyceros; species Aepyceros melampus. The sequence continues at coordinate 611,983 of SJXQ01005759.1, forward strand.
TAACTCAGGAATTCTCACCCCCACGACTATCCTCCTGGTTAGTTTCCTGGTAATTTTCATTCTCTATCTTCAGGATTCTACCCCATCTGCTCTTCCCAGAACTTGAAAAATTTGTTACTATGGGCTTTTAACAACTGTGTCTTTCATTCCGGTATCTCTAGACTGCCTTCAGCAACGTTATGCCCAAAGAATTGATGTACACTTATACCTCCAAAGCTTTTGGAATCATTATTTCTCTTAAAAAAAAAAAGTTAAGATAAAGCAATCCTTTGTGTGTAGGATTACCAGATTTAGCAAATCAAAGTACAGGATGCCCAGTTGAATTTGAATTTCAGATTAACAGCAAACAAATATTGCATGGGAACATAATTATATATATATATTTTTAAAAAGCTGTATTTATCTGAAATGCAAATTTAACCAGGAATCTTATGTTGCATCTCAAAATCATACTTGATTTCAACCCCACATCAGCAGTGAGATAAGGAAAGAGCATGGGGATTATTAATACTTCATAGTAAAAGGGTATAATAGTAGGCTCATAGAGAACTGCTATGTTCCAGAGTCATGAAAATTTCCTGTGGTTTCACAGGTCCATATCTTATTATTATTTTTTGGTTAAATATTTAACAAAGCACCAAGAATGATAGCAACAACTTTATTGTTTCATGATTCCATGGGTTGGCTGTGTGGGGTCCATTTCTATAGCATTTTCACTTGCAGTCTCCCATGTGCTGGTAGTTAAAATGGTATCTGGATTCAGGGCTCAGTATTTGAGACCTAAGTGTTGCTTCTTTTCCCCTCTCTCCATGTGGTGTCTAATCTCCCAAGTCCCCATTTGTGAGGCTTCTCTCTCTAGCCAGGGGAGTCTGGATTTCTTATATGTTGGTTCAAGGATCCAAGAGAAGAAAGATGGAAGTTGCAGGCCCTCTTAATGCCTGAGCTCAAAAGTCACCAGGATATCGTTTCCTCCACATTCTATTGATCAGAATACTACAAGTTCTGCTCCAGGTTGACAGGGACAAGCAAAAACATCCTCTTACGGGAAAAGTGGAGTGTGTGTATAGGAAGATGGGATTGTTAGGAGCTGTCTTTGGAGACATCCATGGTCTTCACTGTGAGTTGAGGCAGTTGCTATGATTTGTTCTCAGTATCCTTGCTTGCCTTCCTAAGAACTTCATTTTCCATCATGATGTTTATGCTTGTGGCAATAATAAAAGCTAAGCAACATGAGTCATCTCCACCTCTCCTTGCAAAATTTATTAAGCAGTTGGTTTTAAGCATCTTCTATATATTTTTCACTCAGGAAGAAGAAAGCCCCTACCCTTACAATGTTTTTCTTCAGAATGTTTAATATTCTTGTTCTAGATCTGTGGGTTTTTGTTTGTTTGTTTTTAGTTAAAAAAAAAAAAAATAAAGCCCATCTCTCTGCTGATTCATCTAAATTCATTTGTTTACCCATAGCCTGTCCATTGACATATAGAAACATTTTAGCTCAGAGGATCAGTGTCATCTGCAATGAATGAGATAGATTGCTTAGATATAGCTGGGAAGAAGCAGATTATACCCCATGTTACATTTGGGGTAACATAAATGTCTTACATGTGACTTATTATTCTTTTGTTTCAAATAAATAGTTTGCCTTTTCTTGCTCTGTGACTTCATTGGCTGTTGTACTAGAGAACAAAGACAAAAGTCATAGCCATTGTGTTTTAGCTTCTGTGTAATTTGGCCCCAACTTAGTTCTCATAATTCTTCTTTTGCTTTATTCCTTTAGTTTTTCCTCCTCACCACACCAGCACATTAACTTTTTCTCTGGATGGTGTACTTACTCATCACCAAATTTCCCAACACTTCCATCTCTACCTACAGACACATGCACATCTTTGTATATATGGATTGTTTAACTTGGTGCCTGACTTGTTCTGCTTATTCCCTACACAACTCCTAATTGATTGAGAAAGTTTAAAATGAATATAAATGCTACTTCTGCCATGAAACCTTTGCCATTTTTATCAGCTAGAATTCCCCTTTTTCTCTTCCTGGAGTGCTTATAGCATTGATAGTTGTTTTAAAGCAGTAACCATATTCTGTTTGTGTTTCTCTTATTTAGTGGCTTTTTCTTCCCAATGGATTTTAAGTCCTTAAAATGATAGTTATAACAGCATCTCTCCGTTAGCAAATGCTTTCCATAGCTCTCTGACCACTGTAGTACTTATATTACTGGATTTTATCCCTGAAAAAAGAAACAATGCCATAGCATTATTATCAGAATCCCTCAGGAGAGTCAGTTTACCCAGCAAAGGGTAGAGCTGAGGTTTCAGCTCACGTCTATCTAATCCCAGCCCAAATTTGGACCACTCTTCCAAGGGGCAGGGATAATGGCCTTTTCATTGTCAGATCGTTTAGTACATAATACACTGATTTACTGTTATAATATTTTTTTCTTCCTTAGTATGTATTTTACATGTTTTTACATTTTCAATTTTCTTCTTCCTTAATTTCTTTTTTCATTTATTTGAGCACTGCATACATATTGAAATTCTATATAAGGAAGTTTTTTATTTTTAACCTTCTTTCAGTTCAGTTCAGTTCAGTCCCTCAGTCGCGTCCGACTCTTTGCGACCCCATGAATCGCAGCACACCAGGCCTCCAACTCAAATCTATTCCACTTCTACTGAATTATGCAGAGTGAAACAGATCCTGGATTTCACTAAAAACAGATTAATTTTTCACATGTTAATATATTGAGAAATAATTATTTCATTAATGCAAAACTAAAGACTTAAGTTATGTCAAATAAAATAGGGTTCTGGTGAAAACAAAAAAACAGTATGATTGAGTCTATAGTAGCAGAATTGTTGAATTGCTATAGTCATCTCTTCTCTTTGTTGGGAGTTCAGTTCAGCTCAGTCACTCAGCTGTGTCTGACTCTTTGTGACCCCATGGACTGCAGCATGCCAAGCCTCCCTGTCCATCACCAACTCCCAGAGCTGGCTCAAACTCATGTCCATAGAGTCGGTGATGCCATCCAGCCATCTCATCCTCTGTTGTCCCTTCTCCTACTACCCTCAGTCTTTCCCAGCATTAGGAATTTTTGCAATGAGTCAGCTTTTGCATCAGATGGCCAAAATATTGGAGTTTCAGCGTCAGCATCAGTCATTCCAATGAATATTCAGGACTGATTTCCTTTAGGATGGACTGGTTGGATCTCCTCGCAGTCCAAGGGACTCTCAAGAGTCTTCTCCAACACCACAGTTCAAAAGCATCAGTTCTTTGGTGCTCAGCTTCTTTATAGTCCAACTGTCACATCCATACATGACTACTGGAAAAACCACAGCTTTGACAGACTGACCTTTGTTGGCAAAGTAATATCTCTGCTTTTTAATATGCTGTCTAGATTGGTCATAACTTTTCTTAAAAGGAACAGGCATCTTTTAATTTCATGGCTTCAGTCACCATCTGCAGTGATTTTGGAGCCCAAAAGTTAATCTGTCATTGTTTCCCCATCTATTTGCCAGAAGTGATGGGACCAAGTGCCATGATCTTAGTTTTCTGAATGTTGAGTTTTAAGTCAGCTTTTTCACTCTCCTCTTTCACTTTCATCAAGAGGCTCTTTAGTTCCTTTTCACTTTCTGCCATAAGAGTGGTGTCATCTGCATATCTGAGGTTATTGATACTTCTCCTGGAAAACTTGATTCCAGCTTGTGCTTCATCCAGCCTAGCATTTCTCATGATGTACTCTGCATATAAGTTAAATAAGCCGGGTGACTATATAGAGCCTTGATGTACTCCTTTCCCAGTTTGGAACCAGTCTGCTTTTCCATGTTTGGTTCTTACTGTTGCTTCTTGACCTGCATACAGATTTCTCAGGAGGCAGGTGAGGTGGTCTGGTATTCCCATCTCTTTTAGAATTTTGTTGGGAGTACCAGGGCCTACTCATAAAAATATATGTAGGTTCTTATACCTCCTCCTTATCATTCTTATCATCAAATAATAAGTATTCGTAAGATACACATCTCATTAATGTATATGCTGAATTAATTATTGCATTATTCCTATGTTATATAATTGAGTTTTGAAAGTCATATTTTGCTACTTGACTTAAAATGACATTCATATACACAAATATAAGTTTTATGGTTTCCTGAGGATGAATCTTTTCTAAAATACTTTCTTTTCACTCCTCTTCTACTCACAGTTTTTGTCTTCCCTTATTTGGTAGGGGTGTGAGTGCGTGCAGGGTTTTCTTACAGTTTTAAGACATAGCTCCCACTTTTGGGTTTCCATTGTAGAGAAATATAGTATTTTATTTGAGATCTCAAACCATTTACATCAGTGGGAAATAGAAAATTTGATGTCTCAAAGCCTTTATTAAACTGTAGTGAGAAAAGGTAGAAAACTCCTTAGTTTAGTTTTGTGCCTGGCAGATTTCATTCCTGACCACAAACAGATATTTATTGAAAATACATACCTCTAACTCCTATTGTCCTCTCACTAACTTCAGATTTAAGTGCTGTGGCTTCTAAGGTTGTCCTATTTCACAGTGGCATGTTGAATTCTTCTTTAAAGTTTTTTCACCCACGTGAAAGGAATGAATTGTTTCACTTGGCAGGAAAATAGTATAGGAATAAATAAGATAGATCCTACTTAGTTATTACACATGGATATTGATGACTGTACAATTTCAATGAAAAAAATTTCCATATGAATATGTCAGAACATATAAAGGAAATTTCTTAGCATAGCGTTCAGTGTGTTCCATAGCTTGTCTCCATGTTCATTTATAGTTTTATCTCATTTCCTCTTTCACAGCTAGCCATAATGCAGGAAATGGCAGAATTTTAAGCTGAATGTTTTGCAAAAAGTGGCAAAGTGTGATCATCAATGGGCAGTTACGTAAGACATCAGAGGAGTCTGTTACCTGCTAACTGAGCAAACAGCACTAACACCAGATGCATGTACTGCTTTGTATTGGATTCTCCTGAAAGCAGATCCAAAGACTGAGGCCTTTATTCAGGTCATTTTTTTGAGAGGTAATTACTAGCAGCAAGTATAAGAGAACCTCAAGCATAAAAGAACAGGCAGGAAAGGAGGAACCGATATATTATTGAGGTTGTCACTATAGGCATCAGTTGCTGAAGGATCTCTGAAAAGGGACAGAATGTCTCCCAGAATTGTCTGATCAGTAGATGGAAGCTGAGAATTTTATCCAGTAGCTCCCATCTCTGTTGGATGAGGGTTGCTTCTAGTAGTGTTGAGTTTCCAGAACTTGCAGGCTATTTGTGCTTGACCTGAGAATCTCATAGAGACTTGGAGCAGGCCCTGAGAAGGAATAACAGAATGAAGCATGGAATGCACTCGAGGTGGGATGTCTCCGGAGGACATGGAACTGTCCCCAGGAATAACACCTGGAATCAGAGACTGGTCCAGTGGATGAGACGTAAAGCACCAAAGGCCTCTAATGTAGTCTGTAATCATAGCTGTGAATGTGATGGTAAATGATCAGAAATTAGTAAGAGAGATGATATGGTGAGAAAAGGGTGGGTTGGTTGCATTAATTGGCTGTTTGTTGTTTGCGTGGGGTGAAGTTGCTTTCAAAAGAGATGTCCCCCTGCCTGCTGACTGCGTGCTGTACCTTAAGGGTATCTCTTAACATTTAACACAAATCACCATTTTCTGGCCTTTTCCTCCTGTCATCTTTTAATTTTTCTGTCTGAATTTTTTTCTTTTTACCTCAAATACTTTCACTATTTCCATTCTGCCTAAGGAAATCCTATTTCAATCTTTAGCACCTATTCCAGTCACATCAGATGCTTGTGATTCGGGAGGATCTATTTTCTTTGCTCATGATAATCTCTGTTCCTAGAATATGATGTTTGCCAGCTCCAACTCTTAACATCCTAATCAGTTCTTTTAATGAATTGTATATGTCACATCCTTATGGAAATCTCCTTAACCATGACAGTCAACTGTTTTTTATTTGTTTGCACTTCCTGTAAGATACTCATCAATCTTCATCTCACTTCGTCTCTAAGTTACCCCATCTCTGTCATTCTAGTATTCCTCAAATTGCCTCAAATGGTGCTTTGCCCTTAGATAGACAACTCAAAATGAATTCATTACATTGAATGAATATACAAATACCGAAGATTTTTTTTGCTCATTATGCATGGTAGTATTTTGTATCAGGTAATTTTAGCCATTTTCCAACAGAATCATGAAAACATTGGCACAGAACTTATTTGAAAGCATATTTTCCAGTTCTTCTGTCTTGTCCTACTGAATATAATATGTGGTACCCTTTTTCTCATTTATCATACTATGTAGTTAGCAACATGACTTAGAAAAAAAAGCAAAAAATGTGTCCTGAAGTAACAGAACCAGACATGGAACAATGGACAGGTTCCAAATTGTAAAAGGAGCATGTTAAGGCTGTATATTGTCATGTTACTTATTTAACTTATATGCAGAGCACATCATGAGAAATGCCAGGTAGATGAAACACCAGCTAGAGTCAAGATTGCAGGAAGAAATATCAGTAACCTCAGTTATGCAGATGACGCCACCTTTATGGCAGAAAGCGAGAGGAACTAAACAGCCTCTTGATGAAAATGAAGGAGGAGAGTGAAAAAGCTGGCTTAAAACTCAACATTCAAAAAACTAAGGTCATGGCATCCAGTCCCATTACTTCATGGCAAATAGATAGGGAAACAATGGAAACAGTGGCAGACTAATTTTGGGGCTCCAAAATCACTGCAGATGGTGACTGCAGCCATGAAATTAAAACTCTTGCTCCTTGGAAGAAAAGTTGTGACAAACCTAGATAGTGTATTAAGAAGCAGAGACATACTTTGCCAACAATGGTCTGTAGAGTCAAAGCTATAGGTTTTCCAGTAGTCATGTGAGATGTTGGACCATAAAGAAGGCTGAACATTGAAGAATCAATGCCTTTGAACTGTGCTGTTGGAGAAGATTCTTGAGAGTCCCTTGGACTGCAAGGAGATCAAACCAGTCAGTCCTAAAGGAAATCAACCCTGAATATTCATTAGAAAGACTGATGCTGAAGCTCCAATACTCTGGCCTCCTGATGCATAGAGTTGACTCATTGGAAAAGACCCTGATGCTGGGAAACATTGATTGCAGAAGGAGAAGGGAACAACAGAAGACAAGATGGTTGGATGGCATCACTGACTCAGTGGATGTGAGTTTGAGCAAACTCTGGGAGATGGTGAGGGATAGGGAAACTTGGGCTGCTGCAGTCCATGTGGTGGCAAAGAGTCAGACATGACTAAGTCACTGAACAACAACAAATTTGGTTTAGTCTAAAGAAAATTAATCAAATAATTTATTCTTTAATAGTAAATCAGCTACACATCAAACATCAACCCTATAGATATTTCAATATTTGTATATGAAATGCTGGATGGAATGAGTAGCAGGGAAAATTAGTTGAAAACTTTAAGAAACAATAATTAAAAAAGGACAGGGGAGTAAATATCTTTAAAATGAAGGAAAGACAATGTGGCACCACTGATGAAAGATGCAGACCAGAGCAAATATATTTAGTCCTGGAAGAAGATTGCTGTAATTATTCAAGTATTTACAAAATTGGCACAATCTAAGACAATAGTTATTTGTATTACTATAAATTTTTATATGGTAATAAATAAAAATGTAATTTTTTAAAGCATAGGAGGACAATCTCAGTCTGACTTTCTGAGTTTAGTTGTAGATAAGAACACACATCAAAGTCTTTTATATGAAAAACAATCCCTCTTTAAACCTGTCTCAATGTAGTTAATACTAAGCCTTCTTTCTTTATGTGACAATCAAATTACTAGAAAGAGGAGTTTATTCCATCTCCATGTCTTCACTCCCATTCACTCTTCCAACCACAGCAATAGGGTTCCTGTTCCCACTTTCCACTAAAACAATAATATAGTGGTCAAATCTCATACAGAAGTCTTGGTTCTTTTAATTTATCTTTAAAATACAATTCTGAACCATTTTATCTTCCTGAAATTCCTATCAGTCTCTTGATTTTCCTTTATTATAATATTGAATGGCACAGTCTCCTCCATTTTATTATAAGGAATCCTGTGTTTCCAACTTGACATTTCTCACAATATCTAGCTCTTGGTAGAAATTCAGGGGAAATGTGTTCAGAAATACTTGTTGAATTGAATGAAATCAAATACATAGAAAAGGAGATGCAACATATCTATAATGTGGGTATTACAATTGTGTTTGGTAGGATAAGTTCATTTGTAGGGCATTGAAACAAATTTATCTGAAAGTATCCTTTTTGACTGTTGATCATTTGATCTCTGTTTCATGGCCATCATCTCAGTTTCTTTTTAAGGTCCTATTCTTTCATCTACCCATCCATGCCCATATGACTCATAAGTGCTAATATTTTCTAAGATTTTATTCATGGACATCTCACTGTGAATCTCCCTCTATGTAGTTCTGTTCACCTCCTTGGTTTGAATTACCTACCATATGTGTGATGGCTTTCAATCCTGTGTCTTTAGTGCCAGTCTTCTCTTGGCCCTCCTTCTATATGTTAATGAAAGAAGAAAAGGATAAAAGGAAGAGAAGGTCATTGAAAAGAACTCCACTTCTGAAGATTTCTTCTACTTTTCTCTTATGTATGTAGAACTAACACACCTCATAGTTTCCAGCTAACTCCTAAGTTATCTGTTGCCTGACTTCACTGGTCTACTCTTTGTGGACATCCAACAGCTCATTCACTTAAGGTCTTTCCCTCTCCTGCAAACACTTAGCACTCTACAACATGTGGAAGTAACTGCTCAGTAAATGTTAATTAGTTGCCATTAGTGATTTACTTTCTGCATGCTAAGCAGAATCTTTCCTTGGGGATCTTCCTATTACCTTTGTGAAATTATTGATAGCCATAAAATTTCACAGTTCTTCCGAAAAAGCACCACTATCTTAGATAAAGGTATTTTCTGCCCCCAAATCTATAACTATTATGGATTTATTCTATAATTGCTAATGGAAGAGAGACAGTGTTTTGTTTTGTTTTTTCCATGTAACTACATCATTCAACCCCTTGAAAGTATATTAATTCTCATGTAATCCAAAACTAGAATAAGTATCTCTTGTTTTTTTAATATAAATTTATTTATTTTAATTAGAGGTTAATTACTTTACAATATTGTATTGGTTTTGCCATACATCAACATGAATATATACTAAAATGTAATTTTCACAGAAGGCAAATTAAAGATTCTGTCTGATAGCTATTCATATCTTTGTTTTTATTACACAGGTTATTAAATTAAGTGAAGGAATTGACCAAAAACTTTGGAACCGTTTATACTTATTGACATTGTTAATGAAACATTCAAGATATTGTGATCCTTAAACACTCAATATTATATAAATATAATGCATTAATTTTCCAACTTAATTTTAAATTTCAGAAAATATCTGCTGAGTAGAATAATTGCCTGATTGTCATTTATAAGCTTACACATAATCTAATTTAAAAGAACTAATTGCAGCAGAATGTTATACTTGTTTAATAATTTAAGGTGTTAGGGCAAGAACAATTAATGCAAACAAAGAAAATTGGACATCAAACTCATTTATTATTCTCTTTGCTCTATTAATCTGTTATCAAAGGCATAATCAGTGATCTAACTTGGTTTAATTACCTTGAAGTCTACAATTTAGCTAATCAAAATTTATCATGAGTTCTTCCTACAAGGTAGAAAACATTTTATAATTTTGTAATTATGAAAATACATGCTGTACAATGTTGTTTGTACACATGCATAAACATTATGAGTGCAATTTATTTGAGGGAAAAATGGAGTACTATCACTTATAATTTGGCCTGTAGGCTAAGTACAGTTTAAGAAAAAAATAGTAATTTTTGAGGGCAACAAAGCTATTGCTCAATAACTTTTTTTCTTGGATATTTACCTTGTATCAGCTTTGTAAGTGACATTTATATACAGTCTTAAATATTATGATTTTAAAAGACAGTGCAAAATATATAAAAGAAATTTTGTAATTACAGAGATTGTAAAAATATGAAATAATATGAACCATTTCCTGGGGGAGAAAAAAAAAAAACAAGTGAATTTTTTACTTCTCCTCAGCTCCGTAAGGCTATCATAGATCATGTGTCCGACTCTTTTTTGGATACAACAGTCCCACTTCTGGTTCTCATTGAAGCTGCCAAGAATGGCCGGGAAAAGGAAATAAAAGAATATGCTGCAATATTCCGTGAACACACCAGCAGGCTTGTAGAGGTAAGTGTGCTGGAATTATAACTACTCTAAATCCAAGAGAATAGGGCTCTCATTCTGCCTTTACAGCTGAACTGAGCTTAAATACAAACTTTTGACCATTTACAGCAAATGAAACAGAGATGGGCCAAAGTAATATGAAGGTATGTATCTCAAATTGTATGAACTATTCCCCACTGGCTTGCAAAAGGAACAGTTTATTTAGAAAGAATTGTGAAAATATGATGAATATATTTTCTTAATCATTTTCTCTTCAGAGCTACAAACACGCACACAAAACCTGGTTAAACTTAGCTTTCATCATTACAAATATTCTCTTCATATTCTAATTTAAAAGTTTGAGATGCTGTCTCTCATGCCATTTTATTGTTTCTCATCTTTTCATGGTATGTTACTCCTCAGCCTTTCAAGTCACATTCAACTATCAAACATGACTGTAGAATGTAGGATATACAGGGGTAGAGAAACACAGAGTAATTAAGTAGAGATAGTGGATTGGTCCATGTCCCAGAAGAGGCAAGAGGAGATGATAATAAAACTATAATCCTCTTCTGCTTGGAAATTGGAAACATACCCCATGTTTTTGGAGGTGGGTTAGAATATGAAGGAGCTATGAAGTGCTGGGAAATTCCTAGAAGACAGATAATGAAATCTGCTATAATAAAGGGCATCAGTATTGCAGTCACGGTATACGAGAAAGCCGAGTGGAAGAATGCCCAACACCAGTAAAAAGGTGAGAGTACTCACGAGCCCAGGAACCAGTGGCAGGAAGGGTGAACTGTGGTTAAACTGATTCTCATACTGAACTAGTACCCATTAGTATGACTCTACCAGTTGTTTTTGGCTTGTGTCTCGACTCATTGTCAGTGTCCACGCTGTGCTGATTATTAAATGTTTTGATTGCCAGAACCTTCCCACATAGGCCATGAACTCTGTGGTGGAACATGTGTTTGGGGGCCCAAATTACTTATCAACTTTGTATTAGAAATAGTCACCACTTGAATTAGAAACACAGCATTCTATACAATGTTTACTAAGGTAGAAGACTTGCCCAACATTTTTAATGTGTATCTGCTGGGAAGGAAGTTTCCATGTAACTAGCTCTTTCCCTATAAACTTTCTGCCCTCCAATCCTCACATTTAGAAAATGAAAGGAGTGGATAAATAGGTGGTTCCTAAGATAATTTCAGCCCTAAAATTGCCCTACCTCCAACTTTGAAATCTTTGAAGTTCCCAAGAATTCTGTGAGACAGGGCAACTGATATAATTCCCATTGGCCTTTTGTGGAAATAAAGTACAAAACCCAGACCAAGCTAATGAAGAGAACGCTGAGCTCCAGGTTTGCTTGAATTTAACGGATCCAGTCAATTACTTATTATTTATTTATATATTCCTTCTTGTACTCATTCCCAAATATTTATTAACTATTCCCACAGGAAAATGTTAAAAATTAAAAGAGAGCAGAACAGAAGGAGCAAGTCATTAAAGGCACCAAACTAAATGTTGTCCCTATGAATCATAAACTTTTTGTCTAGAAATGTGTTTTCTAAGCTGAAGGAACACTAAATTATGAAAGTAACTTTTTAGTGAAAAATTCTGAGAATAAAAGTTGGTTTCTGCTTATTTCATCCTTACTTCTATTTTCAGTTTAGTTTCTAACGAGACATAAATCTCAAGGTGCTCAATGAAGGACTCCTTGATCACACAGTTTTGGGGAAAAAAGTTCTATTTGTCTTTGTGGATATTTTACATTTCTGAAAAATCCAGATATAAAGAGACCTCTTTAAGTTAAATTTTGCCCAAATCAATTAACCTAAAGTATTCTTTCTTTCATAAAACTGATTAGGAAGGTGCTGCCTTTCAGGACCCTTGAGAATACTACCTTAATTTTATTACAAAATGATAGTTTATTATGCTGTAGATAGAGCTCTAAGAATCTATTTTAAATTTTTAAGGATTTTGAACATATTATATTTAATGTGAATATGAAACAATAACAGATTTTGAAATTTTGAGTTACTGAGGGATGGAGAATGGGTCTTATTCAACTCTCTTTGTGCCCTTAACACATTATAATGAGGTTATGTTGGCTTTGGAATGTTCCAGTTCTCATTCTGGTATTATTTCAAAACTTGCCTTCAGTTCCAATAAGCTTTTACTACTTAACAAACATCCTCAAACTTAGTGCTTTAAAACAGTAATTTATTATTTATGATTATTCTCTTATTGATTTGCTTGTTGACTGGGCAGTTCTTACGTATGGTTTCTCATGTTCTTGTTGTCAACTGTTGGTTGGAGATGAAGCCCTTCAAAGGTTTGACTAGGCTAGACATCCAAGATGGTACATTCTACAAGTTTGAAAGTGCATGCTATCTGTCAGCTGGGAGCTTAGCTGTGGTTGTTGACTGAAGCACAAACCAGTATATAGCCTTTCATGTGGCTTCAGATTCCTGCAGCATAATTTCTAGGTTCTGAGATGAGAAGTCCCAAGAGCGAGTCAGAAACAGGAAGTAGAGCTGACATTCCCTTAATGTCTGGGCCCAGAAGTTGACAGAGTGCAGTTTCCACTGTAGTTTATTGACTGAAGTAGTCACAGGGCCTGCCCAAACACAAGGGGATAGGAGGGGGCATGAGACTCTACCTCTGGCTGGAAAGAGCAGCAGAATATTTGTGACCACCTTTAATCTACCCTTTGCTCCTCAGGGCTTCATTTGCTTCAGCTGTAAAGTGAAGGTTAAACAAGATAACCAAGGTCACTACCAGTTTCTAAAATTATAAGATCTGACATGTTACAAGAGAGACACACTTACCTTTCTAAGAGATAAAGACATAGAAGAAAATGAAAATGGTTTTTAAGTATACTGCTTGAATATGAGGTTGTTTATATATATCAAGGAGTTGGGTGGGGTGTGGGGGGGAAGGAGCACTGCATTTATCTCCTGTGAAAATTCTGTTTTTGAAAGGAGCTGTCTAACCAAAGCAACAGAGAAAATCATCATTAATTTACTACAAACATTGAGGCAGAAGTGTCTGGGGCAGAGTCTGAGTACATAAGACAGCTCAAATATATCATTTTCAGAGGATATTGTGAGTTCACTTTGTATAGGTTGCTTACCAGTCTTACCACCTCCTTTTTCCTTACTACTGCCTCTATACAGACATGCACATATACCCATCTTATTTCTAAGCTGAGTTATCTGACATAGCAGGGCAAAAGTCTTAGATTCTAAATGACTTCAGGAAAAAACTATTTTCAGTCTGTCTGGGTTTTGATACCTCAACTCTGTCAGAGAAATCCGCAATCTAAAAGTGAACTTGTTGAGGGAAGTCTTAAATGTGAAAAAAAAAAAAAAAGTCCATTTTTAAAGAATTCCTGTCAGATCTTTGGAGAAAAGCTCCATGCTGTTTAAAGGAATGCTTTAGATAATGGTTAACTTGCGACTTCTATAAAAGGATAGTAAAAGTGTAGAACTGAAGACAAAGGAAAAAAACAAAAACAAAACACAAAATGGTATGAAATCTACAGGAAATATGCAGAAAACAAAAAATATTCAGAGCATTGGAGAAAGAAATAGGAATGAGAAGCAGAGTGACCAATAAATTAGGCCTAAACATTCTCATTCTCTAGTGAAGTTATGTCTATTTTATTATTTAGTAAGTAGTAAGTTTAGTATAAGTCTAATATAAAATGTGTGTTTTATGTAGTAAGTTTAACATAAAATGACCATGGGTGAAATGAAGGTTAAAAACTATGGGCAGTTTCAGTAGCTGGAGAACTTAGATCCTTATGGCTAATTTTTTCTTAATGTTGAAGTAAGTAACTATTATGCAAAGCTTTCCTACTTTGAACATCCCAGTTATTCTGTGTTTTTAGACCCATCAAGACACCATAGGAATGAGAGGCAGGAGTCAAGAGGCTGACATTTTAAATATGTTAGCAATTAATACAAATGTGCTCATTGAATTGTGCTCCACAGAACTGATGATGTCTTAGGGCACCTTTAACTCTACTGGCTGCCACCAATCATACTATTAAACAGGAAGTTTAAAATGCTAATTTTACCTTAAAAATAAAAATATTCAGTAATTCTTGGGATTTTATTTCTTATCGCTTTAAACCTTCTCTAATAGCAAAATCTATAAGCTAGTTCTCAATATATCTGTCTTGAATGAAGAAACACATTCCTAACACCAATGCAGTCTTCTTTCTCTCTAAAAAGTTGACTGAAGAGTTCCAGTAACTGGACTTGAGATATATGCCTGATCCCAATTATTTAGTAGCATCCCTTTCTACTCTATTGTACAAGGATGCTTTAAAATAATACTTCACAGTGATAATAGCAAGTGCCTTTGCTAATAATTATCAAAACCAGACGTTATAAACCCTGCTCCAGATATCTTTCAGAAGGAATTTGTAACAATTTGATAACATCTTTTAAGAATTTTGCCCACTTCAGAGATACAGTTTGTAACTTTATGTGGTAATATAACTATTATTCAAAACCATACTATTACATATTAAATTAAGGTATTGTTTTTATAATGGCTATTATTTAATATTTTTCTAAAATTAAATCTTAAAAAGTCCACCATTATTATTATTATTATTTTTTGGTTGTATTACTATTTGTTTTCAGCAAGTAAATCATGAACACTACACTTGCTACCAATTGAATGGTAAAATCTCCTGTTTGTTCCATGGATACTATCATATTAATTATTTTTAAGCATGACAGTATTAATAATCTAGGCCTAAAAGTTTCCTGTGAATTAGTGAAGTTTCTTTATGTGAAAAGCCAGCTTCGTCAGTGCTTTGACTTATTCATCAAAAATTCATCTGTCTTGATGTACCTTATTTTAGTAAGTTTCATGGGAGCCTTTCATCAAAAAGGAAAAAGTGGGTGGACATTTAATTATAATACTTCCCTCCAACCTACAAAGCTGATTGTTCCCACTCACAAAATGGCAAGCCAGATTTAGCAAAGCCCCGGTGCCAAGAGAGAAGACTTTAGAGGGGACTCTTGCTGTTTGCAAGAAGTGCTCATTGCTCTCAGCTCTACTAATATTGTTGCATTTTGATGGAATGCTGTTCAAATGTCACACAATGCTTTAATTGATCATCTGTTATAAAATAAGGATGTGTTTGGATATAAATAAAACAGGCTTTTAGAGTCCTATCCCATTCTTCCTCCTTTCCGCCCTTCAAGAAGAAAAGAAAAAGAACAAACTGATATTTACACTTGTACACAAATTAACAACTGTTCTCAGTGAGCATCTTGGCAGCTCTCCTCTTTTGGTGGTGAGGGGATATTATAGCTAAGTCAGAAATGTTTTTGCTTATATAGAATAGAGCACACAGGTGTGACTGCCCACTCCCTGGATTAGAAACTGCTCAGCATTGTAACCTTCCTTTAGCTAAAAGACATGATGAACTTGATTCTTGAAACCTATCCTGAAAGCATGGTGAGTGACCTTTCAATGTTTTAGAGGTTTCTTTAAAATTTTCTATTCATGATCTTTGGAATATAGGGAAAGGTTAGTGAGACAATTAGAGATAAGTCAAAGACTTTCCATAACAACTACAGGTATTTTTGAATGGAATACAGTGTTCTGAAATTAAAAGGAGAAAGAAAATTATGTGAGATTAGGTTGGAAATTCAGCATGAAGTTAGCAATATTTACATTAAACCTTGTAAACTAGTCAGGATTTGGATTTGAAAAACTAGAACTCTGAGTGGAGATACAGCATAAATAAAGGCACAATTCTCATCCCTGTATTGCAAGAATATAGTAGAAATGAAATCTAGATTGTTAAATTGGTAGTATAAAGTGAGTTAGTGTTAGTTCATGAATAGCCTTGAATATTTGAATGCCAGGGTGAAGAAATTAGATTTCGTCTTATAGAACTGGATCCAGCAAGTTGCTTGTCACCAGGGAAGGCTCTAAAGGGAAGTCATATTGTATAAGGGCAATTTTGCATCCAAACATAAAAATTTCTCCCCTTAATAATTGATTCAAATCTCATGAACATAAACTGTCATTTAAAAATGACTGCATCTAAAACCTAATTTATTATCCTACATTAAAGAGAAAGAAGAAACGGTTGTAATGATGAAATTGGAACAGAGAAGCAAATATCTCAGGACTTAGCGGTATTCAATAGAAATAGAAGCCGGGCCACATACATAATTTTAAATTTCCTAGTAGGCATTCTAAATATAAACAGGTAAACTAATTTTAAATGATGCTTTAGTTAATCCAGTACAGTCAAAATATTATTATTTTGATATGTAATTAATATAAAAACTATTGATGAGAGATCTTTTTTTGTACTAAGTCTTAGAAATCTGGTGTATATTTACACTTAGGCTTATCTTTACTAGTTATATAATAAGGGCAAAATAGCCACAAGTGGCTCATAGCTATGTTTTAGACAGTGCAGTTCTAGAGAAGTGTCATTCATTATCTGATTCATTTAACATGTGTTCAGTCCCTGTGTGTGCTGGATTCCTGACAATACATCTAGAGCCTTTGTTTTTGTTTCTCTGGCTGGATGTACAAGTAAGTGCAACATTCAATAAATCATTGTTGAATGAATTAGTGTATAAAAAAGTAGCTGAATGTCCATTAATCCTAGGAAATCTTTAAAGATTGTAACAGTATGACTTACTAGTAAAAAGTGAAATATGAAGACTTTCTTGATGTTCTCTGGAAAGTTGCTCAGTATCTCATATCTGACCTGTGAAGGGCATTCAGTTCAGTTCAGTCACTCAGTCGTGTTGGACTCTTTGTGACCACCAGGACTGCAGCACGCCAGGCTTCCCTGTCCATCACCAACTCCCAGAGCTTACTCAAACTCATGTCCATAGAATCGGTGATGCCATCCAACCATCTCATCCACTGTCATCCCCTTCTTCTCCTGCCTTCTATCTTGCCCAGCATCAGGGTCTTTTCCAATGAGTTAGCTCTTAACATTAGGTGGTCAAAGTGTTGGAGTTTTAGCTTCAACATCAGTCCTTCCAATAAATATTCGGGACTGATTTCCTTTAGGATGGACTGGTTGGATCTCCTTGTAGTCCAAGGGACTCTCAAGAGGCTTCAACACCACAGTTCAAAAGCATCAATACGTCAATGCTCAGCTTCTTTATAGTCCAACTCTCACATCCATACATGACTACTGGAAAAATGATTGATAGTGTTGACTAGATGGACCATTGTTGGCAAAGTAATATCTCAGCTTTTTCATATGCTGTCTAGTTTGGTCATAGCTTTTCTCCCAACGAGCAAGTGTCTTTTAATTTCATGGCTGCAGTCACCATTTGCAGTGATTTTGGAGCCCCCCAAAATAAAATCTCTCACTGTTTCCATTGTTTTCCCATCTATTTGCCATGAAGTGATGGGACCAGATGCCTGATCTTAGTTTTCTGAATGTTGAGCTTTAAGCCAACTTTTTCACTCTCCTCTTTCATTTTCTTCAAGAGGCTTTTTAGTTCCTCTTCACTTTCTGCCATAAGGGTGGTGTCATCTGCATATCTGAGGTTATAATATTTCTCCCAGCAATCTTGATTCCAGCTTGTGCTTCATCTAGCCCAGCATTTCTCATAATGCACACTGCATATAAGTTAAATAAGCAAGGTGACAATATATAGCCTTGATGTACTCCTTTCCCAATTTGGAACCAATCTGTTGTTCCATGTCCAGTTCTAACTGTTGCTTCCTGACCTGCATACAGATTTCTCAGGAGGCAGGTCAAGTGGTCTGGAATTCCTCTCTCTTTCAGAATTTTCCGCATTTTGTGATCCACACAGTCAAAGGCTTTGCTGTAGTCAATAAAGCAGAATTAGATGTTTTTCTGGTATTCTCTTGCTTTTTCAGTGATCCAGCAGATGTTGGCAATTTGATCTCTGATTCCTCTGCTTTTTCTAAATCCCACTTGAACATGTGGAGGTTCACAGTTCACATGCTGTTGAAGTCTGTCTCGGAGAATTTTGAGCATTACTTTGCTAGCGTGTGAGATGAGTGCAATTGTGTGGTAGTTGGTGGCTCAGATGGTCAAGCATCTGCCTGCAATGTGGGAGACCCAGGTTCGATTCCTGGGTTGAGAAGATCCCCTGGAGAAGGAAATGGCAATCCACTCCAGCACTCTTGCCTGGAAAATCCCATGGACGGAGGAGCCTGATAGGCTACAGTCCATGGGGTCGCAAAGAGTTCGACACAACTGAGCGACTTCACTTTCACTTTGAGCATTCTTTGGCATTGGCTTTTTTGGGGGATTGGAATGAAAACTTACCTTTTCCAGTCCTGGGGCCACTGCTGAGTTTTCCAAATTTGCTGGCGTATTGAGTGCAGCACTTTCACAGCATCATCTTTTAGGATTTGAAATAGCTCAACTGGAATTCCATCACCTCCACTAGCTTTGTTACTAAGGCCCACTTGACTTCGCATTCCAGGATGTCTGTCTCTAGGTGAGTGAGCACACCATCATGGTTATGTGGGTCATGAAGATTTTTTTTGGATAATTCTTCTGTGTATACATACTTGCCACCTCTTCTTAATATCTTCTGTTCTGTTAGGTCCATACCATTTCTGTCCTTTATTGTGCCCATCTTTACATGAAATGTTCCTTTGCTATCTCTAATTTTCTTGAATAGATCTCTAGTCTTTCCAATTCTATTGTTTTCCTCTATTTTTTCACACTGAACTCTGAAAAAGGCTTTCTTATCTCTTGTTCCTCTTCTTTGGAACTCTGCATTCAAATGACATGCTCCATTGTAAAGTGAAGATAATAGTAAGATTGAAAAGGTTGACACATTAAAATGCCACGTAATGTGGACAGTATTATTGGGTGTCTTCTTCCCTTTCCTATCTTTAACATTTTTTTCCCCCAAAAATCTTATCTGGAAAGAGCTTACTTGAATCTCCAAAATCTTGATGAACAATGAAAATTTCCTTTTAGAAAATTCATTTTATAAGATATTTTTAAATATACTGTAGTTGTTGAATGTTTGTGCACAACTTCCAGATACAGATATAAGTGTTTTTCAGGAACATTAACAGGTGAAAAAATAGGCATGTGCAAAAATATCTTGTGCTGAAATTGTGTACTCAATATTTTGGTGTATAATTAATTAATACAAAACTTATCTGAAACTGAAAACTTCCCCATATTACTCTCCATGATTGTATTTGGCCAAAAGTTAACAAGCAAAGATGCTGACAATTACTGATGAATAATTTGAGACCTAGAACCCACCAAACTTTTCTTTTTTTTGAATCAACAGTCTGATTATGCAAGTTGGAGATAATCTGTTTCTTTTAATCCATTCACTACTCCACTCAATTAAAAAGAAATAGAGAGAGTCCCTACAGTGTGATCTATAGAGGTCATTTATACAGATTCCTGCTGTTTAAAATTGGTTTCATTTTTATCTTTTGTGTTTTAAAATGTATGGGTTTGACTCACCTGCTTAGGTTACTTTAGCAAATTAATTAGCCTCTATGGAATTCAGTTTAATTATCTATAGATGGAAAACAAAGGATTAAATAATCTTTTACTGACATTTAAAATTCTAGAAACCAGAAAGAGGTTTTTTTGTCTGTTTGTTTTTTATGCATAGGTAACTTGGATGAAGTTAAATAAAGTATTGGAAGGGTGGTTATTTTATGGATTTCATAGGATAAAAGTTACTTTTTTTAGTAATAAGAGAAAAACAAGGGAAGAAAATAAAGGAAAATAAATTATTTAGCAATCTGTCCCAGTGTCATGCAAAGCACTTTATACTCATTACCTCGTATTAATGCTGACAGTATGATTGAGAAAGATATTTTATTACCATTTTGCTGATAAGGAAACTGTAGCTGGAAGAAATGAAGCAATAGCTTAATGTCACACATCTAATAAATGGCAGAGTAGGGAATCAACTTGGTTTTATCAATTGCAGGGATTAAAGGAATAAAGGTAGCACAATAAATCTAAAAATAGAAAGTGAACCCAAGTTTTACTCATTTAATTCCTTCATGGTGAGAGCCTTTTAGATGAGAGACCTGCCAGTAAGTGGATCAAGTTGCGAAAGTTCCAAGAGTTGACTTCATATATTTTTTCCTAAGAATCTCTAATCTTATTCCACCTTCCTTAGCTGGAGAAGCAGAAAGTCAGAAGCGCACGTTTACACTCGTGAAATACTTCTGCACTCAGGTATTCTTCATAACTCTTGGTTAACTATTTAGCTCTGTGCTTAGTCCAGGATATAGACTATACAGGTAGTTCATTTGTAAGGTGATTTTCCAGAACTTAAAATATATTTTAACTTATAATCAGTGTTATTTACACTGTTTAGCATTCTCAGTCCACAAAGCCTATTAAATTAAAACTTGCAGAGCACTGTATTAGAAGTATACTTCCTAACCTAAATATGCATTTAGAGGTGTCCCCTTTACTTAGTCCCTTTGCAGCCTTGTGGTGCAGAGCATCACTAAGGTAGGGGCAGAAAATTTAAATGTTTACAGTTGAGGACAAGCTAGTAATAAATGTTAAGCGTTCCGTGGGATGGGCCTCTGATGAAATGGAGGAGATAAACCTGATGTAAATGAGTGGCCTCACTCATCTTTGTCAGGTATTGCTATGCATAAATGCAGACCCTGGATTCTGACATTATAATTTCTTAAAAGAACCGAGAAATATAGATTTCAATGTAAAACTCTTTTAATTTCTAGGCGTAGACAACTAAACCACTTTAAAACAAAATTAAAGCAAAACTAGAATTTCATCATTTGTGCCAATACATAATGCCAGAGACGAGTAGATTTTCAGTCTCTACTCTGAGGTCAGGTTTTGACAGACAAGCTTTAGCAAGATGTAGTTTTGTAGGAAATGTCGATAATATCTGGAGAATGTCCTGATATTAAGAATTGGATATTGAAGCTAGATAGTAAAATATGGAAAGAAGCTGGTTTAGGGAAGTGGGTTCATTTCAATTTTCTTTCCTGTAGTAGTTAATTTTTGAAATAGGAGGTAAATTGAAAAGAGTTAAGAGCTCAGAGAAGATAAGATTTCCTCTTATCATCTCTGTTGCTTGGAAGCAATTGTAGGGGAGAAATGGGGAGACATAAAGGGGGATCTGAGCAAAGGGCATTTCATATGTGTGTTAAACCCAGTTAAAGCTATAACTTGTGTATGTTCAACATACTCCTTTTATAAGAAATCAGTTAGCCTGACACTTTCTGCAAAAGGAAGTGATAATTTGATGCTTTTTAAAAATGTTCCCATTACTGAAAATCGAGTAAAATTTACTTTGCATTCCTTTGATCACTTTGTCTATAGTATAAGGAACATGAAAAGAGACTTGGGGTTTCTAGATCATTCCTTGACACTTTTGTGAAATTATGCATGGAATTCCAAAAGAAAGGCAGAACATCTTTAGAGGGTTTGAATTTTGTGCTTTGAATCAGTCTGTTAAATGACTGCTACAAATTCTCTTTCTCCTTCCCCCATCTTTCTTTCACTTAAACTCTCCTTCTCACTCTTTCACTCCAACTATAGCTATAGTCAAATTATTATTCATTGTGTCAAAGGAGAACATCTAGTTGTTTTAATTTTTCTTTGCTAGCAACATGATGTCTAAAGAGTTGGCTTATGTTTGCAAAAAGACATCTATCCTCAAATAAGTATTTCTTAAGGCATGAGCTGTGCTGGTGCTGGGGGTTCAATCACAGACAGAAAAAGATAGACTTTGCCCTGTTGGAGCTTATCATCAAGGAGGCAGTAAATGGTAATTGTGTATGGTTGTGATAAATGATGTGGATGAACTACTGTGTTCTATGAGGACATTTATGGTGATTGGGGAGGTTTAGGATAAAAACATTACATTTTTGGAGAACTGTCTTCTAAGCTGTCAGCATAAAAGGATTTTCTGTTTAAAAGTCAGATGAGGGGCTTCCCTGGCAGTCCAGTGGTTAAGACTCTGCACTTTCAGTGCAGGGGGCACAGGAAGTGCCCTTTAATCCCTGGCCAGGGAGCTAAGAGCCCACATGCCAGGCAGTGAAGAATTAAATAAATAAATACAACTGTCTGGAAAAAAAAAGGCAAATTAGGCAAAGAAGAAGTAGAAAGAAAGGTATTTTAGAAATAGAATTGGACTGGCACATTAATTTGCCAGAAATAAGCAGTGCAGATTTCTTATATGGTACAGGGAGTTGTATGGTACTTGCATGTTTAACTTAATAAGAAACTGTCAAACTCTTTTTTCTAAAATAGCTATTTTGCCTTCCCTCCAGCATGTGTACAATTTCCAGTTGCTCCATATCCTTGCCAGTACTTGGTATTGTCAAATTTTTTGTTTTGCCATTCTAATGCATATAATTATTTTATTATGCTTTTAATTCACATTTCCCTAATTACTCATGATGTTGACTATCATTTTATGATAAAATTATAAAGATATAATTCTTTATAATTTACCTATTAAAATATATACATTCCAGTGATTTTTAGAATATTCAGAGTTGTGCAACCATCACAATCAATTTTAAAGCATTTTTATCTCACCTTAACTAGATAATCACTAATTTACTTTCTGTCTCTGTAGATTTGCCTTTTCTTGATGCTGTGTATAAGTGAAATCAAACAACATGTGGTCTTTTGTGACTGGCTTCTTCACTCAGCATGATGTTTTCAAGTTTCATCATGGTAGCAGGCACTAGCACTTCATTCCCTTTTAGGGCTAATTCTGTGTGTGGGTATATCATGATTTATTTGTTTATTCATAAGTTATTGGGCATTGGGCTCTTTCCACCTTTTGGCTATTATTTGTAATTTTGATGAAGATTTTTATACAGGTTTTTGTGTGGGTATATGTTTTTATTTCTCTTGGGTACGTACCTAACAGTGGAATTCCTGGGTCATGTGATAACCCTATATTTACCACATGTGATAATCCTGTATTAACCATCTGAGAAACTGCCAGATCCTTTTCTAGTGGTACCAGGCTCTACCATTGTACATTTCTACCAGCAATGTGTGAGGGTTTCAGTTCTACTCATCCTTGTCAACACTTATTGTTTGCCTTTGATTATAGTAATCCTAGGGGATACATCTCATTGTTGCTTTGATTTGCAATTCCTCCATGGCAAATTATGTTTCATGTAATTTCATTTGCTTATTGCCTGCTTGTATATATTTCTAGGTAAATATTAGTTTAAATCTTTGACTCATTTTGCAAATTGGATTGTTATCTTTTTATTATTGAGATATAGTAGTTCTTTCTATATTCTAGAGGCAAGTCCCTTGTTGGATATGTAATTTGTAAAGTTTTCTTCCATTTTGTGTGTTGTCTTTACATTTCTTGATGGTACCCTTTGAAAGTCAAAAGTTTTAAATATTGACAAAGTTCTATTGACCTCTTTTTTTATTTTGTTCTTTGTGCGTTTGGCTTCATACTAAGAAACCATTGACTAATTAAAAATTATGAAGATTTGAACTTATGTTTTATTCTAGGAGTTTTATACATTTACATTTATGTATTAGATTAACTTTGAGTTAGCTTTCACTTTTGGTATTGCATATACAAGAAAAATCTAATATTATTAGTTTTTTGCAGTCTCTTGGTTGCTCAGTGATAAAGAATTTGCCTGCAATAGGGGAGATGCAGGTTTGATCCCTGGGTTGGGAAGATCCCTGGACAGAGGAGCCTGAAAGCCTGCAGTCCATGGGGTCGAGTAAGAGTCAGACATGACTTATCAATTGCTAACAACAACAAATTCATTAGTTCCAGAACCATTTGTTGAAAAGGCTACTATCTTCTAATTGAACCCTGTAAATCAATAGACTATAAATAAGAGTGTTTATTTCCTGACTCAGTTCTATTCCATTGATCTCTATGTCCATTAATATGTCAGCACCACTCTGTCTTAATTGCTGTAGCTTTGTTGTAAGTTTTTTTTTTTTAATTGCACATCACTCCTTTATTTATACTGATCTGGAAAAAAGATATTTTTAGTACAGTTATGCTCAAATGAGTACTGGGCCCAAGTGCTAGGCCAAGCAACTGGAACATGGTTCAGAAGTCAGGCACAGTGAGAGACACACTTGGACATGATCAAGAGGCATTCTGCTGCCACAAAACAGTAAGGCAGGGGAGGGAGTCTAAAACACCCAGCAGGATGAACTCCAAACCTTAGAAGTCAAGGAGCTTATCCCATGATGGTGTAAGGAATGACCACATGTGGGAGTATTTCAACCGCCACTAAAAACCCCAGGAGGGGTGTTTTTTTTTTTTTTTTTTTGTATTTATATATAATTTTTTTTTTTTAAGTAAATGCAACACAAAAACATTCAGGATTGATCCAGCCTTTCAGAGTCAGGGAGGAATATTTGATTGAGTCACCATGCAGGTTACATTCATCTCCACTGGAATGACTGGAGCCCCGAGTCACCTAACAGTGCCCGGCTGGCTTCTGGGGACACGAATAGGCTCGCTCTTCTCCTCATTGGTCACACCTCAGCATGGTTTTCTCCCTGACCCCTACTCAAGCAGCTCCTTATTAATAAACCACCATCAAACCCCCCAGTGATGACCTCTCAATACTTCTGGATAAGTCTTCCCTTGCCTTGGACTGAGGACCATGCCCCAGACGTGCCATTCTGACTAGACTGTATGAAGGGAGTGGGTGCAAGAGATAAAATGGCTAATGTGGAATTGGGAGCCGCTGGTCCCCACCTGCAGCTACAACTTAGGATGCCTACAGATGTCATCAGTGGGACATGTGCCAGGGAGAGGTGCAGAGGAACAGGGTGGGCCCGGGCAGGGGAGAAGGGTAATCCTCAGGAAAGTAATCTGCTGCTTGCCCTCACTTCTTGGCCTTGCCCTGGGCAGCCACAGCCTCCATGGCTTTACGCACGGTCTCCTCATCCCCCAGGAACTGCATGGGCTTGATGGGCTTCAAGTTCTTGTCCAATTCATAGACCATGGGAATGCCAGTTGGCAGGTTCAGCTCCATGATAGCCTCTTCAGAGAGACCTGAAAATATACCCCCTCCTCATGATCAGTTAAGCAAGATAAGAATCCACAGACCTCTCCAGCTTTACTGTTCATCCTCCAGATGGGGAAACGGGTCCTCCAAGGACTCTGGCAGGAATTAAAACAAGACACCCTTTCTGATACTTGTCATAAGAGTAAGGATCTGTATTAGGGTAGAGTGATCACCAAGGAATGCTCCCAATATTCTTTCTTAGCCACTGAACAGCAAGAAAAAAGGGATGAAACATATCCCTCCCCAAGGGGGATCTGGAAGCCCACAGTGAAGCAGGACTATACATCTTAGTATCTCAAATGTCCTATGTTGTCCATACAGCTGCCAAAACGTGGCGCATCTGGGCCTCTAGGCCCTCGAGTGAAACAACTTAGGATGCAAATTGATACTCATGTGGGGAGTTGTAATCAGGCTGTGGTTAAGAAGGATTTTTATCAGCAATTTCAACTAGCAGTCCTAGTTCAGAGGTGAAAGTGAAGTCGCTCAGTTGTGTCCGACTCTGCGACCCCATGGACTGTATTCTACCAGGCTCCTCTGTCCATGGGATTTTCCAGGCAATAGTACTGGAGTGGATTGCCATTTCCTTCTCTAGGGGATCTTCCCAACCCAGTCTAGAAGTAGGCATCTCAGTGTATCTCCTTTGGGGAGAGAGACTTTTCATCCCTTTTTTCCTTGCTATTCAGTGGCTAAGAAAGAATACCGGGGGCATGCTGTGGTTAGAAGGATTTTTATCAGCAATTTCAACTAGCAGTCCTAGTTCAGAGGTGAAAGTGAAGTCGCTCAGTTGTGTCCGACTCTGCGACCCCATGGACTGTATTCTACCAGGCTCCTCTGTCCATGGGATTTTCCAGGCAATAGTACTGGAGTGGATTGCCATTTCCTTCTCTAGGGGATCTTCCCAACCCAGTCTAGAAGTAGGCATCTCAGTGTATCTCCTTTGGGGAGAGAGACTTTTCATCCCTTTTTTCCTTGCTATTCAGTGGCTAAGAAAGAATACCGGGGGCATTCCTTGGGTGATCACTCTACCGTAATAGAGCAATGACAGATGCACCTAGATGATGGATGCAGCTTCCAAACCAGGTCTGAAGTGGGACCTGAGGTTCTAATGTGTAACAAGCACCCAGTGGGGTGTGGCAGCCTTTGGTTCTGCAGATGATGCTTTGAGAAGCAAGGATCATGTTTCTACTAGGAGATAATCTGGACTGTCTAAGGCTCTCAGTACATCCAACCCTTTCCTGAAGGTCTCCTTCATACTAAATCAGTCCAGAGTAGTGGCAGTTCTGCTTTACCCTTCCCTGAGGGCCCCTCTGAAAAGCATACATACCCTCCAGATGCTTGACGATGCCCCGAAGGCTGTTGCCATGGGCTGCAATTAGTACCCGTTTCCCCTCCTTGATCTGGGGGACAATTTCTTCATTCCAAAAGGGCAGAGCTCTGGCAATTGTGTCCTTCAGACTCTCACAGGAGGGCAGCTGGTCTTCAGTGAGGTCTGCGTACCTGCGATCCTAAACAAAAAATCCCAGCTTACCAGTTATTACCAGTTGCATCTGTTCTGCCTATTCCTCATCCCCTAAGGGATCAGAATGATAAGTAAAAGTCTCTCACCAGGGCACTGAGAGCCTGGGAAGGGAGATTATTACTATCCTGCCCTCCCTCCCCCATTACCCACGACAGGGAAGATTGGATAGTCCAAAAGAAACACAACTTAGGAAAGGTAGGCCTCAAGGCTCTTCCCAACTCATTTACCTCACAATTGGTTTAGGAAGGCCCTATCAGCTACGGTGCAGTTTTTGAAAATATGACAATACATGTAAAAAAGATAGAAATTCTTTGTAGATAAACCACATAAACTCTTAATCTTTTAATGAGTGATGGTCATTCCTTGGAGAAGAGGGATTACAAAGGGGGATTTATTTTATCATAAATTAGAAACTCAGTGATCTAGGCAGATACTAATAAAAGCTAAAAGAGAGAAGTCCAGATTCTGATCCCCTGGTCCTGCGTGCAGCGAGCCAAACCTCAGTTTGTCCATACCTTACTGATGTTGCTGTAGAAGGGATGGTCAGGCTCCATGGGAGGTGGCGGGACATCATAGGAGCGCCTCCAGATCTTTACCTGGGCCTCACCGTGCTTGGCAGCAGTTTCTGCCTTGTTGAGGCCAGTCAGACCCCCATAGTGTCGCTCATTAAGGCGCCAAGTCCTCACCACTGGCAGCCACATTTGGTCGATGGCATCCAGCACTGTCCAGAGGGTCCGGATTGCTCTCTTCTGCACTGAGGTGAAGCAGATGTCAAACTCATAGCCAGCATCTGAAAATTGTAAGTTAAAAGTGATAAGCTCATGAGGTCCACTCTAGAGCCAAAATTTCTTCTTTTTTCTTTTCTTTAGCCATGCCACATGGCTTGTGGGATCTTAGTTCCCCAACCAGGGATTAAATCTGGGCCCTCAGCAGTGAGGGCAAGGAGTTCTAACTACTAGACCACCAGGAAATTCCCTAGAGCCAGAATTTTCTTACATATAAATCTCAGGTATAGACAACCCAAATGAAAATTATTTGGCTAAATATTTTGTATACCCTAAATATTTTATTTTACATACAGGAAAAACAATATTCTGCCTTTGGGGAAGGTAACATTTGTTGATTTATGTTGCAATTGACAATACACTTCCCAGCAGCTTCCCAATAGTTCATCTAACCAAAGGCCCAAATGTACTATCAACGAGCTAACCTGAGATCTGCGCTACTAATCCCCAGAGTGCTGTCTTAAGCACAATCTAATTTTTTATTTGCTTTAAATTTTTTAACATAAGGATATTAAGAACTTGGAGTCACTTAATAAACATAATATTTATAGAGGGTTTACCATCTGTCAGGCACTGGACTAATATGTACTTTGTATGTATTTTATTTAGTCTTCATAACAATCCAATGAGGTTACATCATTACAATCCATCTTACCGGGTAGGGGACATAGAAACTGCAGGAGTTAAGCAAATTATCTGAGGTCACAGATACTACATGAAAGGTTAAAAACCCAGGTTGTATGACTCTATAATCCAACTCATAACCACCATCTCTAGCTATCTCCATAGTTTCCTAAGGATTCTGATGTTTGTATTTTAGTTAGAACTGTCACTTCTGATTGACAATTACTAGTATATTTCAGTCCTCTCTAATTTCTGGTCCAAGAGAAACCCATTTCTCTTTTGAATTCAACAATTAAGATACAACAAGAGCTCTTAGAGGATGCTGATAAAACCAGTTTGTTGCATGAAATTGTATCTTCCCTAGCGTATGGAAATCACACCACAATCTCTTCATCCACAGTTCCTTTCAGCTAGTTACATTACTTGACTACCCTATATATCTACCTACCTACATCAACTGTTAAACCAAGTTTAAGAGAAGCCACTCACTGGACAAAGAGCAGACCTCTCCTCTACACACAGCAGTTATGAGGTGTGGTATCAAGAGTTATGTTGGCCCAACCAGTAAGTTACAACCATATATATCTTCATTTATGTTTCACAAACCATTATTCTCCCTCCCACTTTAATGGGGAGATGTCCCTTTCCTTATGCGGTGAGCCAGAAAAACACTCCTGTTTTCTTCAATGAGGCTATAAGGCCCTCACTGAAATTCAGCACAAACTTTCCTGTGTGTTGCTTCGTAATGAGACCACCAACAGTAATTAATGAAGTGAATTTTCTGCCAGTCATTCAACTGAGAATAAGGCCAGTAAGAACTACACTGATGGGGGAAGGGAGGATTAGTCACCAGGAGATCACCAGCACCCACAAGGGAAAAGACACATCTCATCACTGAGCCTCAGGACAAGTCCTAGTAGACTCACATACCATCTCCTCCTTAACTTTATGGGGAAGAATGATTCCCCAGTAAAAGGCTGAGTCACTGGGAAGCAACACCCTCAGTGCAAGGCTCAGCTGCCATGCTGAAAAGCTGCGGTTTTTTTCACTGAGTTTTCTAATTGCAGTGGAGTGCTGCACATTAGATACACAAATAGATCCCAGAGAAAAAGAGCAGTTCCCCTTATAACTCTCAACAAACTCTAAAGCCTCTTCCTTTAACTTGGCCATCAAACAAAAGCAGAGTTTAGGATGCTCCCAGGGATGGGGTTAGCTGGTGTGCCATGTGGCCTCCATCCTCCCTTAATAATATGGCGTGGTGAAACTCAGCTCTTGCTAACTTGCTCCTGAAATCATGCAAGATTTTGTAAGCCCTATAGTACTTGAAGCCCTGGTGAAATTAATACTTTATTTTAGGCCTTTTATATTATTAGATTATTCGTATGGTCTTCATCATTCAGAATTTTTGCTTTTAGTCATTGACTTTTTATTTAATCATCTGTGATGCCCCTAAACAGTTATTTTAAAAATTTAATGGGCTTTCTTTTTAAACTAATGCTACTAACATTTACTAAAAACTGAACTAGGGTCTGTTATTTTAAGAGATTACAAGTTAAGGCATTTGACCAGTCTTAGGGGACAGTTGCAATTTGCTTTGTCCTGGGTCAGTCATCAGCAAACCACCACAGACCCATTCAGTTCTTCCTGCCAGACAGGAGAGAAAATGGCCTCCTTTACCAGCACTTTCCCCATCCTGGCCTCTCTTAACCGGTATGAGGCCACACCGGGCCATCCCAAATTATTCACACACATCCTCAGCAGGATTACATTTCCCAGACTTGTTTCCAAGCCTTTGCTTCATTTCTAAAAGATCTACAGCGGAGGCAAGAACCTAGAAAGAGCAAATTTGGGCCAAATACCTGATTCACATCAACTAGGCTCAATGACCTATTTCAACGGCCGCTGCTTTGTCAGGGTTAAAAGGGAGCAGAGCAGGATCAATCGAGCACCTCCTCAGTCCTGAGATTCTTTGAATTGCTGGCAGCAGGGAATGCTTCCTTATTAGCATTTCAAAATCACAGAGAGCCGTCTGCCAGAGGGGGCCAGCCTGAGTAGACAAGCTTATCTCACTGCCACTTCCACCTTTGCCTGCAACAGCCTACCGGTTCCCCCGCACCTACCTGTTTACTCATCCCCAGAACAGAGGCCAGCGTGGTGGACTAGGAATAAGATGTAGCCTTGGTCAAGTCCTCTTTCCAACTCTCACTTTCCCAACTATGAAAGAGGGCCAGGGAGAGTTGGGAAGGAAGGGAATGAAATCTGTATACTGTATGGGGTTGTGAAGAGGATTAACTCAAATCCTTCATTCATTCAACCACTTATTTACATTTGTGGATGCACTCTCTGCTAAACAGCATCCTACAGGAGCACGTGGATATCTTTGGTCTCCGCGGCGCCGCTTCACTCCCCCATGGCGGGGAGAAGCATGTGGCCTACCACTTCATCAGCCTCCCTAGCCTAGAGTAGGTTTGGTTGTAACCACTGGAAGACACTGGGCATCCAATTTAGTAACTCGTCCCCGAGTTACTAAATGCTCAGACTTAGACGAGAGCGATTTCGCAAGGTGGTGTGGAGTGAGCAATAGAACTGCGCGGTGACCGCCCGGGTCCTCTTCTTGGCTGGGTGACCTTGAGCAAGTCGATCCCCCACCCCCGGCTCATTTTCTCAACTGCAAAATACACTGTTAGAGAGAAGAAGCCTAAGGTCTAGACGTTCTCCGCGAGGGGGTGAGGCCAGGAGGCCGTGACCCAGAGGCGCCAGCCCCGGCCTTCGCAGCCCACATCCACCGCCCCGGCGCGCTACGCACCTCTCAGCGCCTGCCCGCCTCTCTTCGCCTCCTCGTGCCCTGCTGGGCTCAGGTCCGCGTCGTACCAGCCGCTGAAACGGTTCTCTAGGTTCCATTGCTCTCACCGTGCCGTATCAGCACCAGCTTGTAGGCGGCCATGGCTGCGCTTCGGGATGCGGCGCAGACGGGATCACCGAGATTCCGGAGTCGCTGCCCGGCCCCCGGCTGCGCCTGCGCGCTTGCGCCCCACCCGTCAGCTCCCTTTCACTTGCGCTGCCAAATCTTTCCACTAGCTCCGGGCCACCCTCCTCCCCCGGGTGTACGCATGCGCTCCGTGCGGGCGCTGCAGCCGCCGGGCGGAGGGGGTGCTCGCCCAGGAAGACAGGGCGCATGCGGTCTCCACCGCCTACCCCGCGTCCGCCGCGGCGGTCACGGAGCGCACGTAAGCGCCCGAAGGCGGTGGAACCTTTGGGCGGTGCCCAGAAGTGCATACCGGCAGGAGTGTCATCGAATTGAATTGCAGTCATTCATAAGCCCTTCGTTGTAATAAAATGTTCTTTATTATTCCAATCGCGCTTGGCTTGCCCAGATCACTTTCCCATCCGAACACAGATTGTGATTCACACGCCTGCGTTCCAATCTTCACTCTTCCATTTTATTCGCTATGTGGACACACTGCTTAACCTCGCTCACCCTCGACTGTAAAGAATGTAGTAAATATTCAGCTGGTGGCTATCTACCAGGAGGGTGTCCCAGGTGACTCAATGGGTAAAGAATCCGCCTGCAAAGCAGGAGACACAGGAAACGCGGGTTCTATCCCTGGGTTAGGAAGGTCCCCTGGAGAAGCGTATGGCAACCCACTCCAGTATTCCTGCCTGGAGAAGCCCATGGACAGAGGAGCCTGGCGGCCTACAGTGCATGGGGTCGCAAACAGTTGGACAGACCGAAGTGGCCGAGCGTGAGTGTATCTCCCTGGAAGGTGCTCAGTAAATAATGGTTGTAGTTCTATCTCATTTCCATGGATAATGATCTCCATAAGGACACCGGTTCTGACTGCTAGTTTGAAAGACTTGCTCTTCATTTAACACAGAGCTGTTTGTCCCAACTTTTCTAGTCTCTCACAGCCTCTGGTCAATGCTCCTGGACCAACAGTGAAGCAAACTCTAGGCCGATCAAACACTCCAGAAAGAGAAGGATTACTGCTTGTCCCTCCCCTACACCTAATCAGCAGTTTAAGTAGACAGCTTATCTGCTTTTTATCTAGACAGCTTTCCAGTGCCCATGCCACTATGTCCTGGTTTATTTCAACCTTGCCACTTTATTGAGCACCAAACATGAGTCAGGCAGTGGGCTAGGGTCAAAGAATGTGTTTTCTGCCCTTCATAGCAGGCGGAGTGCAAATAAGGCCCATGTGTAAAACACCTAACAAATTGTACTGTGTGTTATACTTTGACAAATTATACAAAAGTTTTTAACACTCACTCATAAAGCACCTACTATGTATCAGGCAGTGTTTTAAGTACTTTACAAACATTAGCTCATTCACTCCTCATATCCTCATGATGGTCTTAGGAGTCTAGTACTATTGATTCCCTATTTATTAAAAAAGGAAACTGAAGGATGAAGCAATTTGCCCAGGGTTGCAGGAACCAGGATTCAAGCCTAGGCTCGCTACCTCCCAAGTCCATGTATATCTAACCTAATATTCTCTGTGGGCTCCACATAAATGTTGCATTTAGGGCACTTATTGACTTTAAAGAGTGGGAAGGGTTTGATAGGCAGAGAAAAGGCACTTTGTTAAAAATGTGAATCAAAGCACATAAGACTGGTTTTTAAATATGTCATCTACTATCCCTGAAAGTGTTGCAGGGAGAAGTCAATTCTGACTCCATGTTGAAACTGTTTCTTTGACTTGCTTTCCATTGCTCTTGTTATTATAATCATATGTAATGGCCTGCCTCAGAGAATCTTGCCCTGCTGCCAGACTGTTAAACTAAAGGGCCTTTGTTCAGAACCCTGTCCATCTGCAGATGGCAGGAAGAAAGAAATGAACACATCCCCCTGTCTAAAGCTTGCTATTTTAGGAGATATTTGAAAATTAATGGCCTTTTTATTTTGCTCCCTCCCCTGCCCTTCAACCTCTGATTCATGAAAGAAGCTGCACCCAGACCCAGGGAAGATGATTGTTTTGAGACATTAGTCTACCATCTTCTCTATCAGTTGGTTCTCTGAACAAAGTCGTATTGCTTGCCTCAACACCTCGTCTCTTGGATTCACTGGCCTGTCATGAGACAAGCAGACCTTACTTGGACTCAGTAACAAAAGTTTACCGTGTCCAGTGTTTTAACGTATTATCTCAACCTTCTCGAAATTCATATAATGTAGGTTCTCCATTCTACAGGTGGAGAAACTGAGGCCTGGGGATATAATTAGTCCAAAGTCACAACTGCGGGCAGAAGTAAAAAAGAACCCAGAACTCGAACCCAGACAGTCAGTGGCCAAGTGTGCACTCTAACCACAATGTTCCACTGCCTCCTTCCTCTGCAGCTGGGAGAAGATGGGACTCAGTGACCAGAGGGGTCACTGGAATGAGGTCCAGCACTAAAAGCTGCACTTGGAGTTTATGGACTTCCAGGGCTGCAAAGTAAGACCTGCCCTGGAAGGTTTCCTTGTTCAAGCTCCTGGCATGGCCCATGTGGGGACCTTGGAAGACTCCCTCTTTGGAAATTCTCCCTCTGGCCATTCCTTCTGCTTGGTCACTGCAGTACTGATGTGCATACACTCCCAGCCTTAACATTGCCTTTTCAGACTAGCAAATAGTCATAAATAATAATAATGTATTATTAACATATTGATAACAAATGCCATTACCCATGTGATCAAGACTGGGATTGGAACTGAGCATGTAACTAGGATACTTTGGGCAGGAGGCCAGGGGTGTCTGTACCACCAGCCTTGGGAGAGAGCCCAGGAATCCTCATTTATTGCTTTCACCAATTTGCTCTGCTTCCGGAAGGAATCTCTCACCTCCTTGGAATTCTGAGGAACTCTAACTCACTCACAGGATATCTACCTTAGATTATCAAAGATTTTTTTATGCATCTATTTATATCAGATCTACTCAACTAGAAACTCCTTGAGGATGGGCACTGCGTCTCTATTTCATATACCCATGGAGACTTCCCCTTGGCC
Organism: Aepyceros melampus; assembly: GCA_006408695.1. Lineage (NCBI taxonomy): Eukaryota > Metazoa > Chordata > Mammalia > Artiodactyla > Bovidae > Aepyceros > Aepyceros melampus. The sequence continues at coordinate 646,201 of SJXQ01005759.1, forward strand.
AACTCCAAGGCAGCTCCTCAGAGCTATCTGAGAGGCTGTCCTCCTGGCTGTAGTTCTCAGAAGGTCCCCAGATAAAACTTTCATTCACTCCTAGGTCCTAGTTTTGACTTGATATATGACTCCCAGCCCCGGGCCAGGACCTTCCCCTACTGTGCAACTAATTTCCGTGATCCCTGTTTTCGGACGACCCCAGGTCCAGGATTTGGAAGGAAAGGACAGAAACTGGATCTTATTGCCACTGCCTGGACCAGGCAGGTGTCTAAGCCCCCAACAAGTCCTAATTCCCTCTGGAGATTTAACCCTTTGAGAAACATGGTCCACTGTTAAAGTAAAATGCTCCTGAGGGGAAGGAGGTGAACGGTTTAAGCTAGCTGTCTCATGAAGAAAAGTTCTCATACCCCAAAGACTGTCCTCTTGCCAAGGCAACAAGTAACAACCCCAAAGGGTTTTAAACCATATCAGCAATGACAACTCATCTCCCTTTAATGGAACAATGACAATTTGCCTTGGTGACTGCACTTCTGTAGGTCAGTCAATCAGAAACAGTCACCAGCCAGTCCCTAAACTCTCCCTCCTGTAAGTGTGCCCATCCCTGACCTTCACGCCTCCCAGTACCTCATGGATGATCACTTCCCTGCTCCACTCAAAGAGACTGCCCTACAGGGAGTGCTGTGTACTCCCAAAGTAAATCAGAGATTCAGCTTTTTGTTTCAGCTATTTAGAGGTGATGTCTTCCATAGACACTGTCCACATCTAGTCAGGAACTGCTTGCCTCTCTGGGAGTAATTTTTCCTCCCTCTAGGGCTATTGCTAGTCTCTACAGTATCTTGGTTACTTAGAAAAAGACCAGTTCAAATGAGAATGGGAGTTCCGATCCCTCAGGTGGGAAATTGAGCAGTCCACAGTCTACAGAACTGCACATTGCAATCTAGCTCATTCCTCATAGCTGGTCAGTCAGTGAGTGCTGCCCATTCCCCCTCCTAAATACATTTTCCCATCTGTCTTCTCCTTTTGCTCCCACTGCCACAGCCTTGGAGTCAGACCTCATTGTTTCTTGCCTGTACTGGTGCGGCGGTCTTTAATTAGCGTCCTGCCTCTAGGGCAAACATGTTCTGTTACCTCTAGCCTCTGTGTCTTTGCAGCTCCTGTTCCCTAGGCCTGGCTCACATCTCCACCTTTCCTTTCTGATCAATTTCAATTCACCATGCAGCTCCAGTGTCACTGCAATGGACTGAACGTTTATGTCCCCAAACTCATATGTTGAAATCTTAACCTCCAAAATGAAAAATACAAAAGACACCATAACCGGATGAACCTAGAGCCTATTATACAGAGTGAAGTAAGTCAGAAAGAGAATAATAAATATCATCTGTTAATGCACATATATGGAATCTAGAAAGATGGTACTGATGAATAGATTTGCAGGGCAGCAATGGAGACACAGAGATAAAGAACAGACATCTGGGCACAGGTGGGTGGTGGGGGCGAGGAGGAAGGAGAGGGTGGGATGAATGGAGAGAGTGCCATGGAAACATATGCACTACCATACGTAAAACAGATAGCCAATGGGAATTTGCTGTATGACTCAGGAAACTCAAACCAGGGTTCTGTAACAACCTAGAGGGGTGGGATGTGGGAGGTGAGAAGGAAGTTCAAGAGGGAGGGGACATATGTATACCTATGGCTGATTCATGTTGCTGTGTGACAGAAACCAACACAAGATTGTAAAGCAATTATCCCTCAATTAAAAATAAATAAATGTTTAAAAAATGCAAAAAAAATCATAACCTTGATGTGATGGTATTAGGGGGTGCAGACTATGGCAGGTGCTTAGGCCATGAGGGCTCATGGGATTAGTATCTTATAAAAGAAAGCCCAAGGACTTCCCTGATGGTCCAGTGGCTAAGACTCCATGCTTTCAGTGCAGGTGCCTGTGGCTCAATTCCTGGTCGGGGAGCTGGATCCCACATGCCACAGCCAGAGATCCCATGTACTTCAATCAGGATCGAAGATACAGTGTGTCTAAGACCAAGTCAGCCAAATTGGAGAAAAAAGAAGAGAAATGAACACATTTATTTAAAAAGAAAAGAGAGAGAGAGAGCTCACAGAGTTCTCTTGCCCTTTTTGCCATGTGGGGACTCAGCAAGCAGACAGCAGTCTATGGATCAGAAAGCAATCCTCACCTGACACTGAATCTGCCTCCTAGACCTGCCCACACCTCCCAGGCTCGAGGCTTCCTGACTCCTAGGCATACCTGGATGGTGGCGTGGATCATATCGTCACCGTGGTTTCTTCACCGCCACCCCAACCAGCCTGTGAGCACTGTACATGAGACCTAGCCCACTTTGATGTCTTTGTAACCAGCTGGTCATGAAGAAAAGGACTTGAGAGAAAAATAAGTTTAAAATGCCAACTCTATCATTTAATGCTGTTGGGAACCTAAGCAAGTACTCGACTTTCTCCAGCTTTGGTTTCTCCATGTGTATAATATCTTCCCTGGTGGCTCAGAGGTTAAAGCGTCTGCCTCTAATACGGGAGACCTGGGTTCGATCCCTGGGTTGGGAAGATCCCCTGGAGAAGGAAATGGCATCCCACTCCAGTATTCTTGCCTGGAGAATCCTATGGACGGAGGAGCCTGGTGGGTCCATGGGGTCCATGGGGTCGCAAAGGGTCGGACACGACTGAGCGACTTAACTTAACTAACGTGTGTATAATATGGATAATGATGTGAAAAGAAAATAAAAAATGGAGTCAGTTGCTAACAGAATGCTCTAAAATGAAGCTGGGAAAGATTTCCCTGGTAGTTCAGTGGCTGAAAACTCAGCAGTGGCCACAGGACTGGAAAAGACCAGTTTTGACTCCATCCCAAAGAAAGGCAATGCCAAAAAATGCTCAAACTACTGCACAATTACACTCATCTCACACTCTAGTAAAGTAACACTCAAAATTCTCCAAGCCAGGCTTCAGCAGTACATGAACCATGAAGTTCCAGATGTTCAAGCTGGTTTTAGAAAAGGCAGAGGAACCAGAGATCAAATTGCCAACATCCGCTGGATCATCAAAAAAGCAAGAGAGTTCCAGAAAAACATCTATTTCTGCTTTATTGACTATGCCAAAGCCTTTGACTGTGTGGATCACAATAAACTGTGGAAAATTCTGAAAGAGATGGGAATACCAGATCACCTAACCTGCCTCTTGAGAAACCTATATCCAGGTCAGGAAGCAATAGTTAGAACTGGACACAGGAACAACAGACTGGTTCCAAATAGGAAAAGGAGTACGTCAAGACTGTATATTGTCACCCTGCTTATTTAACTTATATGCAGAGTACATCATAAGAAATGCTGGGTTGGAAGAAGCACAAGTTAGAATCAGGAATGCCGGGAGAAATATCAATAACCTCAGATACACAGATGACCCTTATGGCAGAAAGTGAAGAGGAGCTAAAAAGCCTCTTGTTGAAAGTGAAGGAGGAGAGTGAAAAAGTTGGCTTAAAGCTCAACATTCAGAAAATGAAGATCATGGCATCCGGTCCCATCACTTCATGGGAAATAGATGGGGAAACAGTGAAAACAGTGTCAGACTTTATTTTGGGGGGCTCCAAAATCACTGCAGATGGTGATTGCAGCCATGAAATTAAAAGACACTTTCGCAGCCATGAAATTAAAAGACACTTACTCCTTGGAAGAAAAGTTATGACCAACCTAGATAACATATTCAAAAGCAGAGACATTACTTTGCCAACAAAGGTCCATCTAGTCAAGGCTATGGTTTTTCCAGTAGTCATGTATGGATGTAAGAGTTGGACTGTGAAGAAAGCTGAGCACCAAAGAATTGATGCTTTTGAACTGTGGTGTTGGAGAAGACTCTTGAGAATCCCTTGGACTGCAAGGAGATCCAACCAGTCCATTCTGAAGGAGATCAGTCCTGGGTATTCATTGGAAGGACTGATGCTGAGGCTGAAACTCCAATACTTTGGCCACCTGATGAGAAGAGTTGACTCATTGGAAAAGACCCTGGTGCTGGGGGAGATTGGAGGCAGGAGGAGAAGGGGACGACAGAGGATGAGATGGCTGGATGGCATCACCAACTCGATGGACATGAGTTTGAGTAAACTCCGGGAGTTGGTGATGGACAGGGAGGCCTGGCATGCTGCAATTCATGGGGTCGCAAAGAATCGGACACAACTGAGCAACTGAACTGAACTGAACTCAATGGCTAAGACTCCATGCTCCCAGTGCAGGGAGCCCAGGTTTGATCCCTGGTCAAAAAACTAGATCCCACCTGCTGCAACTAAGACCCAGGGCAGCCAAATAGATAAATAAAAATAAAAGTTTTTAAAATACAAATTAAAAATTAAATGGAGCTGGGAGGTCTTTAAGGAAGTGTGACTTATGTGGTTCTCTGCCTGGATGGAAATCTGACCTTTTGAGCACTTATTGCCTTAATGAAGGCATCCAGAGTATCTGCCCAGTGTTCCAGAAATTCAAGATATTTATCAGACTCTTACCCTAAAACACTTGTCACAGCCTGTCCCTTAAGGGCATACATTTCCTTTCTTGCTCTAGAATGTATTCTGGTGGGTTTTGTCTTTATAACCCTCTGACTCTTCCCTGGAACACTCTTTAGTTTTCACCCAAATTTGTTTCTCCAGAATTACCACTCTTAAGAACTAAATAAACTCTTTTCTTATTTGCAGCCTTCTGTGTGTGTGAGTGCTTGTTGTTTGGCTGATGATAATGACACATACTGCACAGCACAGCTGTGAGGACTCAGTAGGAGGCTGAGTGCAATGTGCTTCCGAAACTTCCTATTAGAATCCAGACCCCTTAGCTTGGCTCTCAAAGCCCATTAGGATATGCTCCCAATCTACTTTGCCAGTTTCATTTTCAAAAAGCCACCTCATGGAACTTCTTTGGCCCTTCAAAGGTTAAGATACTGTGCTTCCCCTGCAGGGGGCATGGGTTCGATTCCTGATCGGGGAACTAAGATCTTGTGTGCTTCATGGCAAAAAAAAAAGGGGGGGGCGGGGGAGAAGGATTTTTTAAAAAAAAAAACACAACACGCTAAGCCAATGTGTGGTAGCCTCATTGCTTCTTAGCCCCACAGAGAAGCTTCCTCCTGGAAAGAAACCAAGAAGATGGTGGTGTTTTTTCTGTTTCTTCTTGTCAGTTCACGTCAGTCCCTCAGTCGTGTCTGACTCTGTGACTTGGCTCTCAAAGCCCATTAGGATATGCTCCCAATCTACTTTGCCAGTTTCATTTTCAAAAAGCCACCTCATGGAACTTCTTTGGCCCTTCAAAGGTTAAGATACTGTGCTTCCCCTGCAGGGGGCATGGGTTCGATTCCTGATCGGGGAACTAAGATCTTGTGTGCTTCATGGCAAAAAAAAAAGGGGGGGGGCGGGGAGGGTGGTGTGGTATTCAAAGTAGTAAATGGCAAAGATTTCATTTTGGAGTCAGACCGATCTGGGGGGAATCAGAATGCCAGGTTATAGAGGTGATCACGCTCCCTCCTTACCCAGACTCCCTTCTGCTAGCCATGGACACATACTGCCAGGTGGGAAGAAAGGGTGGACCCCACCTTGGAAGGCGGTTCTCTTTTTGAGCAAGATCACACCTGCCATGGCCCAGATACTGGTCCTTTCTGTCATTTTTAGTACACCAGGCCATTCACTTACCCCCGAGACTTACTCTAGGAAGTAAGCTCTTCTTCCTCAAAGCTCTTCTTTGCCAAATGAATGTCACTGCCCCCAGAAGCCAGGTGCACTCGGCCTTCTGCAACAGTGATATGCCAGTTTGTGATGCTAAGCACTTGGCATGTGTTATCTCATTTCTGCCTCCAAACAGCAGCTCCATTTTCAGATGATCAAACTGTGACTATAAAGTCCAGTCACCTGTCCCTGGTCATACCTAGAAGGTGGCTCCAAATGCAAGCTTGCCTAAGCCCAAAGTCTGGTTGTTAGCACACCTCCAGCAGTTAGGAAAACACTCTGGAGTTGCAACTCCACTGCATGATGGGCTGCCCAGGGTGACAAAGCCCTTCTCCTACCCTCAGGGCTTGAGCCCTATTTCAAACATCCAAACCATCGCTTCCTCTTTGTTTAGGGCAAGAGGCTAAACCTCAACTTCCCTTTCTTCCTGCCTAGCGTCATAAGAGATTACAACCCCACAAATCTAAAAAAGGCCTTCCTGTGGCCCTGGGCTCAGTGCTTTGAATGCAGCAGCCCTGTTACTTCCACATAAGCCTAAAAGAGAGTTTTAAGAGCAGTGACTACAGAAGGGGCTCCTCAGCTAAGAGTTGGAGCTCCTGGCTTTTGCCCATTGACCGACTGTATGACAGTGGTGTCACTCAACTCCTTGGAACCATATTTACCCGTCTGTGAAATGAGGAGATGTGCTCTCTCCTGCTCACTTAGATAGTAGGTGAGAATGTGCTTTGTAACTCAAGAAGTTGTTTTTTCTTGGATAATAGTAATGTTGTTACGTTGCTAAGTCATGGCCAACTCTTTGCAACCCCATAGACTGCAGCATGCCAGGATTCTCTGTCCTTCACTACATCCTGGAGTTAATGATGGAGATAGCCATCAAACTCATATCCATGGAGTCAGTGATGCCATCCAACCATCTCACCCTCTGTCACCCCTTCTGCTGCCCTCAATTTCCCAGCTCCAGGGTCTTTCCCAGTAAGTCAGCTCACAGTTATGCCTTCTCATTATGTGCCAGGGAGTGTTAAGCACTTTCACATGTGTTGTCTTACTCAATTATCAAAAATGCTACGGGTGGGCATTCTTATCTCCATTTCACAGATGAAAGAAACAGGCTCAGAGAGTAAGGCGACTTGCTCAAGGTCAGACTTGAATTCTAACCCTGAGGGTTTGACTAGAGGATCCTTCCTACAACGTGAGTGGTCCTTTCTTGTTGTTCAGTCACTCAGTCAGGTCCAACTCTTCGCGACCCCATGGACTGCAGCACGCCAAGCTTCCCTGTCCTTCCCTATCTCCTGGAATTTGCTCAAACTCATGTCCATTGAGTTGGTGATGCCATCCAACCATCTCATCCTCTGTCACCCCTTTTTCTCCTGCCCTCAATCTTTCCTAGCATCAGGGTCTTTTCCAATGAGTCGGCTCTTCTGATGCTGAAGCTGAAGCTCCAGTACTTTAGCCATCTGATGTAAAGAGTCATCTTTACGAGCCATATATACGTGGCTAGTCATGGAGACAGTTAATGCCTCTGAGTGGAAGGTGTTGGTGGAATTCAGGGTGGAGGAGGTTAGTCCTTCAGCAATAAGGTGAGCCCTGGGGTGCAGGGTGGGGAAGAGTGTGCTAGAGTGTGCTCAGGCCGTCTGGATGTCTCTTTCCCCTCTCCTGGCCCCACATGCCTTCCGGAGGAGACTCTGAGCAGATGCCTCAGGATGGAGGGCCAGCAGGGAGCCTGTGGCGCCTCCAATGCTTGCTCCAGACTGAGCATCCGGGGGCTGTATCCAGTCATGGTGCAGACTCAGTCTGCCGGCCCACAGTGCCTGCTCTCTAGGAAAAGGATCTGGAGGCTGCCACTACCCTGGGCCTCCTCATCTCCCCATCTGATTTGCAAACCCCCAGGTGGCTTAGTCGTTGCTGTCTCAGCAGGGTTTTGGCTTTAACAGTTTGTTTGCAGTGCTCCCTCTGGTGGCAAAAGGGCACCATGGCACCCCTCACATGGTACCACTAACAACACTTAAACCGCGTTGTAATCATTTTGACACAATCTTCAGAGTAGACCAGCGGGTTCAGTATTATTTTTACCACCTTATGAAATGCACTCACAGAGGTTAAATTCTTGCTCTGTGTGATGCAGAAAGTAAGTCCAGACTTGAGACCAACACTTTCTCTGTCTTCTCTCAAGTGACAGTCCCTACATCATGACTTCTGGTCATGAGCTGCTGCGCGGCTGCTGCTAAGTCGCTTCAGTCTTGTCTGACTCTGTGCGACCCCATAGATGGCAGACCATCAGGCTCCCCTGTCCCTCGGATGATCCAGGCAAGAACACTGGAGTGGGTTGCCATTTCCTTCTCCAACGCAAGAAAGTGAAAAGTGAAAGTGAAGTCACTCAGTCGTGTCCGACTCTTTGCGACTCCATGGACTGCAGCCCACCAGGCTCCTCCGTCCATGGGATTTTCCAGGCAAGAGTACTGGAGTGGGGTGCCATTGCCTTCTCCGCTGGTCATGAGCACTGGCTTGCTTATGGTAATTTCCAAGTTTGGTTCCCTTTTCCTCCTCAGGCCACTAGTTCCTTTTTCTCAGACCTAAAACTCAGCCTCTGTGCCAGAGGAGTTGGTGGTGATTCCTGTGGCTGGAGGCTCGGGGCCGGGAGTCAGCGCTCAGCTGCCTTCACCGCCTTCACTGCAGTGGTGCTTTCTCATGTGAACAGTCTTCATGCTCCGCTTTGTGTGCAAGGATGACTTCTGATTTTTAGTCAAACAATGAACTGTAATATATACACAGAAAAGTGCACAAAGTGTAAGTGTACAGTTCAGTGAGTTAGCACAGTGAGAACATCCATGAAGCTCCTTACTCAGAAATAAGTAGAATGTTACTATTCCCTCTGTGCCCACTCTCAGCTACTGCTGTCATGAACACTGCTGTCCTGACTTCTAATACTGTAGATTAGTTATGTCTGGTTTTAAACTTCCGGATACGACTGAGCGTCTTCACTTTCACTTTTCACTTTCATGCATTGGAGAAGGAAATGGCAACCCACTCCACTGTTCTTACCTGGAGAATCCCAGGGACAGGGGAGCCTGGTGGGCTGCTGTCTCCGGAGTCGCACAGAGTCAGACACGACTGAAGTGACTTAGCAGCAGCAGCAAACTTCCGGAAGGGGGCAGTGTGGTTGATGAGGGAAACACGGTGGGAAAAGGTTGGGAAGCTCAGTTCAGTCAGTTCAGTTCAGTCGCTCAGTCCTGTCCTCCATGTTCCAGTTGCTTGGCCCAGCACTTGGGCCCAGTACTCATTTGAGCATAACTGTACTAAAAATATCTTTTTTCCAGATCAGTATAAATAAAGGAGTGATGTGCAATATTTTCTGTGTGAAGTCTTACCTGAGGAAATCAACTCGAACATTCAAGTCGAAATGTCTCTCACTGCCCAAGTTCATGTATGACTAAGAGCTTTAGGACAGCCAGTCACAACTTTACACAGCCTTAAAGTCACAACTTTACACAGCCATTTTATCTCTTGCACCCACTCCTTTCATACAGTCTAGTCTGAATGGCACATCTAGGGCCTGGTCCTCAGTCCAAGCGGAGGGAAGACTTATCCAGAAGTGTTGAGAGGTCATCACTGGGGGGTTCTAAATACCATGTATCTCACTGCGTTCTCCACTGCAGGTTGAAGAGCTGGACTCTTTTTCCTGTTGCCTCTCTATAGCTCTTACTCAATGGTACTGGTTACTAAAATCAAATTCTGAAACTATTATACCTTCATTAGAAAGGTAAAAGTTTGTTTACTAGACTTAAAAAAGCCAGTCCCTTTCTATTAGTAAACTGTAAACTTGATTCACGCCTTTCCTTTTGGCTCCTGAAGTTTTATCCCTGTCAGTTACCTAACCTCCTCAGAAATTACACTTGCAGGAGAAAATGAATATACAGTCATCCCTATCTGCACAGGGGAGACTGATTCCAGGACTCCTCTGGATACTAAAATTAACAGATAGGTCCATGAATCAACCAAATTGGAAGTGGTCAAACGAGATGGCAAGAATGAACGTCGACATTCTAGGAATCAGCAAACTACAATGGACTGGAATGGGTGAATTTAATTCAGGTGACCATTATATCTACTACTGTGAGCAGGAATCCCTCAGAAGATATGGAGTAGCCATCATGGTCAACAAAAGAGTCCGAAATGCAGTACTTGGATGCAATCTTAAAAATGACAGAATGATCTGTTTGTTTCCAAGGCAAACTATTCACTATCACAGTTATCCAAGTCTATGCCCCAACCAGTAATGCTGAAGAAGCTGAAGTTGAACAATTCTATGAAGACCTACAAGACCTTTTAGAAATAACGCCCAAAAAAGATGTCCTTTTCATTATAGGGGACTGGAATGCAAAAGTAGGGAGTCAAGAAACACCTGGAGTAACAGGCAAATTTGGCCTTGGAATGTGGAATGAAGCAGGCCAAAGACTATTAATAGAGTTTTGCCAAGAAAATGCACTGGTCATAGCAAACACCCTGTTCCAACAACACAAAAGACTCTACACATGGACATCACCAGAAGGTCAACAACAAAATCAGATTGAGTATATTCTTTGCAGCCAAAGATGGAGAAGCTCTATACAGTCAGCAAAAACAAGACCAGGAGCTGACTGTGGCTCAGATCATGAGCTCCTTATTGCCAAATTCAGACTTAATTGAACAAAGTAGGGAAAAACCACTAGACCATTCAGGAATGACCTAAATCAAATCCCTTATGATTATACAGTGGAAGTGAGAAATAGATTTTTTAAGGAGCTAGATCTGATAGATAGAGTGCCTGATGAACTATGGAATGAGGTTCGTGACATTGTACAGGAGACAGAGATCAAGACCATCCCCGTGGAAAAGAAATGCAAAAAAGCAAAATGGCTGCCTGGGGAGGCCTTACAAATAGCTGTGAAAAGAAGAGAAGTGAAAAGCCAAGGAGAAAAGGAAAGATATAAGCATCTGAATGCAGAGTTCCAAAGAATAGCAAGAAGAGATAAGAAAGCTTCTTCAGCGATCAGTGCAAAGAAATAGAGGAAAAGAACAGAATGAGAAAGACTAGAGATCTCTTCAAGAAAATCAGAGATACCAAGGGGACTTTTCATGTAAAGATGGGCTCGATAAAGGACAGCAATGGTATGGATCTAACAGAAGCAGAAGATATTAAGAAGAGGTGACAAGAATACACAGAAGAACTGTACAAAAAAGATCTTCATGACCTGGATAATCGTGATGGTGTGATCACTCATCTAGAGTCAGACATCTTGGAATGTGAAGTCAAGTGTGCCTTAGAAAGCATCACTACGAACAAAGCTAGTGGAAGTGATGGAATTCCAGTTGAGCTGTTTCAAATCCTGAAAGATGATGCTGTGAAAATGCTCCACTCAATATGCCAGCAATTTGGAAAACTCAGCAGTGGCCACAGGACTGGAAAAGGTCAGTTTTCATTCCAATCCCAAAGAAAGGGATTGGAAATGCCAAAGAATGCTCAAGCTACCGCACAACTGCACTCATCTCACACGCTAGTAAGTAAAGTAATGCTCAAAAGTCTCCAAGCCAGGCTTCAGCAATACGTGAACCGTGAACTTCCAGATGTTTAAGCTGGTTTTAGAAAAGGCAGAGGAACCAGAGATCAAATTGCCAACATCCGCTGGATCATGGAAAAAGCAAGAGAGTTCCAGAAAAACATCTATTTCTGCTTTATTGACTATGCCAAAGCCTTTGACTGTGTGGATCACAAGAAACTGTGGAAAATTCTGAAAGAGATGGGAATACCAGACCACCTGACCTGTCTCTTGAGAAATCTGTATGCAGATCAGGAAGCAACAGTTAGAACTGGACATGAAACAACAGACTGGTTCCAAATAGGAAAAGGAGTACGTCAAGGCTGTATATTGTCACCCTGCTTATTTTAACTTATATGAGCTGGACTGGAAGAAACACAAGCTGGAATCAAGATTGCTGGGAGAAATATCAATAACCTCAGATATGCAGATGACACCACCCTTATGGCAGAAAGTGAAGAGGACTAAAGAGCCTCTCGATGAAAGTGAAAGAAGAGAGTAAAAAAGTTGGCTTAAAGCTCAACATTCAAAAAACGAAAATCATGGCATCCAGTCCCATCACTTCATGGGAAATAGATGGGTAAACAGTGCAAACAGGGTCAGACTTTATTTTTCTGGGCTCCAAAATCACTGCAGATGGTGACTGCAGCCATGAAATTAAAAGGCGCTTACTCCTTGGAAGAAAAGTTATGACCAACCTAGATAGCATATTCAAAAGCAGAGACATTACTTTGCCGACGACTCAGCTCCCAGCGCAGGAGGCTAGGGTTGGATCCCTGGTCAGGGAACTGGATCCCACACGCAGGCAGCTGAGCCTGCATCCTGCAGTGAAGGGCAACTAAGACCCAGCAGAGCCAAAATAAACATTTCAAAATTAACATGCTCAAGTGCCTAATATAAGATGGCACAGTACAGATGCTCTCTCTTCATGGGTTTCACATCCATGAATAGGGAGGACTGACTGTAATTATCTACATAATTGGGAAGGGATATTGCTCACATTTACCTTTTCTCTGAGGCCTTTGAGAAGATCATTGGAATATGAGAAAGCCCATAATGCCGTCGTCTTCTAGTAGAAACAAGTAACACCCTCCATCTAGAAAATTCTTAAGCTCTCCATGCTAGCCATTGGGTGAGGCATGTTATATAATCTTCAATCTTGATAACCTCTGAAAGGGCTAGTGTCGTTTACAATGTTGCCCTTCTTCTAAAATTTAAGCATCTTGCTTTCCAAGTTAGCTGTTTATTTGATGTGCACAGTAATCCTAGGAAGACTTTTAGTACTTTAAGTCTAAAGTGGCCTGATGGGATGTTAGTTTCCTTAGCTTGTACTGAATCTTAGGACAAAAGTTGGTAATTTTGTGCTCAACCCATGCCTGACACACAGCAAGTACTCAAAAGTATGTAGAACATAAAAAATACAAAAAAAAAAGATAGGTGATTAGGCATTGTCTACAAAGACTCTGCTCTAGATGTCATGTCAGTTATATTCTTTACCCTACTTGAGACAACAGAAACTAAAGTTCTTTTCATAAAAATGTTTTCTTTGTCATAGCAAAAATACACATTTGTAACACTCAAAGAACAGGCTATAATCTACCATCATACAGTTTGTTTGCTGGTGCCTCCAAAAGAAGTTACTCCAGAGAATAAAATCCGCTGAGAGGTTCATAAGAAAAATGTTCCACCTACAGAAAAGATTTTTCTAAAGGTGGCTGTTGACCAACCCCTGGTGTCTGAATAAAGACAACAGCCTCTTGATGTCACTCACACATGTACTCTTGGGAAACAGCTTCCCCTCTGCGTGGGAAGAGTGGCTCCTTAGGTCTGGAGGAACTCAGGCTGCACTCGGGCCACCTTCCGGAACTCTCTGGTGTGTGTCTGTGGGCACTGCATCTCACACCAGCTGATGGGCACCATCTGGGCACCTGCAAGGGGGAAGGTGGTGTACGAGCTGGGACCCCAGACACTCGCTGAGACATTTCTCTTTCCAGCTGGGAGTGAACTGATGTCACCAAGCTGCCTCTCACCTCATACAGAAAAAAGGCTTGTTTATTCCACTGATTTAAGGAGTAAGTGGTTCCTTTCCTTGGATTATATAAGGAGAATCATTCTAATCCCAGTAGTCAGTATCTACACTCACATTGCTTCTAAGATAATTAAAAAACGAGGGAAAACAGTGGACTAATCCCAACCCTAGCTCCCAGGAAAAGGTAAGCACGTGGAAGCATGGGCAAACCCCTCACCTGATTCGCTGTGGGCCACCACCACTCCCAGCTCATTTTCGGCAGTGGTTAGCAGGTAGTTGGATTGCGCATCACCTAGGGAGATCTAGTCACATCACGTTGGTAAAGGAAAACAAAGACTTACAAGTCTTCCCTCTCATAGCTACTTGAGTGGTTTCTCTACTTCCATTTCTTCCTTTGACAAAGGACCACAAGTCTGCAGGGAATAAAGGATACCACTTTGGCCAAGACGATGTCCCCTGGGCGGAAACTCTTATAAATTCAACCTGTAAAGAAAGGAGTGTTAAGTAAAAGCTCCGATCAGGTCTATAATGAATCTATTAACCCCACTGGGTAGAGCTAATTTACTTCTAATCCCAGAGAGTAGAACCCCAATGGTAGATCTACCATTACTCAAGTAGATCAACAACTTTTATTGCTTCTGTGGCATCATCACATAAATGAAAGATCTGAACTCAGTAACCTGATCAGGAATCTGACTCAGACAAAAGGTACTATGGTTGCCCTGAAAGGGTCAAGAATAAGTCTGAGAGAACAGCCATCAATAAATACCTGGCTTCAAAGACAAAGCATAAACTAGCTCCTCTCTGGTCAAGAAAAAGAAGAAAAATCACATGAAGAGGAAAGGAATAGTGAGGTGAATTCCACACCTTCCAGTAGAGAACACCTTAAAATTCCTTGGACTCCGCATTCCCACAGACTTTTGAAATTCACTGGAGTAATCTAAAAGGACTGAGATTCCTAAAGCCATGAAGAAAAAAAAGAACCAACCAACAACCTTGTCTTTTTCAGTAGCTCGGATGTCTTCTTTGCTATAAAGAAAAGAAGTAACAGAAAGATTAATTATCTGTGAGAAAGAATTATCCTGCAGACTCCTAGCAGACAAAGAGCTATAAGAGCAAAGAGAGCAAGTCCTGATTGGGACCCTGCTGCCACCCAGAGAAGCAGGTGGGGAAATATTTCCCGTCCTAACCCCGAGGAGAAAATCACAGTTCCCATTCTTGGATCAAACAGAACAGGAGTATCAATACCTCCCACTAGAGGAAAGTGGATCCAATTTGGCAGAGAAGGATAAGGAACTCTGCTGCCTTAGGAGAGCTTGAATGGCAGCATCACAGAACCACACAGAATCCTGAGGGTGGAAAAAGCCTCAGATGTTAAATTATCTAGCTCACAAGAACTGTCTGTCCCTTCTCAAAGAACCCATAGCGGGGAAAAAATACCACTTCACCCACTACCGTTTTTATTGCCTTATAATGCTTGGGTTAATCGATATTAAACACAGAAAAAAAGGTACTTCCTAAAATGCCTTCTACTTTGGTATGAATCATACCCACAATGCACCTCCAGGTTATTAAATTCTTTTTTGTTTTATTTAAAGTCCTATCTCATTAATATCTTCCTTCTGTCTTAACTCACATACTGTAATATTTTCTTTAGATACTACCTGGTGAGAATCAAAGCATAAAGAGGTGAGACAGGGCAGGAGTAGACTGTAATTGTTCTTAAAAACTCCAGTCTCCCATCCTATCCTAATCTCATTCCAGGCGCTGAGGTGAATATGAAGACAAAAATACTCCTTACCGGATGGTTCCTCGAAAAGAGTTCTTAAGTGGTGTGGACCCCACATATAGGATGTGTACTTTGGCAAAGCGTGAATTGATGCTGGAGACCTGTAGAACAGAGGAAAGGGCAACATTACAGTATTAGCAGTTGTCAGCTGAAGGAGGCAGGAATCAACTAGGAAAGACTAGGATTTTAGTCCAAGCATCCCTACTAAGCATAGAATTTCAGATAAGTTAACTCGTATTTATCCCTGCATAAGTGATGTTCATAAAGTGGAGTAAGAGCCACTCTGGCCACCTAAAATAGAGTTACCGAGGGAATCAAATGAAATAATATGGCAGAAATTTTAAAATGTGCAAGTCTAACATAAGTACACAAGGGAAGCATAGCAACTCTAACTAGACCTTTAGCAGATCTCACCAAGAGGCCTGTAGTGTGAATGGAACTTAAGTCTCCATTTCAGCTGCTGGGTAATATTTGGATCACTGTGCCTGTCATTTTCAAAATAATGCATAGATTTTCTCTTTTTTTCCTTTTTTAAATTTGGCCACGCTGTGTGGCTTACAGGATCTTAGTTCCCTGACCAGGGACTAAACATGCACCTTTGGCAGTCAAAGTGCAGAGTCCTAACCAATGGACTGCCAAGGAATTCCCCACATAGATTTTCTGTTGGAGAAATTATTTATAGAGAAAAACTAAGAGCTACAAGTTAACTGGCAGAGGGTGGGGATGGGTAGGGATACTGATGTCTTATAATTACTAATTGGTACAGCACTAATTTGCACTTGCCCTCAAAGACTTTATAAAAATCTTTCATTTCTCTGCAGAAAAAGTTTTGCTTTAGATGTTCAAAAATACACCTCCTTATGACCTTCTGGTACTCCTTTTTTCCCAGACAGAAGGAAAAAATTACATACTGAGGAAACCAGCTCTGTGAAAGGACTATATAAGCTTGAACCTGACTACACCGATCATTACCCTAGAAATCTCTAGACCCAGCACAGTCCAGTAAAACTTTCTGTGATGATAGAAAAATTTTGTTGACCAACATGGCAACCAACATTCACCTGTGGCTACTGACTACTTGAGATGGAGCTAGTGGAACTGAGGAAATAAATGTTAACTTTGTTTAATTTTATTTAAATTTAAATGACGTTATGTGACTACTGGTTACCATATTGGACAGAGCAGTTCTATAATGATCATGATTTCAACACTGGATGGTATCCTAAGCAGGCAGGTTAGGACCAACTTACCTTACAGGTTACAATAGCTCCTACATCTGGCAGTAATTGGGACTCTGTTTCTCTCATCACAGATATGACAGGAAGCTACAGAGAGAAAAATAAAACATGAATATCCTGGCTAAGCCTTGGATAGAGGTATCTGTGGCTTGGCAGTGAAATGGGATGCCTTGGGCCACAGCTGACGTCACACGGGCAGATTCATTTGTAGCCCAGAGCAGAAAGCCTTGGAAATTTTAGGACACAGGAGGGCCAGGGGCCACAGAAAGCAAGCTGCAAGAAGATATAATCTTACCACTTCAGATGAGTTCTGAGCTTTTTTGTGATTTTCTTAAGAGTTTTTCAGCATACAACTACATTGCCTGTGAAGTTGCTCAGTCGTGTCCGACTCTTTGCGACACCATGGACTGTAGACTACCAGGCTTCTCTGTCCATGGAATTTTCCAGGCAAGAATACTGGAGTGGGTTGCCATTTCCTTCTCCAGGAGATCTTCCCGACCCAGGGATTGAACCCGGGCTCCCCCATTGTAGGCAGATGCTTTACTGTCTGAGCCACCAAAATCGTGGATAATTTGACTCTTCCTTCCAAAGTTATATCTTTCTTTTGGTTTGTCATTTTATTGGACAGGCTAGAATTTTCAAATAAATGTTATATAACAGTGGCCATACTTGTTTACTTCTATTTAACACTTGTAGAGTTTCCTCTTTGAGCATGGTACTGGCTACTGGTGTAGGAAAGATATTTTTGAGCCTGATCTTTTCTTAACCTTTCCCTTGTTCAATATGCTTCAGCTCTCCTGGTCTTTTTTCAGTTTCACCAGTTCACTAAATTTTTTCCCATCTCAGGATCTCTTTTCAACCTGCTCTTTCTGCTCACTCACTCAACTCTTATCCTTTAGATTCAGACTAAATATCACTTCTGACTAGGTTGGATTTGCCCATTACATGTTCTCATCGTACTCTGTAATATTCTTTCAGAGCAGCCATCATATGTGTAAGTATACATTGATTTGAGCATTTATTTGCTTACAGTTTGTACCTGTACCCCTTGATAGCAGAGACCACGTATATTTGACTCATTATCACATCCCACAGCTATAAAATGAACAAACTTTCAAATCCTAGGGAAATTCCCAAAATTGATCGAATACAAGGTCTCTCATTTTATAGCTAAGAACCTATAAAAGGAGTTTAAGTTTCTTACCTAAAGCAGAATTAAGGTTTAGTCAATACTGAATCCTCTTTCTACTATGCTCCCAGTCTTTAGGGCTTTCCTGGTGGCTCAGCTGATAAAGAATAATCTGCCTGCAATTTGAGAGACCTGAGTTCGATCCCTGGGTTGGAAAGATCCCCTGGAGAAGGGAATGGCTACCCACTCCAGTATTCTGGCCTGGAAAATTCCATGGACTGTATAGAGATTTGGGTTTCCCTCATAGCTCAGTCAGTAAAGAATCTGCCTGTAATGCAGGAGACCTGGGTTCAATTCCTGGGTTGGGAAGATCCCCTGGAGAAGGAAATGGCAATCCACTCCAGTATTCTGCCTGGAAAATCCCATGGACAGAGGAGCCTGGTAGGCTACAGTCCATGGGGTCACAAGAGTCGGACACTACTTAGCAACTAAACCCACCCCCGCCACCACCTCCAGTCTTTAAGCTGCTCCTTCAAGAACTGCTTATCTGATCCCAAGCTAATCATGTATCAGCCTCTGGAACCAGGGAGAACATTATTCATACATTCAATAAACATCTACTGAGCATTTACCTTACTTCCCTGGTGGCTCAGAGGTTAAAGCGTCTGCCTCCAATGTGGGAAACCCGGGTTCGATCCCTGGGTCGGGAAGATCCCCTGGAGAAAGAAATGGCAACCCACTCCAGTATTCTTGCTTGGAGAATCTCATGGACTGAGGAGACTGGTGGGCTGAAGAGTCGGACACGACTGAGTGACTTTACTTACTTATGTGCATAGTAGTGGAAGGGTCTAACGGGGAACTTATAACTGAGTGTTTAATTGCATGCTGAACTAAGTGCTTAGAAAGGGAGTAATAGCTCTTGGGACCTCCCTGGTGGTCCCCTGGTTAAGACTCTGAACTTTCACTGCAGGGGGCATGGGTTCCTTCCAAGATTCTGCATGCTGCGTGGCAAAACAAACAAGCAAACTGACCCCAACAGCTCTTTGTGAGTGTTACACAAAACAAACAAAAAACAAAACTCCCTTTTTTGACTAGTGGTGTCTATAGGGCTTCTCTGAGAAAGTGATACTAGTGAGGTTATCTAAAGGGTGGTGGTGGTTTAGTCGCTCAGTCGTGTCCGACTTCTTGCGACCCCATGAACTGTAACCCGCCAGGTTCCTCTGACCATGGGATTTTCCAGGCAAGAATACTGAAATGTGTTGCCATTCCCTTCTCCTGGGTCTTCCCGACCCAGGGATCGAGTCCGCATCTCCTGCAATGGTGGTGGATTCTCTTTCGCTGAGTAGGTAGGATTTAACCGGGCTAAGGAAGAGAGGAGCGTGTTCCAGACAGACGGCGTGTGTACAAAGACTCTGTGGTCCACTGGCGATATGAAAAAGACAGTAGGACTTCTGCAAAGAGTGAGGCGCGGGTAGAGGAGCGAGATAAAGCCGGAGAAGCAGGCGACATTCGGCCAGGATTCAGCTCACAGCACGGCTGAGCTCGCCTCCGTTCTTTCCCCAGCTTGCTTCCCCAAGGGTCAGCAACACAGCCAAGCCAGTCAACACAACTAATCTGTGATGGCTTAAGTGTCCAGCAGCGGGGATCCCAGCTGTCAGAAACTTAAGAGACTAACTCCTTCTCCTGAACCAGGCACTAAAGACGCGCTCGTAGGACCCTGCCTAAAGACAGCGATATCAAAGGCAGCGTAAGACAAAGAGCCAGAGGAGAAGGGAAACTGTCCCATTTACCGCGCCGTTCTCGCTGGTCTTTGTCAAGCAGCCAGCAAGCGACGAAAAGATGTAGCCGTGCCGGGTGTAGGTGCCGCTGCCCGGGCTGCCCTCCTCCAAGTTACACAGACGCTCGCCTGCGGAAAAGACGCTGCATCAGCCACGGGCCCGCTGAAGCTGTTGGTCGTCTGGCCTTCTTGCCCCTGTCCCTGCCCACGATTTGCTCTGGATACCGCTGACTTACCGGGGATGCAGTACCTCACGGGTGGCGCCATGACTGCCACCGTCCGAAATCCCGAGGAAAATGAGGCCGACCTCTCATTGGCCAATATCCAAGTGCAGTTCCGCAGTAAGAAGCGCGCTAATTGGTTTGCTCTATACGTAATCTCCGGAAGCGCTTCCAGAAGACGTAAACTTCATTTCCCAGGTTGCATCGGGACGAGTTCGGGGGCGGGGCCTCGGATCTCTTGCGCTTGCGCCTGTGGACAAGGATGGGCGGGCGGTGGGTCCGGGTCTGCAGGCTGGACCTGTGGGCTGTGGGCCATGGTTGGTTGGATTGAGCCGTGCCGGTGGACGCCGAGCTGGAGCGGGTGGCAGTGAGCGGCGGCGGAGGCTGCGGGATTCGACTTGGCTGACTGAGGAATCGGCCGGCGGCAGGTAAGAGCGAAGCTGCGGCCTTTTCTGCCAGTCCTGTCGCTTTTTATAGGGTCGGGCCCTGTTCCCGGGCCGTGTGAGCCCGAGTTCCTCCTCTGCACGGCCGTGCCCTCGAACCGGACGGAGCACACCCTCCAGGCAGCCCTGAGGCGTAGAGCTGGAAGGTCAGCCCAGCCAACTCGCCCATTTCACAGATTTGGAAATTCATCCCCAGGGGTAGGATTCGAATTGTACCTTATCTCTAAGATAGTTCAAGATAGAGATCGAACGGGTACTCAAGTTATTTTTTACTTTCAGTCTGTCATTGTTTGACCATGCCAGCCTTGTTGAGAAATAAAACGTTTTTTCAATTTCTGTGACTGCAGCCTCCAATCTTGCGGAATCGTGCTAGTCTGGAAGGAAAGTCTTCATGAATTACTGTTGCTTTTACTGATGATTGACACTTGCTGCTTCAGACTGTAAACACTCTGAAAACAGCATCTTTGTTCAAATGAGTTATGTCGACTTTGTTTCTTCTGCCCTTTGGTGTCTTTGGAATCTTATGTGTGTACTCCCACCCCGATAGCCCCCATGTCCAGTTTCCCCTTGGGAAAGAGTTGGTGACAGAGCCTTGGGGAGAGGAGAGTGCTATGACCTACACTCCCCTCTGAACTGGTGGCACGTGTGACTATGTTGCTAGGACTGAGGGATCAGAGTGTTCATGGCTTGTGTTGGGGGTGATGCTGCTGCTGCTGCTGCTAAGTTGGTTTAGTCGTGTCAGACTCTGTTCGACCCTAGAGATGGCAGCCTAGCAGGCTCCCCCGACCCTGGGATTCTCCAGGCAAGAACACTGGAGTGGGTTGCCACTTCCTTCTCCCATGCAGGAAAGTGAGAAGTGAAAGTGAAGTCGCTTAGTTGTGTCAGACTCTTAGCTACCCCATGGACTGCAGCCTACCAGGCTCCTCCGCCCATGAGATTTTCTAGGCAGGAGTACTGGAGTGGAGTGCCATTGCCTTCTCTGTTTGGGGTGATAGGGAAACTCTTATTTCCTGCCCTGTTCACTTCCATCACCACCTTCACCCCCAACACACAGTTTTTTGAGCTCTGCTTTATCTCAATTTCCTGAGATGAAAACTTCTTATGTTCAGTTGTGGTCCCATGGACTACATATTTCTTCCCTGGCATTCCCATACCCCTAAACCTCATTAAGTAAAATAAGGGAAGGGGGCCTTGGTCTCAGACTTCTTTTACATAATTTGGTCTTATGCTCTGTACCTATAAGCTTTCAGCTTACATGTTTGTGTTGATTACTGGTGGGATAGTTTTCTAGAATGATTTCTAACTCTGAAGTGCGATGATTCCACCAGTGGTTTTCATTTCTCTCTTTATTGATCATGAAGACTGTAGCAGCTTACACTTATTTTGTGTTATCACAATGGCAGGAGTATTCTTGCTGTTATTTGTAGGACAGATGGACATCTGACCAGCCTTTCCACTTCGGCATCCCTCCAGTTCATTCATTCAACAAGTATTTATTGAGTACGTCCATGATCCAGGTATTGTGCTAAGCACTTTATAAACATTCCATTTGTTTCTTACCAACTGTATATATAGTCATAAAGTGGATAGAGCAGAAAGGTGCCTTAGTATTTTATTCTACTCTTTCATAAATGGTAACACAAGAAAACTGAGTCCCAACAAAATTTGGTGGTTTGCCCAAGGTCACAAATCTACTTCAGGGCAGAATTGAATCCTAAGTAGTCAAGTTCTGGGGCAGGTAAGAGTTGGTCAGTCTGGTTTTTGAGGCATTTCCTGTAGAGTTCAGTAATTCCAGAAGAAGCTGAGACAATCTAAAAAGTTGAGAATCAGAACATGAAGGTTTTTTCCCTTCTAAACAGGAGAGATGGCATATAATTTTTGTTTATTACAGATGAGGCACACATCTTATTTGCATGCTGTTGCTGTTAGGACAGGGGAGCCTGGTGGACTGCCGTCTATAGGGTCGCACAGAGTTGGACACGACTGAGCGACTTAGCAGCAGCAGTAGCAGCTGTTAAAAATATTTTGGTAAATAAAAAACTCTCCATTAGCTGTAGAAGGGAATGAACGATGGTGTGGATAACCTAAGTCACTTGGATTTGTTTTGGGGTAAAATGTTTCATTCCACTGTTACATTAGATTGTAGCTGTTACGCTATTTGAAAATTCATGCTTCAAGCCAAATCATGATTCCACACAATAAAAGTCCAAGTTGAAGGAGGTAGGAAGTTTGAGCTTTTCCTTTTCTTTTCTGCACTGTCCCTTTGTTCTCTTAGCCGTTCGGAGATGATGGAAATGGCCAACTTACTTTATTCTGCTATAGAAGTAGGTCCCTACTGAATTGTCTGTCTTCTCCTTGCTGGTTTTATCTGCTGGTTTTGTTTTTACCTTAAGTCTTTGAGGGCTTATGGAAGGAGATAATTAAGTTTTCTTTGAAAGGCCTCTTGGGGGGATATCAGGGTAGTAAGGAGAGTACCTTGCTCCAGTTACTGAAATGACACCATCCCTACAGTGGAGCAGCTTCCTCCAGTTTCTGCTGGGCTTTGAGCTGCCTGTTAAATAAATCAGTGGAGGACAAAGTAGCCGTAGGGGAAAATCAGATAATTTCCTCTCTGATAAGACCTTTTATCTGCAGAATTGATGAGAATATCATCGAAGTAATCTATGTGTTCTGTTCTGGGCATTGCCTGGGTAGCTGACCTCCCATGTCTGTTAGTTGAGGTAAAAATCACATGGAGGAGGTTAAGGCACTTTCACAGGAGCTGTGCACAGCGCTTAAGAGCTGGACAGGCTGGTTGGGACACCTGGGGCCAGGGAAGCAGCTGCAGAGAAAGCTTTCAAGTGTCCAGCTAGAATAGAGCAAGGGAAACTCATTACGCAGAGGGCAGGTCCTGTGGTCTTCTTCCGCCGTCCTCCATACCAGCATGCCTGGTGGTGGTCTGCTCAGGACCCGAGTTGTTTTGTTCATGCTTGGAGTGGGACTGGGACTAGAATTGGAGCCAGAGCATCTTATGTCATGCAGAGGGGAGTGAGCTGTCCCCACAGGACACAGGGACTCTCACGCCCCAAGGCTGGTAATGCAGTAGAACAGATAAGTGTCTTTTGCCTGGATGGCACCAGGGAAGATTTAGGTGCAAGATTCGCATGGTGTGAAGACTCCCTCACTGCTGTTCCTGGTAAAGACAGTTGTTAGGAGGTAGGGGCTTCCCTCATGGTTTAGACAGTAAAGAATCCGCTTGCAATGCAGGAGGCCTGGGTTCAATCCCTGGATTGGGAAGATCCCTTCGAGGAGAGCATGGCAATCCACCCCAGTATTCTTGCCTGGAGAATCCCCATGGACAGAGGAGCTTGACGGGTTACAGTCCATGGGGTTGCAAAGAGTCAGACACAACTGAGCAACTAAGCACAGCACAGGGCAGGCAGGAGACCCCGGACACCTCTGCCACAGTGGCCAGGCCCACAGGGCCACGCGGATAGCTTTGTGCACATTGGTTGGGCTCTTCCAGTGGTCTGTCCACATAGACAGTTCCAGAGACCCTGCTTGAGCTTGGAGCTGCCTCCCTGTTTCCCAGCTGGTGACTGGCCCAGCGGGCCTCAGCCTTAGGTCTCTGCCTCCAAGCCGCCCACTGGTGGGGCAGGGAGGGACAGGACCCAGGCTGGCCCCTCACGGTGCTGTGCTTTCCTAGGAGCCATGCGGGGCCAGTGGAGCCTGCTGCTGGGCCCTGCCCGCCTCTGCCTGCGCCTGCTTCTGCTCCTGGGCTACAGGCGCCGCCGCCCACCTCTGCTCCGCGGCCTGGTGCAGCGCTGGCGCTACGGCAAGGTCTGCCTGCGCTCCCTGCTCTACAACTCCTTTGGGGGCAGTGACACTGCCGTGGACGCTGCCTTTGAGCCTATCTACTGGCTGGTGGACAACGTGATCCGCTGGTGTGGGGTGGTGAGTGACGCCCGGGGGCAGGACAAGGGTTGTTTGGGGAGCGCATGTGTCTGGCGAACCTACCCTGGGTCAGGACCCACACTGGCCTCCTCCCCCTGGGAAGCTCCTGAGTCTGCTCTGGGCATTGCCAAGCTCTCTCACGGCATCTTCCTGACCTCCCTGGTGTTGCAGGTGTTCGTGGTGCTGGTGATTGTGCTGACCAGCTCCATCGTGGCCATCGCCTACCTGTGTGTCCTGCCCCTCATCCTCCAAACCTACTCCGTGCCCCGGCTCTGCTGGCATTTCTTCTATAGTCATTGGAATCTGATTCTCATCGTCTTCCATTACTACCAGGCTATCACCACCCCACCTGGATACCCACCCCAGGTGGGTACCCACCTCCAGGGGCATGGGGGTGGAAGAGAACTGCAGGCCCCAGGAGCCAGTCCCAGGAGTGGGGAGGAGAGTGCCTTGGTGTTTTTGAGGTACGAAACCGGTGCTGCCGCAGTCGTCACGTTGCTTTTCTCCCTCTGCACAGGGCAGGAATGATATGACAACAGTCTCCATCTGTAAGAAGTGCATTAACCCCAAGCCAGCCCGAACACACCACTGCAGCATCTGCAATAGGTGGGTCTCTGGGAACCCCAGCCCTGGCCCTTTTGCTGTAGCCCCAGGGCAAAACCTAGACCTGGCATTTGCCTGGATATTCACGGGGTACCCTGTCATGTGCCAGGCCATGTGTCCTGAGGACATGGGCCCCAGGATGGCCCTGCGAGTTATACGTTATCACTGCTTGGGGAAAGTGAGGTTCAGAGAGAGGGGTCAGGGTAGGCAAGAGACCCGAGTTACCTTGTCCAGTGTCATGTAGCCAGTGAAGCAGGGTTTGAAGCAAGGCCTGGCTGTCCTCAAAGTCTGTGCCCTTTCCGCCTCAGCAGGATGCTGGTCCTTGTAGGAAAGGATTGGCACTGACATCTCAAGAACCTTGGCCACCGTAACAGAGCCTGTGTCCCTCCCTCACAGGTGTGTGCTGAAGATGGATCATCACTGCCGTATCCTTTTGCTATCTCCTCTGCCTGAAACCTCCTCTTTTAGCTCCAGAGCACTGTGCAGGTTTAAGGGCCACAGACCCAAGGCTTCTAGCTTCACCCTGCAGAGAACACTGGGCTCAGGTGAAGTTAGTGGAAGAGCAGTGTGGGGGCCAACCGTCTCCTGGAATAACGGGAGGCTTATGTGCCGTCTGAGATGGATCTTCTGGGAGCAAGGCCTCTCTCCCTAACAGCTCTTTTTTTTGTAGACTTTCGTGCTAACATCTCTTGGATGTAAAGAGAGGTCTTGTTCAGTGGGTTGTCCAGTGGGGGACCAGATAGAACCATCGGTCCCTTTCTGCTGTCCCACACAAATGTCTGGTAAACCCGTTTGTCTGAATATTGGCAGACTCATTTTACTGAAAGGTTCCAGCTTTCATGATCTCCTGGTGGGACATGTGAGGGCTTTGAAAAGCTTTAACACTTTTCACCTCAACTTCAGGGAAGTCCCATATGTTTCCTGCCTTTGGTGACGGAATCCCTGGGCTTGGATGATATTGTTAGAAACCACAGAGAAACCAGGACATCCCCTGAAGTTGTCTGTTTGGTCTTGTCCTTAATCCTTTCCCCACCAGCCTGGCTAAACAACTGTGTAGGCCACTATAACCATCGGTACTTCTTCTCTTTCTGCTTTTTTATGACTCTGGGCTGTGTCTACTGCAGCTATGGAAGCTGGGACCTTTTCCGGGAGGCTTATGCTGCCATCGAGGTGAGCCCATAGTTAGGAAAAAGAGCATCTCAGTAGAGAGCACTCTGGGGTGTGGAATTTGTCCCTAAGAAGGGGCTGGTAGCACCCCCGTCTCCTAGAGGCTTGAGAGTGTAACCAGCACTGTTTTCCATCCCCTTAGAAAATGAAACAGCTCGACAAGAACAAACTACAGGCGGTTGCCAACCAGGTGGGCTCTCCCCGCCCCACTGCCTCCTGCTGCTCAGGCCAGGGGTATAGAGTTGCTGAGGCAACTGGGGCCCACCTGTTAGTCGAGTTGTAGAGACTGGGTTCAGGCCAGTCGAGACCGGATCAGGGGTGTTCTGGGGCTGCCTGCCACAAGCAGGCCAGGTGGCCTGGGGACCAGCTGGGAGTCCTCGGTATGAGTGTTTGGCTCTCTATCCCGTTTCACCTTCTTTGGGCTGAGCAAGGGCTCTGCCTTGTGATGGCCTGAGCAGTAAGCAGTCCATGTTAGTCTGTGTAATGGGGTTCCAGGGGACAGAGGTCAGGCCAGGCCAGTCTGACGGTCCTTTGCTCCTGGTCTGTCTGCATCTGCATCAGGATCCCCGGGCCTTTTACGACTTCTTGTTCTGAGCACATTGTCGGCTTGAGATTGTGCCTCTGCTGCCGTTTTGGCTCTTAGTGAGGCTCCCTGTCCTCTCCCTCCAGTCATTCTATTCTGGGTGTGATCTGGCCCCCTCTCTAGGGTGTTACAGCCGCACAGTTCTAACTGGGAGGTGGAGTGGCTTCCCCTGGAGCCCCGTTTGTGCTGTCACAGTAAAGGCCCAGGGTTGGTCCCTCCTGTGCTTTACCATCCTGTCCAGACCCGCCCTGCCCGGTGTATGTCCACATGACAACGCCACTGGCTTGGTCCACCCATCTGGCTGCTGCCCTGACTCCTCTGTGGCTTAACCCCCTCTCTTCTCCGCCTGGGCCTGGATCACTCCCCTGCCTGCAGGTGCTGGGTTCTGGTGGAGACCAGCGGAGTCAGTGAGGCAGACTGTGCTGTTTTCTTTTTCTAGACTTACCATCAGACCCCACCACCCACCTTCTCCTTCCGAGAAAGAGTGACTCACAAGAGTCTTGTCTACCTCTGGTTCCTGTGCAGGTATCTTAACTCTCATTTTTAAGTTTAAGGGAGGGGCAGCTTCGGAAAGCCTTTTACAGAGCCCCCACAGGCAGGAACCCCTCCCTGTATGAACTGTTGCTGTTCTTAGTCTCACTTAGGTTGGCCAAGAGTAGAGCTTAATTTTCTCCAGCATTGTGGGGGAGGGAACACAAAGGACTTGGCACTGAGGGTTTGGTATGTGCCAAGGGAAGTTCACCTCCTTTTAAGAGCAGATGCATTTTGTAGAGGAGGAAAATTGCAGATGTGAGGGGGTGAGGTGATTTGTTCCGTGATACGCAAGTAGAGATGGTAGAGCTGGAATCTGATGTGCTATTTTATTTTGATCCTTGGTGCTTTACTGCCCTTTGTCTCCCAAGCATGAGTATTTTAGGAAATATATAACATTTTCATTAGTAATAGACTTATTTCCCCATTCTTCTTGCCTCGTGATCTATTCTCAGCCCATATAGATGCTTTTTCACGGATGCTGTTTTTACCAGTAGATGCAGTGAAGTGAGAGTTCATTTAGGGCCCATCAGCCGGGAGAGAAGGCAGAAGTCCCTCCCCAGTCACTGTTGCCCAGCGCAGTTTCAGACCTGCTCACGGCCTCTAGCCCTCTGCATGCTGCCCCCATCTTTGCCCTTCTCTTCTCAGCTCTGTGGCACTCGCCCTGGGCGCCCTAACTGTGTGGCACGCCGTGCTCATCAGTCGAGGTGAGACGAGCATCGAAAGGCACATCAACAGGAAGGAGCGTCAGCGGCTGCAGGCCAGGGGCAGAGTGAGCAGGGCTGGGACCGGGTGCTGGGCAAGTGGGTAAACCAGACTGCTGTTCTGTAAAGAGCTGGTTTTTCTCCCATGGTCAGGGCCAACTAGGGCAGGCCTGAAGCCTAGAACTTGCCTAGCCAATTTAGGCTCAAAACTGGTGTAAGGAAAAGGGTTCCTAGAAATGTTTTTCTTTGCTCTAGGTTTTTAGGAATCATTACAACTATGGCTGCCTGGACAACTGGAAGGTATTCCTGGGTGTGGACACAGGAAGGTAAAGTAAAACATCTAGGTCAGCGCTGTCCACTGTGCTTTCTGTGTTGAGAACATCCTACACCTGTGTTGCCTAAGACATGAGCCACTAGTCACATATGGCTTCTGAGAGCTCGAAACGTGGCTCATATATTAGTGGACTGATTTTTAATTTCATTTTCACCAATTAGGCACATGTGGCTAGTGGCTACTGTATTGGTACAGCAGCAGATGACTACAGTAGAATCCTGAAAGCTGTTCTCAGGAAGGGACCTCTAGCTGGGGTCTGTCGGCCACTGGTGACCTCTCATTTGTATGGCAGTGTTGGATTTCAAGCAGATAACTTGTGGGACTGAAGTTATTTTGACAGAGGTCCTAAGACAATAAATGAAGCTAGCTCCCTCAGCCCAAGAGACAAATCATTTTTTAGATTCCAACTACTGAGGCGGTAATAAGTAAGTGACCATTAAGTACCTGCCCTCCTCCCTTTTCTATCCTCATGACTGCTGCCTGTCACTGTGTTCATGGTGCCCATTAGAAGTTAGCTCAAAACCTCTAAAGGCCTTCAAGGCACCAGAGGGTATGTTTCTTGGACTAAATTGGAACTTATGTTACTTTTGTGATGAATGCCTGGAGAAGGCGATGGCACCCCACTCCAGTAATCTTGCCTGGAAAATCCCATGGACAGAGGAGCCTGGTAGGCTGCGGTCCATGGGGTGGCAGAGTCGGACACGACTGAGCAACTTCCCTTTCACTTTTCACTTTCATGCTTTGGAGAAGGAAATGGCAGCCCACTCCAGTGTTCTTGCCTGGAGAATCCCAGGGATGGGGGAGCCTGGTGGGCTGCCGTCTCTGGGGTCACACAGAGTCGGACACGACTGAAGTGACTTAGCAGCAGCAGCAGTGATGAATGCCAAGGGAGCTTCAGACTGCCTTGAGCTGTCTTTGCTGAGGCATGAGGATCAGGGAGGAAGACTAGGAAGGTCTGGATCTCAGGAGTATTTGTCTTCTCTTACAGGCACTGGCTTACTCGGGTGTTGTTACCTTCCAGTCACTTGCCCCACGGGAACGGAATGAGCTGGGATCCCCCACCCTGGGTGACTGCTCACTCAGCCTCTGTGATGGCAGTGTGAGTGTGTAAGCTGGAGTGTGTCCGCCACAACTTGAGCACCACCCTGCTTCCTGCGCTGCCTCAAGGGCCTCCAAGCATAGCTTCTTGGGATCCTTGAGCCAAAAGAGCCAGTGCAGTGGGCCTGCCCCCAAGGTACCATGCAGGGACAACTCAAAGACTGATCTCCTGGCTGCTGCAGAAGCAAGGCACGATGTGGAGAAATCCTAGGACTGATGT
Organism: Aepyceros melampus; assembly: GCA_006408695.1. NCBI lineage: Eukaryota > Metazoa > Chordata > Mammalia > Artiodactyla > Bovidae > Aepyceros > Aepyceros melampus. The sequence continues at coordinate 675,286 of SJXQ01005759.1, forward strand.
CCCTTTACTCAGGCAAACAGAAGTTCCAGCCCCAGACTGAGATCAGGCAGCTAGCAACCTTGCCAGGTTGACCCCGACCTCCTCCAGGTCACAGCACTGGGGTTGGCCACCACCTCTTCCACTTGCCGTCTGAGGAAACAGCTGAATGGTAGAGATGAGATTCTGGCTTCTCAACAGGGCAAAGATACCAGGCCTACTGCTGAGGTCACTGCCACTTCTCATGTGCTGCTGAAGGGAGCAAAAATAAAGGTATTTGATTTTGTAAAAACTGTAGTTTTTCACTCTTTGCTTTTCTTGTGGGATGGGGAAGGGGGAATCAGGGTGAGGGGCTAGTGAGCAGGTGTTCTGGTCCTACCACCCATGCCCCACTTGGAGGGGTTGGATGTCCTCAACAGTTCCTATCGTTTCTGTTCTAGGTCAAGCAGTGATGCGTCTGAGGCATAAGTGGAAGAGGGAAATAACTGACAGCCCCGTTACCAAAAAAATTTTTATTCTCCAGCAGGTACACACACACACCACCCTCCCTGGTCCTCAGGGCCACACACATCTGCATTCACCCTCAGCAGCATAGCTCCTTTTTTCTGACATATAAATGGAAGAGCCCCAAGACCAAGGATCATTCTTCAAACACAAGTAGTCTCACACTCAGTTACTTCCCAAATCCATTAGAAATCAGGGTTCCTGTATTTCTTGTACAGCCATGCGGCAGAGGCCTGGCATTTGTGTTGTGTCTGTGGGAAAGGCAGTCAGGGGCCAGCGGTCTCCCTGCCTGGGCAAGGTGGCTTGATGGTTAGTAACTTCAGGTTAGGCTGTCAGTCAGTGTAGGCCAGGGATGGGGGTGCTCAGCTGCCAGGGCTCCCCAGCAGAAACCTGTAGGCAGAAAGAATGTTGCCAGCATTGGCGGTGAGGCTCACTTCAGTCCTGTCTCTCCCCGTGACCTAGAAACTCACCATTCTCCCCTGGCTGACACTGCTTCCTTACGCACCAGCCTCTTCTTGTCGTCCAGGGGTTTGGCTAAGGCCCGGATCACCTGTGGTTTGTATGGCAGCAGCTGTGGAGTAGAGGACTTCATCTTAGCCTTGTTCAACCAAGGTAACCACAAAAGTTGCTCTGACTCGACATCTAGTACTCTTCTTTACTGACTCCAGACAGTGCTGTGTGGCAGGCTGGCCATTCTATTTTCAGGGACTCCGGAAATCCTTGCCTATCTGTACTATATAGTGCATACCTCAGTAGCCCAGCCGGGTGGCCAGTCCTGCCTGCTTAAGACAGAAAGGTGCCCCTGGCTCTTCTAGGAAGTTTCCAGGCCAGAGAGGGACACCTGGGGTACTCACCACGGGGGTGGGCAGGCGAGTGAGAGCATGCATACACTGCAGTGCAGCGATCCGGACCGCCTAGAACACAACCGCAAGGAGGTGAGGGGAACACCCACGCAGGGGAGACGCACAGGCCCAAGAGTTGTCAAGGCTCAACGCACCATGGAAGGGCTGGCACTGAGGTTCAGGAACTTGGTGACGAGGGTGTCAACGTGAAGACTCATGACCTGGGGTGCTTCCAGTAGAAGAGGCTGAAGGCAGCTGAGGGTTGAGAGCTGCACCACAGAGTCGGGGCAGGACAGGGCCTCCAGCAGCAGGGAGAGCAGCTAAGGGGTCCCAGGAAAGGGTGGGGCGGGGGGGGTGACCACATCTTTGATAAGCCTGCTTCTCCTCCCCTTTCCACCCCAGCATGGGGAGGACAATGGCTTCATCCCTGCTTAGAGGCTGTGACGGCAAGGCTTACCGTGGGCAGCTCTGGCAAGAGCACAGGCTTTGGCAGCCTGTTAAGTACATGAGACAGACCCTTCAGGTAGTTTGGCTTCACATCTGCAAAAAATGGAAAAGCTTAGGGGAAAACTGGGCTCAGACAGAGCTTGGGAATTCAATTCCAATCTCTGGTGAAGCTGGGGCATCAGCCGACAGAGATTTTTATTTTTTCTTTCCTAGAAAAAAACAAAAAGCCCCTCAGGCTCAGAATAGGCAAGGTATACCCATCAAAGGAAAAGAGTGGGTCAAGAATCTAGATGTTCTGCCCTCTGGTAGAGGCATACTATGCTCTTGAGAAGCACTCAGGCCCTAAATTCTTTTAGAGGCTGTGGCCTGAACAAAGGAGAGGTCTATATATTTGAGGGCCTTCCTCTAACCTCTCCTCACCTTGCGGAGCAGCATGGAAGCCCCGGACCAAAGCAGGCACGTTATCCGTGAAGAATCGCTGGCGGAACATGATCCGCACTTCAGCATGGCCAGCACGAGTTAGCACATCAGTGCAGTCGGACATGAGCAGCGAGAAGCCATCAGCTGCTGCCGGGCCTAGTTCTGGATCACTCAGGAGGCCCATGAGCTGGAGGAAAGACAGCTTTTGAAGTAGGTCAGCAGGGAAGGATCTTAAAGACCAAAAGGAGGACAGCAGTCATTTTGGGGAGGAAGAGGATCAAGAGCGAAGTTCCTGTTTAGATCCTAGGTTCTGCTTGTTCAGCAAAGGCTTACCCGCTCTGTAAGGCAGGAACTGAGAGGATGGTATCTAAGCACTAAGGCCTTTGTGACCTGTCACCAGAGAGAAAGAAAAGTCAGGGCAAGATGCCCAAACCCTGAGAAGCATGCAGGGTTCAATGAAGAGATTTTACTTAACCAGATTAACTGTTCTAACAAACTCCATTCCGACTCCTTACCCAGAGAAGCAGTGTGAAGGCCTGACTACGACAGGGCCCAGAGCTCAGCCCAGCCTCCACTTTGTCCACAGCCAGCTGCAGAAATTCATCCAGCTGTTGCCCTAAAAAGGAGGTAGGAAATGCTGATGCATGTGTGTCTGTTTTGACAACAAAGGCTGTAAATCCTTTAAATGCAGAAGTCAGAAAAGAAAAATGTCATTTTGGCTGTGGACTTGGCCCACTTAGCTCTAGGACAACAGCATGAGCCTGGTATTCTCATAATGTTGGGGTGCTGGCATTAGCAAAGTCTACTTCCAATAAAAAGTCTTTTTTAAAGAATTAGCCCTGATAGCTCCCTGTAGGGAACAGGAGAACGGAACTAGACAGAGCACTCTGGTTGAAGCCCTCATCTTCTTACATCTATAAAGCTTTGCCCAGCTCTGATCTTGACTCCTGTCCCAAGGGCTGTCCTGTGGAAAGACTGATTATATTAGCAAACTCCTTTTAAAAAGAGAATGAGTCACTACTAAACTTCAAGACTGCATCAGAAGTTGATTCTCCCTCCAGTACCTGCAGGGTGTTTGTTCAGGAGTCCTGCGAAGCACTTGGCGGCTGCAGTAGAGGAGAAGGGGCAGCTTTGGCAGCAGCTCAGCTCTAAAAGCTCCCGCATGAGTCGGTTCAGCTGTGGGATTTCCACCTGTGGAAAACCTGGTCATGTCATGGACCCAAAGAACACTTGAACTCCAAGTGACAACCAGGAGAGAGTGGCAGCAGGGGCCAGGGTGAAGGAGAAGTGAATTTTCCAGTGGGAAAAACAGAAAATCAGCTTAGCTGTGACAAATTTCAGCCCAGAAGTCACCTGGGCTCCAGCTCCCCTGGTCAGGATTAAACTGGGGTATTCCCCAAAGGTTGTGGTCACTTACGTTTCGAGGCAGGGAGCAGACAAAGGCCATAAGCAGTGCGACCAGTCGCCTCTGCCCTGAGGAGCCATCCTATAAGGAAGAAGAGTCTTATCAAGCCTGTCCCACCAGCAAGAGACTTGTGACCCTGATGACACCCATCCCAGATTTGCCAGAAAGATCTGAAGGGCAGATGTCCCAAGACTGTTCCCCATCAGGGTCTGATCCATCGGACCCTCACCTGGAATGGCTGGAATCTGCCAGAGAAGCTGTTTTCAGGCAGGAAGGAGATGTTGCCGTCCAAGAAGAGGGGCACGATGTGGGCGACACTCTGGGCGGCTAAGCTAGGGGGTACACCTAGTGTCACCAAGGAGCCAGGGTTCTACAGCAGCCCTGGGGTTCCCGGGACTCACTGAGTCCAGGGACCAGAGCATGCTCATTCACACCTTCAACAAATGCTAACTCAGCACATACTATATGCCAGGAACCATTCCTGTCCTAGGCCTTGGTGCTACAGTGCTGACCCAGCCAGATCAAATCTCTGTCCCTTGGCGCTTATAATCTAGCAAGAGGACTCTGTATATGTCAAAAATGCTTCACAGGTGACTCTTATGCACACCTATCTGTGGCTAAGAACCATCAGTCCATGGCTCCCCAAAGCCTCATCCACAGTCCATGGTGCTACAAAAGCCCTTCTTTCTTTGCCAGTAAGACTTACAAAACAAATAACCGCCTTCACATTTACATCTGGGTGGGAGGACAGCTCAGAAGGTAACCATCTGCTACTTCTTCCCAAGAATGCTAGCCTCGCGGGATCAAGCCGCATGCATGATGGTACTCACTCAGGGCGCAAGTGGGTGGTGGCAGTGGCAATGACCGACGCCATGGTGGCCAAGACCTCATCCTCCAACAGGACTTTTTTCAGAACTGAGTGCTCCTTCTCTGCCAAATCAAAACACACACAGGCACAGGCCATGACTGTGGCTCACACGATTAGGTCTCGTCCCCCTCATGACTCTGGGCCTTGGCTCTCGTCACAGCAGGAGCAGTTTGTAACCTGTCCTCTAGCAGTGCTGTAGCCCTGGGAACCAGCAAGGCACCAGAAGCAGGAATGTCTGATGTGGGCGACCGGGAGTTCCCAAGAACTGCCTCTGACTAGACAACAGTGGGAAATAAGGCCAGCTAATAGGAATATTCTCAACATCAGAACTGTTAGTCTTTTCAAAAACTTAAAGGTTAACGTGGATTTATCTTTGCGGCTCCTTTTACACAGCAGCTACCATACACACACGTTACTGTTGCTAAGCATTACGAATTAACTTATACCAACTACCCTGTGATATATAGGTATTACTCTCCATCTCCTTTGCACAAGTGAGGAAACAGAACTTAGAAAGGCTAGATATCTTCACCTAAGTTAGCAGGTGGTGGCTTCCCTGGTGGCTCAGACAGTAAAGACTCCACCTGCAATGTGGAAGACCTGGGTTCAATCCCTGGGTTGGGAAGATCCCCTGGGGAAGGGCATGGCAACCCACTCCAGTATTCTTGCCTAGCGAATTCCCATGGCAGAGGAGCTGACAGGCTACAGTCTGTGGGGTCGCAAAGAGTCGGACACGAGTGCGTGACTAGGCACATAACTGAGCAAGTGGTAGAGCTGACCATGACACCCAATCAGGTCTGCTACACTCTAGAGCCTAATTCTAACTAATCTAATTACACAGCAATCGAAGGGGGGTAGAGGGAAAGTGTGCATCTTTTTGAGTGTTGCTAACACTAGTAGATTTTGGTTCTTTCCAGAGGTCAGCTTGGCACCTTTTGAAGTGAAATCTCATTATGTGGACACAGAATTCAAAAGATGCCTCTGCTGGTGCAAGATGCAATACCAGTGAAACCCTGCAGGTGGCGGTGCTGTTCATCACTAGTGCACAGGCTGGGGTGAAAGGAGGGAGGGGTGAGAAGGGGAAAGTTACCTGGAGTGGAAGCCTGCACAGCCAAGGCAAGCAGGCAGGGCACAGCTGTCTGATGGAAGTACCAGCAGCTCTCGGGGTCTCGCTGGCATTTTTCTGCCACCTGCTGGAGGCTCTGACAGACAGCAATAACTTCACTGGTTCCTGGACTCATACTCCCTGTGTGGTGAGAAAGTTTTCCGTAAGGTTTTCTTAAAAGCACTCCCAGGCCTGTCAGATATGGGATATAGGAGGAATAATCAAAGGTAAGTATCTTATTAACATAAAGAGCCAAGTCATTTTATCCAGGAGCAGAGACCTGCCCTGCCAGCTCTGCAGCAGAAGCGCTGACACACAGCGTGGGGGTGAGGGGAGCTACCCTCCTGCACAGTCGGAGGTCTGTGTCAGTCATAATCCTCCCTGAAGCAGCTCTTCCATACCCGCAGTTCTGCATCTGCGGACTCAATCAACTGCGACCATGCTGCACTATAGTTTTACCCAGTGGAAAAATCTGTGTGTGCTGTGCAAACTTGCTTTGTTTATGGGTCAAACATACATTCTCCTTTAGTTTTCATAACGACCCCCTCAGAAGTATCATTTCCCCCATTTTACAGAGGAGGATGTGAAAGCTCAATAAATTAGAGTGGTTTCTCCAGGGTCACAGTAAGTGCAAAAGCCAGGGATCACACCCAGGCCGTGCTCTGAATCCAGTGTTCTCTCTATTGTGCATCAGGTGCTGGATCAGCCTCTGTTGACTGGATCGACCGCGGAGGGCGGGGCTGTAGAGTGGGGAGCTTAGGGAATCAGCGAGGGCCCACGGCGGGCATCCACAGGTTCGTAACAGCCACAGCTGTTGTCGCTTGTGAGGAGCAGTGCTCCTCACACTCCAGGTGTGTACAACTCACCGGGAGATCCTGCTAAAATGCAGATTCTGACCAGTGGGGCCTGAGACTGCATTTCTTTTTTTTTCAGCTGGAACACTGTTTAAGTCTACATAATGCCTTGTCTCACAGAGAAGAGAATACTGGAATAGGTTAGACTTTCTTTCTATAGCAAGCTCAAATTGTGTGAGACAGTTTTATCTGCTACAGAGTGCTGCTTGCATGAGATTCTGCATTTCTAATAAGCTCCCAGATCATGCCCATGCTCCTGGTTGATGAACTCTATTTTGAGTAGCATAGCCTTACAGTGGTGCTTTTCAATGGATTCCACACTAAAATCATCGAGGCATTCTTAATAATTGTTGCCCAAATCCCATCCCTCCTTAAGAGACTGAATCAGTTGGACTGCATGAGGCCCAGGCTGGCAGCATTTTTTCAAGTTCCTATGTGACTCTTAATAGAGCCATCACTGGAACCGCTGTTTTAGACACATCAACTCCAAACCGGACCGCAGCTCCCCCTCCAGCCCAGCTCCTCAGTGACTGTTCCCTGTAGTCACCTCTGTTCATCTGGCACAGATGCTGCAGCAGAAGAGGCAGCGTCTCCTTGACGATGCTGGGATGTGTGGATACAGCTGATAAGGCTTGCAGACAGCGTGGATGCCGGGAGCACCTGGTGGGCCCATCCCCTCTAGCCAAATCTGACTCCTCTGAAAAGCAACCCAGATCAGGTTTCACTGTGTGATGTCAAGAATGAAGGAACCCCTCCCACCCTCGCCCCACCACTTCCCTGGGAAGGAGCAAGCTGCAGAAGATCAGAGACACGTACCTGTACACAGATCCTCAGCAAGCTTGGGCACTAGGTGGCTGCTGAAGGCCACGGGGTAGAGAGAGGCCAGGGTTCCTGACGCTCCCAGTGCTGCCACCCTGCTGGGGCACAGGGCAGGTGAGCATTAGCTGAGCTGGTCCACGGCTCTCTTGCCTAGGCCTCCCATGAGGCAGGTTCAGGAGTGTGGGCTTCTGAGACCACCTTTCTAAAAAAGTAGGATTTGAGTACCTATACCACTAAGTTGGACAGGGCTTCTTAATGCCCCCCAAAAGAGAACATTCCCACAACAATCGTTCCAACCAGTTAGCAGCCAGAGCCAAGCACAGAGTCCATGTCCTCTGGGAAAGCCAAGGGTCAGGAGCACAGCGCCCTGGAACAGCGGGCTCTATCTTGCTGTCTTATATTCTCACCAACTCTGGGAATCCTCCTCCAGGAAGCTCAGTCTGTACAGGTGCCCCACTGCTTGCTCCAAGTCCCCAGAAGACAGGAGATCTGTATCAGAAGGAGACACAAACCTCATCTTTCTTCCCCAGCAGCCACCACCATCCTTCCCAGAGTCCTATTAAAAATCCCAAATCATACAGAATTGTGAGGACCAGAGAATAAAGACTGCTCTTTATTTAAGACAGAAAACCACAGGAAAGGGACCAAAAGCTCCAATCTCTTCTCTTTCCCTTAAGTGTACCTGGCTGAGCACCCAACACTGTGAGTGTGCGAATGCCAACAAGCTGAAGCTGGGTGTTGGGGTCTGTCAGGGCCATGAACATCAGTGAGCACAGCTGGTCCTTGAAGCCACTGAGAGGTCTTTCATCTAGGGAGAGACAGAGTCCAGGTTAGAGGGAAACCTCATTCAGCACTGATACAAAGATAACTTGGGGCAGATTTTTTTTTTTTTGGCTGTGCAACATGGAACATGGGATCTTAGTTCCCCAACCAGGCATCAAACCAATGCCCCCTGCAGAGGAAGCATGGAGTCCAACCACTGGACCAGGGAACTGCTGGGAAAGATTTAAAGAATTTAATCCATCGGATATCCAGGAAGTACACTAGGAAAAAAAATGAACAGGGTTCATTTCTTAAGTGTTCTCTTGTGCTACAACTTGAGAACAACAGGTTGGCTGTTCTGGGCTGCTTCTCTGTAGCACTCCTGGCCTGCCCTCGTCTACAGGGCTGCAGCGCTCAGCACCCCCAGGACAGCACATCTAGAAGGCGGCCTCACCCTTGTCTTCATAGCTCCATTTCTCCTGCAGCTTCAAGAAACCCAGGATCATTTCAAGGATTGTCCTCCGCTGGTTGCTCTGTAACGTTTTAAGGAGTATGGGGGTCAAAGACTACCTTTTAATGGATTTCAGTTTGCTACTATGGAAGTGGGGAGAATTATCGTTGTACGTAAGAGTGTGAGGTAAAGAGTGAACAAGGAACCAGCAGCAGCTAATGGGATCAAACCCAAGATCTACTATATCTAGGCCCAAGCGCAACGCAGCTTTCTCTGTGAGAGAGCCATCTTAGCCCAGGGTCCCATCATTTCCTAAAAAGGTTCTGCTTCCTTACCTGACTGTGCTTGTGGAACTGCTCCAGCAGTAGAGGCAGCACGTTGCTGGTGATGTGCTCGCAGGCCCGGGCAGACGCGCCTGCAGCCGCCTGCAGCAGTTTGGCGCTAGGCCACACCAGTTTCATGTCCGGTTCACACAGATGGTGCCTGCAGTCTAGAGAGGCAGCACATCACAGACCTGGGGAGTAGGCTGAATGCTGCCCGGCTCCCCTGCAGGTCATAGAAGCTGGAGGCTGAGCCCCAGGACTAGCAGTTATCACTTAAATTTCTTTCAATTCAAAGCAGGGCTCCAGTACGCAAATCACTGAACTTGGGGGCACTCGTGAAGGTCACTGGCCTTAAGGAATTTCCCTCTGTTGTGTGCACGCCCCTTCCTAGCTGCCATGCCCCATTACCCTGTAGAATGTTGCTAAGGAAGGAGTCAAGGAGGTCCTCAGCATCGGCCCTAGCACAGAGCGAGACAAACACGCAGTCAGGGAGTTGAGGGCCGCCAGGCCCTCGGCCTCTACCCGCTCACTTGCCGTCTGGAACACCTGTCAGGGAGGGATCCCATGGCTACTGAGGTGAGCCTGCACCAGGTGAGACCCTACCCACCTGCTGCCTATTTCCTTTTGGGGAGAGGGTGGTGAGAACCTTTAGGGCACAACAATGGAAGTTAACCCCTCACATGAGTTTCATCTCAACTGATGTATTCTCACTAAGCCCTTAGTCCCACTAGGATATTGATACACATAGTTCTTTTTTTTTCCTTTTCAATTCTGATTGTGCTGCACAGCATGTGGGATCTTAGTTCCCTGACGAGGGACTGAACCCACGCCCCCTGCACTGAGAGCATGGAGTCCTAATCACTGGATCACCAGGGACGTCCCCACGTACTTTTTGAGAAACTGAATACCGACCTTGAGCGGTGGTTGTTGGGATCTCTTTCCCCAAGTCTCTTCCTCTCCCCCTCTACTCAAAGTGATCTATGCCCTTTACCATGGAAGGACAGGAAGTGGGCACTATGGGAAACTGATCACGTCATCAGCAAGCAGCTGGCCCTATCCATTTCATTCAACTAAAGTATGCCCCTTGGCTCTCCTGCTGAATAACCAGGCACAGCAACAGAGGGAAAAGGATAGGGTGTGTTATCTCCCCTCATGCCTGACCTGACAACTAGGAGTTAAGAGTAGTCAGTTTATCTAAGTGACACTCACCTCTCTGCGGATAGAAGCCCAGAGGCTGGGGAGGAAGTCCTTTAGTTCTTTCTGTCTGTACACAGCACAGCAAGCATTCTGCCAGGGAAAGCAGAGGTTAACGGCGGTCTATACTCTCAGACTTCCTGGGACGTACAGCTCCCTCAGCATAATGGCACCTGAAAGAGGCGGCTCCCAGCAGTAAAACCAGCAGGGTTTCATAACCATCCTACCCAGATCACTGAAAAACAGGATCTTGTCCCAACTGATGAAAACAAGCATGAAGAAGGAGCTTGGTCAGCCTTTCCTCAGCTGCCACTCTGTTACTACAGAACAGGGCAAAGCGCAGCTGCGGACTGTAGGTCAACCTACGGGCCGAGACCCTGGGTATCCCTCTCCTGAGGCCTCCAAGAATCAGTCCATAACCCTGTAGCACTGCTAAATTGTCTAAAGACAGCTGGGTCCTCAAAAGAGAAGAATCACTCACCAGAGTCTGCAGAGAATCCAGCTTGGCACTCAGGATCTCGGAGTCCACTTTCTCAATCAGCAAGGGCAGCAGGAACTGTGGGAGAGAAGGAAGAACTGAACACGAGCTGTGGCTGGCGCTGCAGCCGCACCAAGCCCACATGTCCTCGCTGCCACCAGCCCCTGGGGTAGGTGCTATGTCCCCGAGTTGCACTGAGTCAGGAGCTGTGACTGTAAGCCAATCTCCCTCCCAAGCTACGGCCGGACTCCTAGTGACCTGAAAAGTGGGCTAGCTGGCAAAGCTAAAGAATCTCAAAAGAGAGCACCATAGGACTGGATTACTATCTTAAATGAAGAGATGGTAAAGTTTTCTACCTCGAAGGTTTGAAGACACTTGCAGGATGCCACACTCTAGAACATATACTGGATCTTTCTTTTCCTCCATGCCTTTAACTGTTCTTTCTTCAGACCCTTCTGAGGGCTGAGGCTACATGCCCTAACTCTGGCCAGACCCACCTCAGCAAAGCGTGGGGTAGAAGCCAGCACAGCTCGAAGACTCAGGATGAGATCTTCTCTCTGGATGCCATGCGGATCATTAGGTGGCTGCAAAAGGGAGAAGAGGCATGGCCTTGTATTTCTCTTTAGACCATGCCTGGACACAGGACTGAACCTACCAACCCTGCAGAACAGGGTGAGATTTACAACCAAATTGCCAGAGAAGTGGTACAAGGCCTCAGAAGGAAGACAGCTTGCTCTTTCGTGTTGTTCCTTGGGAAATGTCTGTCTGTTGGGCCTTTATTTTCTATCTGATCACGCAGTTTCCACCTGATCTATCATCTCACCACTCAGAGTAAGCACCCTTAACTTTCTGGTACAACTTTCTTCTCTATATATAGAGTATTATGACTATGTGGTTGGTAGACACTGTTTCCCTTTAACATATATATAGCTTTAGAAACCATGAATCTTTTGAACATATGGTTTGCCGTCTATTTTTTCACTTCATACATCAGGTACATTTTTTTCATGTTATTATTCTTTCATAGCATTTGTTTTAGTGGCTGATACTATTTCATTGTGTGGTTGAGCCACAATTTATTTGGATAATCTCCCTTTGACGGACAATTCTATTTTTCCACCCTTATAAAAAGCTGTAATTCTGGCAATATAAAAGCATTGATGATTTCTGTATCAAGAAGGCAGATTTTTTTTTTTTAATTGAAGTATACAGTTGACTAAGAGTATTGTGTTAGTTTCAGGTGTACAGCAAAGTGGTTCAGTTATATACATATATATCTTTTAGATTCTTTTCCATTATAGGTTATTATAAGGTACTAAATCTAGTTCCCTGTTTTATACAGTAAATCTTTGTTGTTTATCTGTTTTATATATAGTGATATGTATTTGTTAATCCTGTTCAGTTCAATTCAGTTGCTAAGTAGTGTCCAACTCTTTGCAACCCCATGGACTGCAGCATGCCAGGCTTCCCTGTCCATCACCAACTCCTGGAGTTTACTCAAACACTTGTCCATAGAGTTGGTGATGCCATCCAACCATCTCATCTTCTGTCATCCCCTTCTGCTCCTACCTTCAATCTTTCCCAGCATCAGGGTCTTTTTCAATGATTCAGTTCTTCACATCACATGGTCAAAGTAGTTTCAGCTTCAGCATCAGTCCTTCCAATGAATATTTAGGACTGAACTCCTATATATCCTGTTAATCCTGTATTCCTGATTTATTCCTCCCAATCTCTTTTAAAACACTTTGGTAACTGTAAAGTTTGTTTCCTGTGTCTGTGAGTCTGTTTCTGCTTTGTAAATGAATTAATTTGTATTATTTTTTAGAGTCCACATATAAATGATAACATATAATTTCTTTCTGTGTCTTATATGAAAATCTCTAGGTCCTCTACTTTGTTGCATGTATCTTTTCAAATTAGAGTTTTCTTCATTTCCAGATATATACCAGAGGAGTGGGACTGCTGGATCATATTGTAATTCCATTCTGTTTTCCATAGGAGCTGCCCAATTTACATTCCCACCAACAATGTAGGAGTGTTCCCTTTTCTCCACATCCTCTCCAGCATTTATTATTTGTAGACTTCTTGATGATGGCCATTCTGACTAGGGCCTTCCCTGGTGGTTCAGATGGTAAAGAATCCACCTGCAATGTGGGAGACCTGGGTTTGATCCCTGGATTGGGAAGATCCCCTGGAGAAGGGAAAGGCTACCCACTCCAGTATTCTGGCCTGGAGAATTCCATGGACTGTATAGTCCACGGGGTTGCAAAGAGTTGGACACGACTGAGAGACTTTCCAGAGAAGGCGACAGCACCCCACTCCAGTACTCTTGCCTGGAAAATCCCATGGACAGAGAAGCCAGGGTAGGCTGCATTCCATGGGCTCACAGAGAGTCGGACACGACTGAGCGACTTCACTTTCACTTTTCACTTTCATGCATTGGAGAAGGAAATGGCAACCCACTCCAGTGTTCTTGCCTGGAGAATCCCAGGGACAGCGGAGCCTGATGGGTTGCCGTCTATGGGGTCACACAGAGTCGGACACGACTGAAGTGACGCAGCAGCAGCAGCAGAGAGACTTTCACTTCACTTCATTCTGACTGGTGAGAGGTGATACCTCTTTGTAGTTGTAATTTGCATTTCTTGAATAATTAGCAAAATTAAGGATCTTTTCATGTGCCTATTAGCCATGTGTATGTCAAGAAGGCAGACTGAAAACATGAATCAGATTTTCCTTTTCCTCTTTAGAAACCCCACCAAAAATGCAGTAAGGGGATTTTCTTTCTTTTTTTTAAGATATAAAGTGGAAGGGTGAACAGGACAAGAGATATTAGCTACAAAATTGTAAAAGCAGATGGGTAAGAAGAAAATGACTTAAGCCAAGACAACAGAATCCTCAGTAGGCTTGGGGAAAGCTTAGTAACTCTCCATATACACCACACAGTCTCCTCAAAAAGCTTTGGAACCAGCAGTACCAGGTACCTTTGGAATTGGGGAGTGGGGTTAGAGAAGCAGTCTGACCTTCCAGATTGCTTCTCAAGTCCTTCCTAGCTGCAGCAGAATCTGAGGGTTTAATTCTTGGAGAAGGTGAGACAGAGCTGAGACAAAAATGCAGTTGAGGGCCTGGGTGCTGAAGCAAAAGAGGTCTAAGTGGGAATTCCTTGGATGTCCAGTGGTTAGGACTCAGCACTTTGACTGCCAAAATCCTGGACGGGGAACAAAGATCCTGCAAGCTGGGGGTTCCCAAATTGTCCATGTAAACCACTCTATAGGGAAGTTCATCCTCAATCAGCCCATTCTATATGTCAGAGCTCCCACTCAACTTTATAATCCTCACTTTGAAACATGTGCAAACTCCCAAGGATTACTAGATATCTGAAGAAAGCCTCTAACCTGGAAATAGAGAACAACATAAACTGAAAAAAAAACTTGGATGAAACAAAGACCACACATGTGGGGAAAGTTTTTAAGAATGGTAAGAAAGTAATTCATTCATGGGTTAAATAAGAATAGAATTCTATTTTTTTAAAAATTTTTAAAAATTCAAGAAATCATCAAAAATGACAATAAAAGGCCCTGGGAAATTCAAAGCATGAGTGCAGAAATGAAAAACAAAATCAGCTGCTGGGAGATGTGCTGGTCCTGGGCCTTTCTGCCCTCAGATCCCTTCCTTAGGCTGACCACTGTAGATTGCATTCTCCAGGTTCCCACAATGGCCGAGGTTCAGTCAATGGGAAGCACTTGTAGATGAATGCAGGTCAGAAGGAAAGGAAAACCCAGGACATTTCTTCCCATCTCTATTTAGTGGACACTTTCACTGCTGGTAGCATCTCCTCCTTGGCTCCAGGTCCCACTGAAGGCCTATGTTTTGTCATACTCTTAGTCCCTGAGGTCCAGTACATCTACTTTTCCCTTTGTCTCTCCAGCCTCAGGGTGGTAATGGTTTCCTGCTATTGATAGGTTGCCTCATCATCCCTTGTTTGGCTTCTCAGCTCTCCTATAACTTGTACAAACAATTTCCAGCATTAAATTATTTGTTTTAAATACCAAAGTGGTTTCTGTTTTTCATGTCTGGACTCTGACTGATAGAAAAGATAAAAAATAAAATTTTCTTATAAAGGAACTTTTTAAAAAGGTAAAGGAAGGGAATATGAAAGAAAAGGTAGAAGACTGGCAGGAGTTCCCAAAGGAAGCAGCAGAGAGCTAACAGAGGGAAAGACAGCATCAATGGAAGAATACCAAGAAAACCTCCCAGGCCGGAGGACACGAACTTCCAGACTGATAGGACCTACCAAGCACCCAGTACAACGCATGGAAACAGACCTGTACAAAGGCACATCACTGTGAATTTTCAAAATATTGGGGGGCAATAATGCTTAAAAGCTTCCCAAAAAGAGGGAAGAAAAGTGAACATAAAAGTTTTGCAGAGCAAAAAGGATTCAGACTTCCTCACAGCACTGAAAATTAGAAGTAAATATAGCAATGCCTTCAATTTTATACCCATATTATCAATAAGTGTGAGCAAAGAATGAAGAGATTCTAGATTTACAAAAACGAAAACATTTTATACTCTTTTTACACCCACGGGAAGCTCATAAGGGACGAGCACCACCAAAATGAGGGAATAAACCATAAAATGAGGAATACGTAAACAGAGAAAATGGAGATCTGATCCAAGAGAAAAGATAAAGGAATCCCTAGATGATGAGAAAGAAAGACTCAGTATTGACTCTGCATTAACAGTAGGAAGCAACCAGCTAAGACTGTATGGCTAAGTTAAGACTGGTTTTACATTTTATTTATTTATTTTTTCCTTTAAGTTTCTTCTTTTATTTATTTATTTATTTTTTTGTACATGAGTTCCCAACCCTGAACCTCCTCCCACCTCCCACCCCATATCATCTCTCTGGATCATCCCCGTTACCAGCCCCAAGCATCCTGTATCCTGTATTGAACACAGACTGGCGATTCATTTCTTACATGATAGTATACATGTTTCAATGCCATTCTCCCAGATCATCCCACTCTCTCCCTCTCCCTCAGAGTCTAAAAGTCCGTTCTATACATCTGTGTCTCTTTTGCTGTCTCGCATACAGGGTTATCATTACCATCTTTCTAAATTCCATATATATGTGTTAGTATATTGCATTAGTGTTTTTCTTTCTGGCTTACTTCACTCTGTATACATTTTTAAATGGTTGAAAAACAAATCAAATAATATCTTGTGGCACATGAAAATTATATGAAATGTGAATTACCAAGTCTATAAATATATTTATTGCAATACAGCCATTGTACCACATTCTAGTGGTGAGGGCCATTTCTGTGCTAGAACAGCAGAGGTGAAGAGTTTCAGTAGGGAACATAAGGCCCACAAAGTCTAAAACAGCAGCTATCTGGCCCTAACTTATACTGCTGTGATCCATGATGATGATGGCAAGTGGCCTATCCAGACTGATAAGACCGTAAAGAATATTTTTAACACAAATTTAACACTGAAAGCCAGGTGTCCCTATTTTAACTGACAAGAGCTTTCTGCATCCCATAGACCACACTGTGGAAAAAAACACACAACTCTGCTGAAATAAAAGAAAATTTCCAATTATTGTCTATAAACTTGTTTTGCCTACTACATCTCTGAGAAAATATATAAGCAGTTGGGAGCAATGATTATCTCTGAAAGAAGAATGGTTGGTGGCAGTAAAGAGGCTTAATTCTCTAAACGCTGCATCATGTTCACTGTACTATCTTTCAAAAAAAAAAAAAATTCTTGCCCACTCTAAAATTTTCAGTGCATATATTCCAGCACATATTCCTAAATTTTAGGAATTTATCCTACTGTTACACCCATATACCCACATATGTGTGAAATGATACATGTACAAGCAAGGTATGGTAAGTGGCAGCACTGCTTGTAACAGCAAAAGATTAGCACAAACCTTTTCCCAAGGAGGACAAGTAAAATTAATTAGGTATTTCCATGCAAAGGAAAATCACAGTCATAAAGAATAAAGATCTAATTTACATACTGTTATGGAACCCTCTCCAAGATAAACTGCTAAGTGAAAGCGGCAAAGTATAGGAAAAATGTATAAATACGCTACCAATTTTATGCGAAAAGGGAAGAGCATTTTTTAACACATGGATGAAAAAGCTGTGTAAGATACAGACGTTAATTGATAAAACTGGTTGACAATGGAGAAATAAACTTGATGGTATGTAGATTTTTCACCTTTTGTATTTTGAATCCTGTGAATGTGCTATCTTTTCAAAACAAACACAAAATAAAGAAAGTAAAAACAGAGAAATCTGGCAGCCTAACCAAGAGCTTTCAAGAGTTCAAAGGCTTAAATACTTCTGAGCAGAAATAGTGATACTGATTACAAAAGCAATGAAAAGGATATTAGGAGAGAGGTGACCCCAGCAACATGACATCAGCTAAAATAAGCTGCTAAGAAATTCCCTATGGCAAAAGGCTTTTTATCTTAAAGGCAGGGAAAGTCAATAGTGAAAGGCACTCAGTCATGTCCAACTCTTGGAGACCCCATGTACTATACAGTCCATGGAATTCTCTAGGCCAGAATACTAGAATGGGTAGCCTTTCCCTTCTCTAGGGGATCTTCCCAACCCAGGGGTCAAACCCAGGTCTCCCGCATTGCATGCAGATTCTTTACCAGCTGAGCTACAAGGGAAGCCTAAGAATACTGGAGTGGGTAGTCTATCCCTTCTCCAGTGGATCTTTCCAACCCAGGGATCGAACTGGGGTCTCCTGTACTGCAGGTAGATTCTTTACCGACTGAGCTCTGATGTAAATTTGATGTGTGTGGTATAATTTCTTTCATTTCATCTACAAACCATGCATACCCATATAGTGCTGAGACCCTGAGTATTTGGAAAGAGAAGGTAAATCAAGATGCAGAGTGGGAGGAGGGCTGAGGGCATGAGAGCAAACACCTCCTGTGCATCTATGCTCAACTGTGTCCTCTTTGTTTCTAGTGCCTGAGATGTGCCCTCAGAATCCAGGATCATATGCTACACATCCTTCAGAAACCAACTGAAATCCTATTTTATCTGTGAGTCAGTTCCTGCCTACTCTAGCTCACACGGAACTCTGTCTTTGAACAACTGTAACACCACTTGTTTTGGTCCATAATCTCTTACTGTTACTTAAATGTTTCAGCTTTCAAGGACATGAATCATGTTGCACAATCCTGTAGTTCTAAGCACTAAGTACATTTTCAGGACGTTTGTTTTTCCACTTCCCAGTTCACTGACATGTTAAGTTCTTGAGGGCAGGGATCGTTTCTTTTGTTCACTGCTGTACCCTCAGTGCCTAGAACTGGGCCTGGCACACAACAGACACTCAATATTTGAATGAATGAATGAAAGGTACTACTTACAGGAGTAAAATCAATAGGGAAGTAACAAGATGTCACTTCAAACAACTCCTCCACAAAAGGTCCTAAAGGCAACAGAGAAGGAATGAGGACTTACAAGCCTTTCATCTGACAAGCCCCAACCAGGTAACCCAAAGCTACAAGGACGTACCCAGGCTGTAGTCTCTGGAGATGAGGTCATAGACAATGCGGAAGGCCACCAGAAGATTACGGGGATCCTTTTCCCCATCCATCACCTGGATGAAGCCAAAGGTGAAATCAGCTCCCAGGCCCTTCAGCTCTGGGGAGGAGAGAACAAGGTCACTACTGTCCCACAAGATGGAAAGCGGGGCTTTCTCTGGCCTGTGTTTTCCCTCTCTCACTGCCTCCCTCTTCACGCCTCCCAGGGCCGACCATTTCTGTTTTCCTATTCCAAGAGAGTTCTCAGGGAAGAGAAGACGTGCAACAATATATAATGGTTATTTGGTAGGAACTGAACACCTCAGCTCAAACTCCACCCTTTCTTTACTTCACTGGGGAGCGAGTGACTCCCAGTTTCCCTTTATCTTCCTCTCAGACTACTGGCTCTTTTATATCACCCTGGGCTAAAACAGTCCTGGTAAAGGGGGAAGAAAAGTTAGGTCTCCTGAAAGCCTGCCTCTTACCTTCCTCCCGGGTTTGCATGAAGTTGGTGATGATACTGTAGACTGTGTGTCGGTCCACCTGCGGCAGGGACTTAGCAGGAGAGACAAGAAAGTAAAGTTAAGTGCCCAAAGAATACCTCAGCTGAGAAAACTATTTCCTGCTTCACCGTCTCTATCTGGGTAATTCTCTTTATACCAGAATAAGATGAACCTCAGAGGAAATGCAGAGAAAAGGTATGGCTATGGTCCAGCAGTCTAGCAGAGGAACCAATAACCAAAACCTGTCTCCTACGAGCCTCACTTTCTTTAGGTGTAAGAGGACATAGGTCAGATGTAATTGCATGCCTCCCTCTTCTTATACAGTAGCAAGGGACAGCAGGCAAATATGGTCAGAGGCCTGTAAGAGTTCAGAACTCTTAGAAGGCAATTTTTTTTGGCCATGTAATTCTAGTTATGTCAAGGGATGGAAGATAGAAAATACCGAGGTGACCATTACCACTCACCTGTACGTGGACCTCCTGGAAGATGGCTTTAAGCACAGAGACTGCCAGCCCTGGGGGCAGGGCCACACACAGGCTCTAGGGGAGAAGAGAAGTGTGAACACAGAGGGAATTCTGGAAATTTTAGTGTAGCCTTCAAGCCTAAAATGGGCCTATCTAACTACAGTGGGAATTACAACATCCAGGCTGGGGAAGAAATGCTGACGGTGAGAAACATGGTCTCTTTTCTCAAGCTCATTAGGTCTCTGCAGCTCCCTCCAGGTTGACGCTGAATTCCAGTCCCCAAAGGACACTTTTACTCTCCAGACTGAAAACAGAAGTGGAGCTGGCTGAGGCTAGTTTAGCCCCATGTCTAGGCATCTGCTTTGAAGTACCCGAAGTCTCACCCACTAAGGGGAAGGAGAGAATTCACTGGAAATAGATTCTGGTAAACATGGTATGTAATACAGAAAAGGAGAACTCACAAGTGCCCTCAAACCCTGCAGGACAACGGGATCACAAGATGATGGTCCTTCAGCCGGTTCTCATAGAACAGGATCAGGTGGACCACTGAACAGAGCAGAAATTCAGTTATTAGTTTCCACATGCTATAGAAGGGCCCACTGGCATTGCTTCTCCCCAAAGTTTTTATGGGCTGTTCCTGCTTGGGCTTCACTACAAATCGCCTCCTTCACCTAGGTATGTTCCAAGCCCTCCCTTTTAGGGGGTTCCTTCCTTATCTGTCAAGAAAACAGGTGAACATCTTGGGTTATCCATTCGCACAGAGGTCACAATCAAACCCATTCTCAACCTGAGTACTGCCTTTCTACAGAACTTGGGTTGGCATGTTTTCTCACAAGGCCATATGGTAAATATTTCAGTATCTCACAACTACTCAGCTGGGCCACTGTAACATAAAAGCAGCATAAACAGCAGGTACATAAATGGACATGGCTATATGCTTATAAAATTTTATTTTTAAAAACAGGCTGTAGTTTGCCTACTCCTGCGATGGAAGATAAATAAGTTGTCGATTTTTTCCCTCAGGACTTCAAAGCATTTTGATATTTCATTACTTTTCTGCTCCATCTATGAAACACTACTTTGTCCAATTTACAGACAGGAGAAGACATACTGGGGAAAAAAAAAAAACTGTCTGAGGCTACATTTGAAATCTATGTGTCTTATGGCTCAATTCTTATCTTCTTTGCCACATATACTAGTGAGGTGTGAAGACCCTGAGTTAGGTGTGCGAAGATACCTTATGTCCCTCCCTCCCTCCTGCCGGGTAAACTGGCCTGATAGACAAGGAAGACTTTGGCTCAGCACGCCTACCAGTTACCTTCCTTCTCCAGGAGCAAGGAGTGACACTGGAGGAGCACCTGTGACAAAAGCTGGATTCCACGGGCCCGAGTTCGGGGTTCTGGATTCTCTAGAGAAGATCTGGGGGAAAGTCAGATAGAAAGCCTGATATCACCCAGTTCAAACTTCTGAAGTAAATATTTTGCAATTAGTCACACTCACCCCCTGGGATGGAAGCAGGCCAAGGAAGGTACTCTGGAGGTGCTTACATTACAAACAACAGTAAGGCCAATCCCCAGATTGGCCTGGAGGTGTCGTCAGGGGCATAAGTGACACCACCGCCAACAGAAGTGTCTGTCTCCAGGCACTGTCTGGGTGTGGGGTTTACTCTTTCTCCTCAGTGATACAATTGTGACTTTCCTCTGAAAGAGAGCTTAGCAGTTACCCACAGGGCTCAAGAGATGGCAGCTTCTACCAAAACAGGAGAAGAATAAATATATCACTATTAAGTCAAGTCAAAGTCGCTCAGTCGTGTCCGACTCTTTGCGACCCCATGGACTATACAGTCCATGGACTTCTCCAGGCCAGGATACTGGAGTGGGTAGCCTTCGCCTTCTCCAGGGATATCATTATTAAAGCAACCATTATAGTCTTTACAACTGGAAGTGTACTAAGTAAGATGGTCAGAATAAAGGCTTTAACTATTTAGGATTATTGATATGGGAGGACCCAGGCTGAAGCAACAAGGTGATTTATCTTCAAAACAAATCACAGAGACTACATTTAAACATACCACAAGGAATCTAAGCAAATGAAGGAGGCAGAAGACTTCTGAGGAGAGCTGGCCAGGGCACCTTAAGGAAACAAGGATAAGAGTGCCTGTGCTGAGCTCAGTCGTCCAGCGGTGTCCGACTCTGCTCCCCACGGACTGCAGCCCCCTAGGCTCCTCTGTCCATGGAATTTTACAGGCAAGAATACTGCTGCCATTTCCTCATTTCCTCCTCCAGGGGATCTTCCCAACCCACGGATCGAACCCTCATCTCCTGCACTGCAGGTGGATTCTCTACCACTGAGCCACCGGGGAAGTCTCTATACTAGAGGAACTGGGGCAAAAAAGATCAGTCTTGACAGGATACCTGAGATAGGAACTTACAGAAAGGGCCCCAATCAGAAGCAGAAAGCTGTGCATTTAAAAATGGACCAAGGCACACAGATGCTCACAGAAGGATTATTCAGAATAGTCAAAATGTGAAACAACTCAGATATCCCTCAACTGATGAATGGGTAAACAAACTGTGGTATATCCGTATAACAGAATATTATTCAGCAAGCAATGAAGTGCTGATACATCCTATAACAGGAATGAATCTTGAAAACATTATTCCAAATGAAAGAAGCCAATCTTAAAGATTATATATTATTGTATGATTTCATTTATCTGAAATTTTCAGCATAGGTAAATCCACAGAAACAAAGTAGATTAGTGGTTACCAGGTGCAAGAAAGAGAAAGGAATGGGGAGTGACCGTTAATAGGCGTGGGGTTTCTTTTTGGGTGATGAAAATGTCCTAAAATTGACTGTGGTAACTAACGGTTGCACAAATCTGTGAATACACACTTTATTATTTATTTTTTTAATACACACTTTTAAATGGTGAATTTACGATAGGTAAATTATATCTCAATAAAGCTGTTACTTTAAAAAAATGAACCAAGGCCACAACAACATATGGGAGAAATGCATAATAGTGACCTACTCTCCCATCTTCTCCCCAATTTTCTATTTTTCTCTGTTTTAGGAGACACACTAGCTATGACAGTTTACAACCTTTGCTACTAAGACTTTCCAATTTAAATGGTCTTCCAAGTACAAAATATGAGAAAAGCGGGCATTAGACTATAAGCACATGCCTCCTCTGGAGCTTGGAATATCTGGTTTGAACAGTGGTCTTCCAGCTGTTGTTCCAAGCCTTTTCCTACAGTGGGGAATCCCGTGCCAGGTCAGCCTCCCAGGCGGGGCCCACAGGGGTCTGAGTCAGATGCAGGCTGACTAGGATGCCATGGGGGAGGGGAGGGCTAAAGAAGCATTAACATTCATGGCTTTCCACCACCCACCTTCACCTAAACCTGCGGGCTGACAAGAGCTACTTGGCCCACAGGCTGTGCTCTCAACACCTTCTCAAAGGTCTCAATCAGTTGGCATGAAACTTTTTTCAAGAGAAACATACGCTTAGCCTGAGGTACTAATATGGAAGGGGGAGGGGGGAACTGGGCTCAGTGGAAGAAACTGAGGACAAAATAACCATTTCCAGAGTGTACTGCCAGGGCTGATGAGAGTTGTTCTGGAGCACATTGCTTACCCAAGGGCTTCCACCACTTGTAACACTGTATAGCTTCCAGATTTCACATCTAGAGGAAAGAAAAAAAAGAAACATGAAACAACAACAGTAACAACAACAAACTCCATCCTAGGGTTTAGTATCTCTATTGCCAATGTTTCTGCCTATCCTGGGTTTACACCTTGGGGTCCACTGTGCTTGCCAAGAGTCCTTCCACACTAGAGGCATTTCATAATACTTCAAATATGCAGCTCCAAGTATAAAAACTGAAAAGAAAGTAAATATATCATTTGTAGGTAACCTGATTGTTTACTTAGGAAAATTCAAGAGAAATACATGAAAAAATTGCACAATTGCACTCATCTCACATGCTAGTAAAGTAATGCTCAAAATTCTCCAAGCCAGGCTTCAGCAATACGTGAACCATCGACTCCCTGATGTTCAAGCTGGTTTTAGAAAAGGCAGAGGAACCAGAGATCAAATTGCCAACATCCGCTGGATCATGGAAAACAGCAAGAGAGTTCCAGAAAAACATCTATTTCTGCCTTATTGACTATGCCAAAACCTCTGACTGTGTGGATCACAATAAACTGTGGAAAATTCTGAAAGAGATGGGAATATCAGACCACCTGACCTGCCTCTTGAGAAATCTGTACGCAGATCAGGAAGCAACAGTTAGAACTGGACATGGAACAACAGACTGGTTCCAAATAGGAAAAGGAGTATGTCAAGGCTGTATATTGTCACCCTGCTTATTTAACTTATATGCAGAGTACATCATGAGAAACGCTGGACTGGAAGAAACACAAGCTGGAATCAAGATTGCCAGGAGAAATATCAATAACCTCAGATATGCAGATGACACCACCCTTATGGCAGAAAGTGAAGAGGAACTAAAAAGCCTCTTGATGAAAGTGAAAGAGGAGAGTGAAAAAGTTGGCTTAAAGCTCAACATTCAGAAAACGAAGATCATGGCATCCTGTCCCATCACTTCATGGGAAATAGATAGGGAAACAGTGGAAACAGTGTCAGNAGAAACGCTGGACTGGAAGAAACTCAAGTTGGAATCAAGATTGCCAGGAGAAATATCAATAACCTCAGATATGCAGATGACACCACCCTTATGGCAGAAAGTGAAGAGGAGCTAAAAAGCCTCTTGATGAAAATGAAAGAGGAGAGTGAAAAGGTTGGCTTAAAGCTCAACATTCAGAAAATGAGGATCATGGCATCTGGTCCCATCACTTCATGGGAAATAGATGGGGAAACAGTAGAAACAGTGTCAGACTTTATTTTTGGGGGTTCCCAAATCACTGCAGATGGTGACTGGGGCCATGAAATTAAAAGATGCTTACTCCTTGGAAGAAAAGTTATGACCAACCTAGATAGTATATTCAAAAGCAGAGACATTACTTTGCTGACTAAGGTCCATCTAGTCAAGGCTATGGTTTTTCCAGTGGTCATGTATGGATGTGAGAGTTGGACTGTGAAGAAGGCAGAGCACCAAAGAACTGATGCTTTTGAAGTGTGGTGTTGGAGAAGACTCTTGAGAGTCCCTTGGACTGCAAGGAGATCCAACCAGTCCATTCTGAAGGAGATCAGCCCTGGGATTTCTTTGGAAGGAATGATGCTAAAGCTGAAGCTCCAGTACTTTGGCCACCTTATGTGAAGAGTTGACTCATTGGAAAAGACTCTGATGCTGGGAGGGATTGGGGGCAGGAGGAGAAGGGGACGACAGAGCATGAGATGGCTGGATGGCATCTCGGATTCAATGGACATGAGTCTGAGTGAACTCCGGGAGTTAGTGATGGACAGGGAGGCCTGGCGTGCTGCGATTCATGGGGTCACAAAGAGTCGGATATGACTGAGCGACTGAACTGAACTGAACTGAACTTCCTTGTCTCCCTTGCCTTTTGCTTCTCTTCTTTTTTCTCAGCTATTTGTAAGGCCTACTCAGACAACCATTTTGCCTTTTTGCATTTCTTTTCCTTGGGAATGGTCTTGATCCTTGCCTCCTGTACAATGTCACGAACCTCTGTCCATAGTTCTTCAGGCACTCTATCAGATCTAATCCCTTGAACCTATTTGTCACTTTCACTGTATAATCATAAGGGATTTCACTTAGGTCATACCTGAGTGGTCTAGTGGTTTCCCCTACTTTCTTCAATTTAAGTCTGAATTTGGCAAGGAGTTCATGATCTGAGCCAGTCAGCTCCTGGTCTTGTTTTTGCTGACTGTATAGAGCTTCTCCATCTTTGGCTGCAAGGGGAATATAATCTATCTGACTTTGGTATTGACCATCTGGTGATGTCCATGTGTAGAGTCTTCTCTTGTGTTGTTGGAAGAGGGTGTTTGCTATTACCAGTGCGTTCTCTTGGCCCTGCTTCATTCTGTAATCCAAGGCCAAATTTGCCTGTTACTCTAGGTATTTCTTGACTTCTACTTTTGCATTCCAGTCCCCTGTAATGAAAAGGACATCTTTTTTGAGTGATAGCTCTAGAAAGTCTTGTAGGTCTTCATAGAACTATTCAACTTCAGCTTCTTCAGCATTACTGGTCAGGGCATAGCTTTGGATTACTGTGATATTGAGTGGTTTGCCTTGGAAACAAACAGAGATCATTCTGTTGTTTTTGAGATTGCAGCCAAGTACTGTAGTCTGGACTCTTGTTGACCATGATGGCTACTCCATTTCTTCTGAGGGATTCCTGCCCACATTTCACAGATGAGGAGCCCCAAAAGGTAAGCAAATACATGAGGAGGTGTTCAAACTTATCAGTAATCAACAGATTTTTTTTTTTAAGAACTATCACTTTACATCTTTAAGACTAGCCAAAATTAGAAGAAAAAAAAAAGGATAATGTCAACTGGTACTGGTGATATAGGGATATTAAAACCCTTATATATTGCAAGAATAAATGTAGAACTTTATACCCACTCTAGAGTCAATCTTGGACATTAGTTAAAGAAGTTGGTAGATTTTACAAAGAAGTTTACCCTTTCCTCTTGTTAAATAAATGATTATTATTAAATGTGTTTGTTTTTCATTACATATGTCCATGCAATTTTAATCTCTATTCATTTGCCAAAATACCTTGATGGACTTTTCTAATGTTGAACCATCATCCCTGCACTCCTTGGGGAAACCTAATGTGATTTATATACAGGATCAGATATATAACCTTTATCAAGGTAAAGATAATACCTTCCATTCCTGGTTTGCTCTCAATGTTTCTTTAAATTTTAAATAAGTGTTGAGCTTACCAAAGGCCATTTTTTTTTCTTTTTGCATTTTTTAAATAATACTCATCTTACTTTTCTTGTCTTCATTAATGTGAAGCCCATTCCTTGGATAAACTCTTATATTTACATATTTTGGCCAACTAGTATCTTATTCAGTTCTGTTTTTACATCAATAGTCACAAGTGACTATATTTTTTCTCTTTGAATTATTTTTGACTATTTTTCTCTTTGATTTTTCATCTGATTTTGGAATCACTGTTAGAGAAAGAAATAGGCAAGTTTTATTTTTCCAATGTGCGGAACAACTTATATAGAACTTATATTCTTGAGAGTGTAGTCAAACTATAAAAGTTTTTTTCTACTTTTTGGCCATGCCATGTGACATGCGGGGTTTTAGTTCCTCAACCACAGGTGGAACCTGCACCCTCAGCAGTGGAGGTGCAATGTATTAACCATTAGACCACCAGGGAGGTCCATATACAATTTTAATTGTTTTCTAAATTCATCTAAAGGGATTTTGATTTAATGCCATTTTGGTTTATTTAATGCTCATCCATCTACTCAGGTTTTTATGTCTTATCAATTTAGATTTTTTGGTAATTTTCTCAGTTTGATCTATATGTTCAGGTTTATTAGCATATGTTTCATAATTCCTTCTTCCATTCTATATTTCTTGTTATTTTGTTTAAATTTGTTTTTTCCTGATCTGCCTTCTGTTTAAAAATTTTTGTTGGAGTATAGTTGATTTACAATATTGTTTTAGTTTCTGCTGTACAGCAAGGCGAATCATATATAGCCACTTCTCTTTAGATTCTTTTCCCATGTAAATTATTACAGCGTATCAAGTAGAATTCCCTGTACTCTACCCTAGGTCCTTATTAGTTTCCTATTCTATATAGTATGTGTATGTCAATCCTAATATCCCATTTATCCTTTCCCCCTTGTAACCGTAAGATTGTTTCATACATCAGTGCCTCTGTTTCTGTTTTGTAAATAAGTTCATTTCTACCATTTCTAAAGATTCCATGTATAAGTGATATATTTGTCTGTCTGACTTACATCACTCAGTATGACAGTCTCTATATCTGTTCATGTAATAGTGATGTTGAGCATCTTGAGCTTTTTAAACATCTGTATATCTGCTTTGAAGCAACGTGTATTTAGATCTTCCACCCATTTTTTGACTGCATTTTTGTTTTTTGTTACTGAGCCGCATGAGCTGTTTGTATATTTTGGAGATTGATCCCTTGTTGGAGAAAATGCAAGCATTTTCTCCCATTCTGTGGGCTATTTTTTTGGTTTTATTTATGATTTCCTTTGCTGTGCAAAGCTTTTAAGTTTAATTATGTCCCATTTGTTTTAGTTTTTATTTTCATTAGTATAATGAGATGAATCAAAAAAAAAATCTTGCTTCAGTTTATGTCAGTGTTCTGCCTATGTTCTCCTCTAAGAGGTTTATAGTATTCAGCCTTACGCTTAGTCTTTAGTCCATTTTGAGTTTATTTTCGTCTGCAGTGTTAGAGAGTGTTCTAATTTCATTCTTTTACATGTGGCTGTCCAGTTTCCCCAGCGCCGTTTACTGAAGACTGTCTTTCCTCCATTGTATATTCTTCCTTCCTTTGTCATAGATTAGACCATAGGTGTGGGGGTTTAGCTCTGGCCTTGCTACTCTGTTCCGTTGATCTATATTTGTTTTTATGTCAGTCCCATGCCATCTGATTCCTGTAGCTTTGTAGTGTAGTCCAAAGTTGGGGAACCTGATTCCTCCAGCCCCACTTTTCTTTCTCAAGATGGCTTTGGCTATTTCAGGTCTTTTGTGTTTCTGTACAAATTGTAACATTTTTTGTTCTAATTCTCTGGAAGATGTCAATTTGACATTGAATCCACAGATTGCTCTGGGTAGTGTAGTCGTTTTGATGATACTCGTTCTTCCAATCCAAGAACATGTATATCTCTCCAGCTGTTTGTGTCATCTTTGATTTCTTTCATCAGTATCATCAGTTCAGTTCAGTTCAGTTGTGCAGTTCTGTCCGACTCTTTGCGACCCCATGAATCGCAGCACGCCAGGCCTCCCTGTCCATCACCAACTCCCGGAGTTCACTCAGACTCACGTCCATTGAGTCTGTGATGCCATCCAGCCATCTCATCCTCGGTCGTCCCTTTCTCCTCCTGCCCCCAATCCCTCCCAGCATCAGGGTCTTTTCCAATGAGTCAACTCTTCGCATAAGGTGCCCAAAGTACTGGAGCTTCAGTTTTAGCATCATTCCTTCCAAAGAAATCCCAGGGTTGATCTCCTTCAGAATGGACTGGTTGGATCTCCTTGCAGTCCAAGGGACTCTCAAGAGTCTTCTCCAACACCACAGTTCAAAAGCATCAATTCTTCGGCGCTCAGCCTTCTTCACAGTCCAAAGCTCACATCCATACATGACCACAGGAAAAACCATAGCCTTGACTAGACGGACCTTAGTCGGCAAAGTAATGTCTCTGCTTTTGAATATACTATCTAGGTTGGTCATAACTTTTCTTCCAAGGAGTAAGCGCCTTTTAATTTCATGACTGCAGTCACCATCTGCAGTGATTTTGGAGCCCAAAAAAACAAAGTCTGACACTGTTTCTACTGTTTCCCCATCTATTTCCCATGAAGTGATGGGGCCCATGATCTTCGTTTTCTGAATGTTGAGCTTTAAGCCAACTTTTTCACTCTCCTCTCTCACTTTCAACAAGAGGCTTTTTAGCTCCTCTTCACTTTCTGCCGTAAGGGTGGTGTCATCTGCATATCTGAGGTTATTGATATTTCTCCCAGCAATCTTGATTCCAGCTTGTGTTGCTTCCAGTCCAGCATTTCTCATGATGTACTCTGCATATTTTGAATACAAGTCTTTACTAGCTATTTATGCTTTTTGATGCAGTGGTAAATGAGATTGTTTCATTAATTTCTCTTTCTCATCTTTTATTGTTAGTGTGTAGTATGCAAGAGACTTCTGTGCATTGATTTTATTTCTGTGTACGAGTATGTTGTAAAGTTTGCAACTTTACCAAATTCATTGATGAGCTCTAGGAGCTTTCCAGTAGTATGTTTAGGATGTTCTACGTATAGTTTCATGTCATCTGCAAATAGTGAATGTTTTTACTTCTTTTCACTTTGGATTCCTTTTATTTCTGCTTCAGTTGCCTCGCTAGAACTTGCAAAACTGTGTTGGATAAAAGTGGTGAGAGGGGACATCTTTGTCTTATTCCCGATCTTAGAGGAAATGCTTTCAGTTTTTCACTGTTGAGAAACTGGGTTTGACAAACTACATATGCTCTGGGTTTGTCATATGACCTTAATTATGTTATGTTCTCTTTATGCCTTATTTCTGGAGGGTTTTTATTATAAATCGGTATTGACTTTTATCAGAAACCTTTTCTGCAACTCTCGAGGAGATCATATGGTTTTTATTCCTCAGTTTGTTAATGTGGTGTATCACATTATTTGTGGATACTGAAACACCTTTGCATCCTTGGGATAAATCCCAGTTGGTCATGGTATACCATCCTTTTAATGTATTGTTGGATTTGGTTTGCTAGTATTTTGTTGAAGATTTTTGTATCTGTGTTCATCAGTGATAATGGCCTGTAATTTTCTTATTTTGTGCTATCTTTGGTTTTGCTACCGGGGTGATGGTGGTCTCACAGATTGAATTTGGGAGTGTTCCTTCCTCTGCAGTTTTTTGGAAGAGTTTCAGAAGGACAGGTATTAACTCTTCTGTAAATGTTTGATAGAGGGACTTCCTGGTGGTCCAGTGGCTAAGACTCCATTAACTCCCAGTGCGGGGAACCCATGTTAGATCCCTGGTCTGAAAACTAGATCCCACATGCCACAACTAATTGTTTTATACAATTTGCCTGTGAAGCCATCTGGTCCTGAATTTTTCTTTGTTGGAAGCTATTTTAATCAGTTTTGATTTCAGTACTTATTGGTCTGTTTATATATTTTATTTCTTTAGTCTTGAAGATTGTACCTTGCTATGAATTTGTCCCCCTAGAAGAAATGGACAGATTCATAGGCATATAGTTGCTTGTAGTAGCTCTTATGATCCTTTAGACTTATGTGGTGTCAATTGTAACTTTTTTTTCCTTTCTAATTTTATTGACTTTGAACCCTCTCCCTTTTTTTTTTTTTGATGAGTCTGGCTAAAAGTTTATCAATTTTGTTCACCTTTTAAAGAACCAACCTTTCACTGATCTTTTCTGTTGTTTTCTTCATCTCTTATTTATTTCTGCTCTGATCTTTATGATTTCTTTCCTTCTACTAATTTGGGTTTGTTTGTTCTACTCTTTCCAGTTGCTTTAGGTGTAAGGTTATATTCTTTGAGATTTTTCTTGTATCCTGAAGTAAGATTGTATTGCTATAAACTTCTCTCTTACAACTGCTTTTGCTGTGTCTGAGGTTTCTGAACATCATGTTTTCATTGTCATTTTGTCTCCATGTATTTTTAAAAAAATTTTTGGTGATCCATTAGTTTTTTAATAACATATTTTTGTCTCTATGTATTTATGTTACAGGTTTTTTCCCAGTAATTTATTTGTAATCTTATAGCATTGTGGTTGGAAAAGATGCTTGATGTGACTTCAGTTTTCTTAAATTTACCAAGGTTTAATTTGTGGCTAATATGTGGTATATCCTGGAGAATGTTCCAATGTGCCCTTGAGAATAAAGTATATTCTGCTGCCTTCAGATGGAGTGTTCTAAAAATATCAGTTAAGTTCATCTGGTCTAATGTGTCATTTTAGGCCTTTGTTTCCTTAGTTTCTATCTAGATGAGGGGTCCATTGGTATAAGTGGCTGCTGCCACTGCCCAGCATCACAAGCAGGTATCCTACATATTGCTAGCCCAGGAAAGATTAAAATTCAAAATTCGAGTGACTTCCTTGGTAGGGCGGTCCAGTGGCCAGGATTTCACCTTCCAAAGTATGGGGTACAGGACTGATCCCTGGTCAGGGAGGTAAGATCCCACATACTTTGTGGCCAAAAACCAAAACATAAAACAAGTAATACGGTAACAGAGTCTAAAGACTTTAAAAATTGCCCACATTTTTAAAAATCTTCAAAATAAAAATTTTAAAAATACAAAATTTCATAGTTTCTACTGAATCTGTATCTATTTTACATCATCATAAAGCTGAAAAATCTTAAACCATTTTAAGTTGGAAACCATCTGTACAAACTGTGCCAAATAATTTATTTGCTCACTCTTACTTCTTATATATCTTTCCATGTCTACTTTTCATATTTTGTAGAATTTTGAAAATTGTTTACTTTTGGGTCTTTGCTGTGCAAGGGCTTTCTCTAGTTGTGGCGAGTGGGGGTTCCCTTCATTGCAGTGTGCGGGCTTATTGCAGACCGTGGGCTCTGGGCGCACGGGCTTTCGAGGTTATGGTGCACGGGCTTGGTTGCTCTGTGGCATCTGGGCTCTTCCAGGTAGGCAGATTCTTAACCACTGGGCCACCAGGGAAGTCTCTCTTTCATATTTAACCACTTCTTCTAAGTATATTTTAAGTGGATCTATTGGAAAAAAAATTTGAAGCCTTGTATCCCTGAGAATATTTTTTATTCTACTTTCATGTTTAAGTTTGTTTTGCTATAAATTTGAGTTCCTCTACATTCTTTTCCTTCAGCATTTTGGAAACATGATTTGTCTTTTTTTCACCTGAGGATACTGTTGAGAAACCTGATGTCAATCTGTTTCCTGTTCTTTTGTCATTGATCTGATATTTCTGGGAGCTTTCAGAATTTTTCATTTTCTCAGATGCTCTTAATTCTCTTACTACAATGTTTATGGTATATTTTTCTTAATCATCCATCAGTGCCTTTAATTCTCATCAACCTATTATTGTTTCTCCAAATATTTCATTTGTCTTCTCGCACTCCCCTTTACTCCGAGGTCAGCACTTCTACTCTGCCATTGTACTGCTGAGTGTGTGTACCCATCTTAGCTAACCCCTTCCTGCTTCCTTTTGGAAAAGGCCCTGAGATGACATTCTAGCTAATGGGTTTGACCTGTATGTGTCTATCACATTCATTATATTTTCCATACTTAATATTTCCACTTGGTTCTTGTTCCTGCTTCATATTGCTAATATTTCCCTGTATATTTATTTTCAATTCTTGGCTAGTCAGTATATGTAGTTTGCTGTCTATGGGGGCCAGGGTTTGGTTATTTTTGGCCTGTGAGCTCATGTCCCTTCACAGCACTAGCTCTTCTGCCTGGTAGTATTTACTGGGGGATGGGCAAGGCCAATTCTGTCCCTTCCAATTTTGAAGGGAAGGTAATGGCCTCTGGGTACCTCACGGTCACTGTCAACCACTCCACCAGCAACTGTTCTAAGATTCCTTTCAGAGCCTTGGGAAGAAGCAGCAATTCCTGTCATTTCCCAATGCTGGGGCTTTGGATGGAAAAGTTTTAATCTCAAAAGCAGCTGCCTAGCCCACTCTCTTCACCCCAGCAGAGCTTTTGTGCTGACTCAACAGTGTGCCTCTTACACCACTGACTTGGCTGCGTCTCAGGTCCACCAAGAGTAGACATCTCACTGATGTCCCACATCCTTTTACAGTTTCTGATGACCTCCGGTGTGCTAGGGGTTCTTACGGGATTTGGGGAGATTTCTTGGTTTTTAGTGGTGGTCCCTCAGATTTATGCTCCTTTCTAATGTGTACTGTTTCTACCTCATTGTCTTCATACGAACTAAAGCCCCCAGTAGTACTTTTGCTGACTTTTATTTTCAATCTTTGTGTGAATCCACCTGCAATGTGGGAGACCTCGGTTTGATACCTGGGTTGGGAAGATCCCTAGAGAAGAGAAAGTCTACCCACCCCAGTCTTCTGGCTTGGAGAACTCCATGACTGCTGGACACGACTGAGTGACTTTCACGCTATATTTTAGGTGTCTTTTGTGAACAGTTTTACAGTTATATCCAATCTGTTAACTTTTGTTTGGAGGTGGCAGTGGTGGTTCTTTTAACATCCAATCTGACTTCTGCGTATTAAATGATCAGATCTTTAATGCTGCAGGTTTGCTCTATTCTTGCTTTCTGCTTGGTTGACTGAAGTGTGGCTTTTTTTCTTTCCTCTTTAGATGTTACATATTCTAGTTCTGAATTTAGTGGCTTTCTCAGTATTTTTAACATGAACAGCTGACTTAAACTCTAAAGTTAATTGGCATTTTTACTGTCCTTCTATGAGCGGACCTTAGATTACTTTCAATTACCACCCTAACCCTATCTTAAGTGTCATTCATTGTTCAGTATTTTAATCCCATACTTTTATTCTTCCCCCAAGTAATACTACCTGAGAGCTCACTAGGCCAGGTTCGCTTGGAGTGTCAGCTCACCTCAGCAGTGACTAGATCCTCCTCCCCTCTTCAGCCAGCATTTTCTTTGAGAAGCCACCCCTTCCACACCCCTGGCTCGGTCAACCTGTGCTAATCTCTGTGTTCATCACAGGTGCACTTTCAAGGGCATGCCAGCCACTGTGCTAGGAGCTAGAGATATGACCGTGAGTCAGATGGCACGGGTGCTCCTGGAGTGCTGAAGTGGACACTGCCTTTCAAACAAGAATATGGTATGGAATAGTTCCAAAGAGAACCATGTTTAAAAGTGACTCCTGCTTTTGATAGAGACAGCCTGGGATTCTGGAGCTGTGGTAGGGATAGATGGGGGTGTGATTTCCCCATGGCAGAGGAACCAGAGATCAAATTGCCAACATCCGCTGGATCATGGAAAAAACAAGAGAGTTCCAGAAAAACATCTATTTCTGCTTTATTGACTATGCCAAAGCCTTTGATTGTGTGGATCACAATAAACTGTGGAAAATTCTGAGAGATGGTAATACCAGACCACCTAACCTGCCTCTTGAGAAATCTGTATGCAGGTCAGGAAGCAACAGTTAGAACTGGACATGGAACAACAGACTGGTTCCAAATAGGAAAAGGAGTCCGTCAAGGCTGTATATTGTCACCCTGCTTATTTAACTTCTATGCAGAGTACATCATGAGAAATGCTGGACTGGAAGAAACACAAGCTGGAATCAAGATTGCTGGGAGAAATATCAATAACCTCAGATATGCAGATGACACCACCCTTATGGCAGAAAGTGAAGAGGAGCTAAAAAGCCTCTTGTTGAAAGTGAAAGAGGAGAGTGGAAAAGTTGGCTTAAAGCTCAGAAAACGAAGATCATGGCATCTGGTCCCATCACTTCATGGGAAATAGACGGGGAAACAGTGTCAGACTTTATTTTTGGGGACTCCCAAATCACTGCAGATGGTGACTGCAGCCATGAAATTAAAAGACACTTACTCCTTGGAAGAAAAGTTATGACCAACCTAGATAGTATATTGAAAAGCAGAGACATTACTTTGCCAACTAAGGTCTGTCTAGTCAAGGCTATGGTTTTTCCAGTGGTCATGTATGGACGTGAGAGTTGGACTGTGAAGAAGGCTGAGCGCCGAAGAATTGATGCTTTTGAAGTGTGGTGTTGGAGAAGACTCTTGAGAGTCCCTTGGACTGCAAGGTGATCCAACCAGTCCATTCTGAAGGAGATCAACCCTGGGATTTCTTTGGAAGGAATGATGCTAAAACTGAAGCTCCAGTACTTTGGCCACCTCATGCGAAGAGTTGACTCATCGGAAAAGACACTGATGCTGGGAGGGATTGGGGGCAGGAGAAGGGGACGACCGAGGATGAGATGGCTGGATGGCATCACGGACTCAATGGACGTGAGTCTGAGTGAACTCCGGGAGTTGGTGATGGACAGGGAGGCCTGGTGTGCTGCGATTCATGGGGTCGCAAAGAGTCGGACACGACTGAGCGACTGAACTGAACTGAACTGAACTGCCCGTCATTGGCATTACTCACTGATGAGCACGTGCAGATCATGGGACTCTGTCTGTCTGAGGCACAGGTGATGGAGACTTGTGTTCTGTCTCCATGTAACAGAATCAGCACGCGAAGAGTGTTATAAAACATCAGGCGGCTCCGCAGCCTCACGAACTTCTGAGTAGGAGACAGATGGCTGAATGCTGTCCCGTGTAAGTGGTACGTGGGTCCCTGCAGGCCCAGATGTAACCCCAGGTTTTAGAGGGGTTTTTAGCCAATGAATAAATGCCAAGAAAATCACGTGACTGAGGTATTCCCATGATTTGATTCCCCGTTTTGGGCCCTACAGTTCAAACTGGGAGCCCAGGTCTGATTCCAAGTATATATTGACATTGTTTTTCTTACAGGTATTGGACTCCTTCAGAGATTCAAGGTGTGAGTGTTTACCTGCAGATTACAAAGATAACAACTTTCCTCCATATGGCCATATTTCCATTGAATAGTAAAATGCTGTAGTCATTTCCAGCACAAAGTTTGAATTAAACACTTTTTGCCTGGATTTGTCCTGGCTTTTCAAGTTTTTTTGATCATAGAAATAAGTGTTTGAAAAATCTCTTCCATTTTCTGGGCTACAAGATATGGTAACAACTGAATACCTCTTGTCAACAGTCAGGTTGGAAGTTCCCCCACATACAGATCCGGAAGTGTCAGTTTCAGACTACTACTGATTATTCCTTTCCATGACCCCCAATTCCCAGACTACACACTATAGGAAATCGTACCTCTGACTCCAGAGGGCGAAGCATGTTACCCTTATCCTAGGGGAGGACCTGAAGTATTAGTGTCTGCTCTTCAGAAAACAAGCAAACAAAACCAGAGCAGTGACCTAGAACTGTATGGCCAAGACCGCGGCAGGCCTTAGCTCTCTCCAGCTGCCCCTCCTGCAGCCCACATGGCTGCCGTGGAGCCCCGGGCTGAGGCACCTTTGTCAACCCTGGTGGCTTACTCAGGCCCAGGGAGGCCTGTCACAGAGGAGAGCCCAGGTCCACAATCTTAACACCAGCCATCACTTAAAAAAAAAAAAAAAAAGCTTTGGCTAGCACAATACAGTTCATTTCTCTCAACACCACCTAATGTCCACTCTGTAGAGCAGCCATCTGCTAGCCAATGGTTCGGGAACCGGCTGCCTCCACCTTGGATGTCTACATGGCTGCAGAGTCCCTCAAAGGCTCCTCTGCGTCCGGCCGGCAGGTGGAGGAAGGGAGTGAGAGTCACAGAGAAGTTTCTAATGGGTCAGGGTGGAAGATGGCACCTTTCTTCCGCCATGCTGTGCAGGAGGCTGGAGATGGAGTGAGCTATGTGCCGCAGAAATGGACTCTGGTTTGGCAAACGGCTGACCTCTGCCACACGCCCCTTCAAGGGCTTCTCCCTGACGTGATGAAAAGGAACTGGGTGTCTGGGTACTTTCCTTCCTTGTCACCAAATCCAACTGGTTTGCAAAGCCTTTAGAGCTGCGCTGCTAAGGGCTGTTTGCCCCCTTGTTAAGGGTATGGTATGGATGCACAAATTATCTGAGGAATTAATAAAAGATCAATTAAGTCACAGTAGCTTGTGAGGTGTGGGTTCTAGGCATCAGTATGTTTGAGAAGTTGCCCAGGTTATTCTGATGTGCAGCAGTGAGAACCACTTGTGTCGATACACAGGAACGTGATGTAAGACGTGTGGGGATGAGGGGACCTGGAGTGTAGCCCGGAAGGTAGACTAGGGCACAGCCGTGACTTGCCAGCCAGAGCTTCGTATCTGTGCTGACAGCCTGATGGAAGGCGGGCCTCCCCAGGAAAGGTAACGTGAGTTTTGTTCCTTGTGACCAAAAAGGCCTGATCAGTTAACCTCCAGTGTCAAACCCGACAACACAGAGAGCTCCCCAGGATGGGGGGGGGCTTTACCTGTTCGGCAGCACCTGGACACAGAGGCTCATACCCCACCTGGGCCTTTGTGGGAGGCCTGAGCGTGGACAGCCCCAGCTCTGGTACTGAAGATACTGGCTATTAAGTAGCCACCATCAGCACCAACCACAGACTGGGGGGCGACGTAGGTGAAAGGGGTTACAGCGGTGGCATGGGTTTGACCAGAGACTAAATAGGGACCCCTGAACCTCAACAAATTCCGCAAAGGAGTCACAGGCCTGAGCCAGGCTCCCCAAACCCTCCTTCCCAAGGACTCATGGCTCTTGACTGCATACTTCTTTCCAGATCTATTTGTCTTCAGAGAGCAACTCTCGGTGTGTGTGACCACCTGTTCTGGTTCCTTCCACTGAAGGGTTGAAGGGAAGCTGGAAGAACCAGAGTCTCCCCACTTTCCTCCCTTAGAAGGCAGGCCAGCGCCACAGCCTTCCAGCCTGGCAGGGTTTTCCTGAGCTTGGCTTCCTGGTGACTAAGGATTCTCTCCACACACAGCCCCTGCGGGCTTTGAGAAACGCGAGGACGCCCTCTGCTGGCCTCCCTTCTGGCCATTCTAAATAGAAAATGTAAGATGAGGGTCTTTGAGGGTGGAGGAGTATTTAGTTTGGTCAAGGCAGGGGCTACCAGGCTCCTGAAATTCAGTTATTTCAGAAGGGTTTCTTTGGGGTGACAGGTTATGTGGAAGTAGCCTCGCTCTCCCTAAGCCAGCCCGAGGATTTCTGCCTCTTTCTTGAGCAGGCAAGAACAGGGGCGTGGCAATCTTCTCACTGCAAGACCCCAGCCAGGAAAGCAGCAGTGGTTTCCGAGTTTTGTTCCCTTCTTTTGTGGGAGCAGGGAATGAAAAATTATTATATTCATCTCTGAAACGGAGATAAAAATATATCCTTCAATGATCCATGGGTGAAATAAATAAGATGTAGCAAGGAGGCCCAAAGAAACCAGAAAAAGCCAGTAAGTCATCAAGTCCTGTAGCTCTTTTGTGAACCCCTCAAAGCTCTTCTAACACAACATCCTCAGCAAGTCTTGACCGCCCGCCCACCAGCGGCTCCTGCGCAGTCAGCTCTACACATCCCAGCCCCAGCGCCCACTGCAGATTCGAGCACCCACTCCTCCGAGCTTCCTTCGCCCTCGCTCAGGTCAGGTCAGCTGCCGCCCCCTCTTCCAGCCAGTGTGCGATTCTAGACCAGTGGTTCTCAAAGTGTGGTCCCCAGAGGAGCCGCGGAGCCCTCTGGGATCGCATTAGAAAGGCAGATTCTCGTTTCCCCTCAGGCCCACTCAGTCAGAAATGCAGTGGTGGGGCCCAGCCGCCCGTGTTTTAAAGGTGATTCTCCTCTAGACCAAGCACAGCCTCTGCTGGGCCTCAGCTCCAATTCATTCACGGACAGTGTGGACTGAGTTACTTCTCAGATGCCTCGTTTCTGCTTCTGTAAAAACGGAACCAGTATCCTCGGCTGGTGTCACCAATACCCTCACCTGTGCACAGGGCCTTGGGGAGATAAAGAGTTCTGGTCCTTCTCTCCTCCCTTTCCTGGGACTCTGAGACTGGGGAGCAGCCTCTGTCCACCTGCCGAGCTCACCAAGCTGTCCCTCCAGTTCGGCACTGTCCTGGGGGCAGGGGCCGAGCCCTACTGCTTTGGAAACCCAAGCGGAAGACCAGGACCCCTGAAGGCCCACCTGGTGTCGGGACCCTGTGTGTCCCCAGCTGGTCCACGGGGTGGAGACAGGGGCGGGTTGGGGGGGGGGGGGGGTTGGGTGTG
>SJXQ01005759.1:713922-966203 GCA_006408695.1 Aepyceros melampus
GGGGGGGGGGGTGTTTGTGTGTGTATATGTATCAATTCCATGTTCGCAAAAGGCTGAAGAAACGGCAGAAAACTCCCGTCCTGAAAGACAAAAGCAGCAGCTGGTCCGAGGGGCCAGGCTGCCACTGAGAGAGAAGGCCACCACTGCCGGCCACGTGCAGGTGCCAGGCCCCGACTGGCCCGGCGGGGGCGGCAGGGACCATGGTGGCTGGGCCCCGAGCGCAAAGCAGCACCCCCAGCAGGCAGGCACGCAATTGAACAGCAGGTTTAATCATCTCACGACAGACTGTAGCGCAGTAGTATAAACTGAAGTTTCTTTTTAAAAACCCACGTCCCCAAAGCTCCCACGCCTCAACACACAGACGTCACAGTGGAGGGACCGGTTCCTCGTGGCTGAGTAAGGGCCAGAGGGATTCAGAATCTCTCTTCCACCAAGCTCAGAGTCTTTCCAGGTCAAGGTTGCCTTGTGAGTAGCCAAGAGCCCTAGGAGGAGTTGATGCACACGCACGCACTCTCACACACACATACCCACACATGCAGGGACAGAGAGAAGACACTCAGACAGACGGACACGGAGCAGGCCGCGCTGGGGCAGCCACACGCATGCGCTCTCAGGCCGCACAGTCCAGTCTGTCTGTGGCTGCCTCCTCGGCACAGGGAGTGCAGGCCTGATTCTGGAAGCAGGCAGGGTGGCCAGGAGGAAGAAGGGTGGCAGCCTGTGTGCAGTCTGGCTCCTGCGACCCAAAAGCCCCGCGGCCTGGGCGCCTCTCCTTTCCGGAAGCAGCCAGCCCTCCCCTACTCGGCAGACTGTTTCTGCACTACCAGCTCACCATCGGAGGTGAGGAGTGGGCGCCACTTCCTCCGGGCCGAGAGAGAGGGCACGCTCCATCCCAAAGCAGAGAACGAGGAACGTGCCCGCAGGCAGGCTTCTGTGGCCAGGAGCTGGCGGTGCTTGGTTTTGTTCCGGGGTGGTGGACGCAGTCAGGCCTCGCTGTGCAGGTGCCCCGGCAGCAGCAGTCCCGCCAACAAGGAGCTGGAGAGGAAGCCAGGAGCTGGCGGTGTCCACCTTTGGAAAGGAGAGGGGTGCAAAAAAAAAGAGGCCCTGAGGTGAGGACATTTTGAGGGACCTACCAGACGGGTTTAAAGAGGAAACCTCTTCGTTCACAGCTTCATTCAGGGGTTCCTGGAGAGTGTCTCTGGATTCAAGTACCAGCGGCTCTGGTTGAGGGTTTTGGGAGGGAGTGGCCAGGAGAGGTTGGGAGAACAGCTGCCCTCCGATGCGGGAGGTAGGAGAACCAGCCTGGCGATGCTCTGGACCCTGGCACTGCCAATCCCCACACTGAGGAGACAGACCAGGCGGCTACAAGATCTCCTCGCGGGGGCTCCGGGCCTTCAGTGGAGTCTGGCCGTTGGGCACAGAGCCATTCTGACCATGCAGGAGCTTGCCCTTCTCTCGGTCTGGCCACGTGAAGATGGCGTCATCACTGTCCAGCTCAGACTCCGAGCGCATCAGGCTGCTACTCAGCGCTGGGCCTTTCTGTTTGACACCTGCGAGGGAGTCAAGGAGCCGGGCATCAGGAACCAGGAGCTGCCCCCCACGACCCCCACCCCAGCCCGAAGAGGAGCAGAGCGACGGGATGGTCCTCTCCTGTGGGCAGGAGGCTACCCGAGTCCTCCCAGGCCTGGCTAGACAGAGCAGGGAAGCCTCAGGGAATAGACTGCAGACCCACAGATCAGCGTCCACTGCAGATTCTCTGCCTCCAGCATCTATTAGCTTTGGTTAGTCCACCCAACAACATGCTCTTTTCTCTCCTAAATGTGGGGTGTTTTATCATGTCCCTTCATGCACAGGGCAGAGTTCTGTGGAAGGCAGGCAAACAAGGAAGAAGCACTGATGCTCTAGAGACTGAGCTTCTTCGCGGACCCTGGCTCAGCGGGGATGGAAAGCGCCTGCAGAGCTGCTGGTGCTGAGGACACCACTATGCTCCACGCAGACGTTTACTCTGGCTTCGCTGAGTGGCAACAAGGGGTGGGAGAGCAGGCGTGTGGCTTGGAGACGCCTCTCCAAGCAGGGACAGGACGACGGACTGTCCCAGGCATCTGTTGGTCAGAGTACACAAATAAGGACCCGTAAGAAACACCTGAGGTCAGAGAAGATGCCTGAGATTCTTTAAGTCACCGTAGTTACCTTCTCTGCTCATCCTTAAGGCTGCTGAGGCCAGACCATAGCACGAGGTCGGGTAATAACTTCAGGGCGGACCCCACCCAGCAGCAAGACAGGTGCCCTCTGGCTAGTGCAAATACCACTCCAAGCAAACGTGGGCTGAGATGGCGGAACTAGAGTACAAGTCGCCAGCATCAAGAATGCAGCTGGCAGTGCTCTGGGCCTGGCACAGTCTACCCCCAGGACCTAGCCTACCTCCTTTCTTAAGAAGGTGACCAGTCAGGTGAGCCCCATCTGAACCCTCACTCCCAGCAACCACGCTCCCTCCCCCGGCCCCACGCCCAGTAAACGCTGAAAGAGGCTCCTGAGACGACCGTCAGCCACTTTGCCCCTTCCTGGCCAGACGGGCCCGTAAGGCTGTGAATGATGAGGGCAGGGAGACTCTGACCACGCCCGGCACTCAGGAACCTCATGCCCGCAGACCCTGCCCACGTGCCGCCTGCCTGTGCAGTGTGCTCTGGGGGGCAGGCAAGCTTATGCAGCGTGTCCATCTCGGGGCACAGTTCGGACACATGACTGCAGACAGTCACGCCTTCCACTGACTCTCAGGACGGCAGAGAAGCAGGGTCAGCTTTGCAGGCTTTTCCAGTGTGTTGGGGACAGTGCTGACCTAAGAACCAAGACCAGGGAGGGTCAAGGGTCTCACAACTGCTTTGCCCTATAGATGAAGTATCCCTTTGGGGGCTTTCTCCCCCCTGCACCCAAACACTCGAAGCTTCTCCTCTTCCCCAAAGCCCTTCTGGGCCATAGGTGGGGAGGACAGGAGCCTGAGGTGGAGATGGGTTTCTGGGTTGGCAGTACACAGCACTCACCCCGGGCCCTCTCATGACGAGTGAGCTCTGCTCTGCTTGGGGAACTGAGTGGAATTCATCCACTAAGCAATACAAGCGAGGCACTGGTACTATCAATGGGTGCTGACCACTCACATCTCTGACTCAGCAATTCCATTCCTAGGTCTACACCTAACAGAAATCCATACATCTGTCCACCAAAGGACATAGGCCAGAAGGTTTACAGCAGCAGCCCCCACGGCAGCCAAAATGCCCAAGAGCATGCCTGACAAATGTATTCCCACAAAGGAAATTATACAGCAATGGGAAGGAGCAGGCTGTGGCTCTGCCTAAGGACACGCGTGAGTGTCCTAAAGGCATTGCTGAGTGAAAGGAGGCGCACACTAAGATTCTGTTCATATCAGCTACTCCAAGACACCAGATGTCAACTGCGGGCAGGCAGTGGCTGCAGAGAAGCACACAGCGGGTGCTTCTGGGGGGCTGATCACATGGGCACATTCCCTTAAGAAACACATTCTCTGTACACATCAGACTGAATCATTGGAAACTGCTGTCTTCTAGGTCAAAAGTCAAATTATCAGTAATTTTATATGGTTCAACCAAAAGCAATAGGAAAAACTCAACAGGAGAATAAAACTAAATCACACCCCACCCCACAGGTGAAGACTGTAGAGCACGCCCCGCGGCTGGGCTCCAAGATCCCTCCCGTCCTGCCACTCTTCCTCCGGCCTCACCGCGAGCCGGCACGGTGTCCACTTCAGCTCACTTCCACACCCGCCAGGCTCCACAGACTGACTCCTCTTCAAGCTGAACTTCCGTTCCAGACCGCACCCCTTTAGGTCCTGAGGGCACTCGCCGCATCCCACTGGTGGCTCTGTTCCGGCCTGCAACCACTCCCCCCGCAGAGCCCAGAACGAGAGCCAGGCCTGCTGGCCTGGTTGGACCCACGCCAGACCCAAGGGCCTCTCACCTCAAGCCGCCTCCCTGGCTATACACCGCCCCCGCGAGAAGGGTCTGCAACCCTCGTCTGTCCTTGCCTCTGGGTTACCTGGCAGCGGCTGGCCACCTGCGTCCCCCCACCTCTCCCCAAAAGTCAGCCTTTCCAAACTGCCTCTTCCTCCTGGTGTCCCCTCTTCCTGCTCAGGAGAGGGATCTCAAGTCCCCTATGCCCGCCGTCCCCCTCAAAAACCTCACCTCCATCCTCTGCCTCTCTGCCTGCAAACCTGCTCCCAAACCCCATCCACACAGTCCGAATCCTCGCTCATCGTTACCCAGCTTCTGCAAGGACTTTTAACGCTTCAGGGCCTCCGTCTCCTCACCATCTACCTACTTGCTACACAGACCGCGCTTCCACTCCAGCCATCTGTCTGCTCACCGCCTGCTCCAGTTCTTCAGGTGCCCAGAAACCTCTCCAGCACCACCACCGCCAGCACCGTCACCGATTCTCATCTGACGGCTCTCTGGGGACGCCTCTCCTCCTCAGCTCCTCGCCTGGCACTCGTCTATGGCCCCTCACCCTCTCCCCACGGAGGCATGTGGCCCTCCTTAGCGGTGCCAGCGTCTCCACTATACAGCAGATTCCTACCCAATCCTGCGCTGCTGTGCTCCATCTTCCTCTTCTCTTACTGAAACTGCGCTGAATGTCCTAATTCTGTCCTCAGTGCTATCAGTCTGTCTCTTGGGTTGGAAGTCGGCCTGGACCTTTCCTGTCCCTCTGGTTCACTGACACCACGCTGTTCAAGCCATCAGCATCCCCTCCTCACAAAAACCTCCTTGCTGGCCTCCACCTGTAATCTCCTCAGTGAATTAAATGCCACAATACTAATTTTCCTAAGGCAGCACTTTAGTCACCACCAGAAAAAATGCCTAAATTCTTAAGCTGACATTCAAAAGTTCCCATAAACTCATCCCGACCCATCTTCTAGTCTCACTTCCTCAATCCCACTCACAACCGTTCTAAACCAAACAACCTTCTGCACTTCTTCTCCAGTCTTTTTCATTCACTCAGAGAAGATGCCTGGGGACCATCCTTTGAGTCTCCTTTTCTCTCACACCCCTCTGAAAACATATCGTGAACCTCAGCAAATCTTCCCCTCAAGTGTATCGGGACTCCGCCTCTCTATCTCATCATCTCTCCACCATGAAGTGTTCTATCCAGTTTCCTCTCCAATTCCTTCAGATGGCAGCCAGTTGTCTTTTTATAACGTAAATAAATCTAACTGCAC
This sequence comes from Aepyceros melampus, assembly GCA_006408695.1. Taxonomy (NCBI): domain Eukaryota; kingdom Metazoa; phylum Chordata; class Mammalia; order Artiodactyla; family Bovidae; genus Aepyceros; species Aepyceros melampus. Next base: position 719,162 of record SJXQ01005759.1, read on the forward strand.
CATTCACACCTCTTTAACTCTCCCGACTGCTCCTAGGAGGAGCCCACAGCAGCGTCCCTGCTCACCTGTCCAGCCCTGTGCCACTCACCCCACACTCACTGCACCTTCTGCAAATGCCCCCTGCTTCCTCCGGCAGCTGGGTCTTCAATCAACTGGCTTGGCCTGCAATCTTATTTCTCAGAGCCTCTCTGTGCCTCACTCTCCTCTCGTTGACACTGGAGTCTCAGCTTTAATGTTATTCTTTATAAATACCTTCCACTATCACATTTTGTATATTTGTGAATCTGTCTGTTTAATGTCTGCATGATATAAGCCACACAAAAGCATCATCTATTGAGTACACCCTGACATAACAAGCGTCTGGCTTAGGCCTGGTGCACAGGGGTATTAATCCATATGCACAGAGGACTAAGATACAGTCCCTACCTTCTTCAGGGGTATTATTGACTAGTAAAGGGACAAACAAGATAACTGACATAACACAGTGAGAGAAATGCCAAAACAAACACACGGGAGAAAGAAGAGCATGACTTTTAACTGGCAGGTTAAGGGCTGGATGAGAAAGTACTTTCTGGACAGAAACACGAACCAACGAATTTGGTTTAGAAAAGAGAGACATCAGCAAGGAGGAGGATCTCAGAAAAACACACTGACGCAGGCTCACCAAGGCCACCACCTAACAGACCAAAAGTCCCCGAAGGACTCCATGGCGTAGAGCAACCTTGCCACAGCGACAGACACCCTGGCGACCTTGTGGAGGGTGCTGTGCACCGTTTCCCCTCTGGCCGCCACCCTCAGGATCTCTGGGGCGCCCTGGCGGTACTTCTGTGGTTCGCCAGCCCCACCTCTGGACACTGCCCCACCGTGCTCCGGAACCGAGCTGCCCGGCTGCTGACAGCCCGGACTGCCTACGAGCCCTTATTTTCATCTCATGTCTCTCCTCCTCACTACAGTGAGATTCCGAGGGCAGAGCCTGCGTCTGAGAACCCTGCACAGTCCCCTCACAGCCTTCCTAATATCAAGCTTTAAGTAGTTAAACAAACAAGTTATAAAAAAAACAGATCTACGTTCAGAGTGTTTGGGAATTGCTCTACACAGAGTCCAGCTCCTGTAAGGGGACAAGGCCTGTCCCGGGGCCTCTGGTAAAAGGGAACCTCACCAGTGACCGAGCTCAGACAGGAAGGAGAGCCCTGCACCTGCCCCAGCCCGCCTAACCCCACCATGGAACGCTGTCTCCATGCTTGCGCAGCTGGAAATGCTCTGGCAGAGGAGCCCAGTGCACCTGGAGCTAGCAGGGGAGCAGCCCTCCATGGACTCTAAGATGGTCGCGGAGCCTGCGGATCTACCTGACAAACACAGGAGAGGAGAACACAGGAGGGGACAGCTGGCTGGAGAGGAGGGCCAGCAGGCAGACACTGGCTTTGACCTCTTCACAGCCTCACCCTGTCTGCTCAGAAAGGACAGACTGACCAGGAAAAAGAGACCAAGGTCCTTGAGCTCAACCTCAAGGGGCAGCCTGAAAAGCTCAACTCCAGGCAGAAACCCTGAGGGGAGTGAGCAGGCAAAGGAGAGCAAGAGGGTGAGCCCCTCAGCACAGGGAAAGGGCTGGTGAGAAGTGAGCCCTGGAGCCCGAGCTTGTCCAACAGGCAGGTTCTGCCCCCACAGGGCAAAGCGGACCCTGGTCCTCATCAGGGAGGGGACAAGATGCTTTTCCAGCACAAAGAGCTGTTGGGAGGGAAGGGTGATGGTGGCAGCCCTTCATCTACTACGGGGTGGCCCCGGCACCCAGTTCCCAACATACCTGCTCGGGACGTTGGCTTCAGTTCCAGGCTTTCCTGATCCGTGGCATCCAGGATCTTGTACTTGCTTTTCCTCTTCGGTTTTCCTCTTTGCCTGAAAAACACAATCCCTGTCTCTGCTCAGGAAAGAGGGTCTGTGTGAGGCTCAGGTCGCCACCCACAGGTGCAGCCAGACTCTGCACATGGAGCCTGGATCCAGGATGCTGCTTAAGGGCAGAGCTGCTTCTCCTTACTTCTCAGCTGGGAAAGGCAGCAACTGTGATTTGTTATTCAAATATTCCTCACCAACTTGGGAAAAGGTAAAGGAAACATTATCTTAGACAGATTGATTAAAAATGTAAATAAAACGAAACCCCTATCCTTGAAGGGTGGAAGGTGGAGGAAAGCATAAAGCAGCAATGTTGTTAACGGTGGCTGTCCTGGATTGGTGGGAATTTTTTTTAATTCTTTTAATTTGTTAAGTTTTATTGTGAGGTTATATCACAGGTTGCATTTCAGCTCTGCAACTTACTAACTGTGTATCCTTGGATGGATGACATTATTTTCCTGAGAAAATGCTCTTTATGCCTATGAAAAAAGATATTACCTATAAAATGTCATCATGATACTTGGCACAGAGTAAACACAGAAGTGATATCTATTACTAATAATGAGAAACATAATAAATATTACTCTCAAATATTATAAGACTAGATAGGAAGACTAAATGAAGAAAACCTGAAAGACTTAATCATGGCTCACCTAAGTCTATAAGCATAAGAAAACACAGGCGCATGAGTCTCAGATCGAAGGGGAGGCAGACAAATTAAGAGTCCATGGGGACAGCGGTGAGGCTGAGGTGTGCATACTACAGCTCACACACCCGAGAGACAGACGCAAGCCAGGTCTATGCCCCAGGCCCTCCCGATGCCCACTCAGCCACAGCCACCATTTCCAGGTTGCAAATCACTGCAGTGACAGCCACTCACTCCCTCAGGAGCGTCAGAAGGTAAGGAGACCTTTTCTGGGCATGCTGTGGGTGGCCACGTCACAGTGATGGTAAGCGGAAAACCCCAGGACTCAGTGCCCCCACGCAGAAGATGCCAAATACCTCTCTAATGAACAAATACGTAATTAGAAGCCTGAACAAATTTACAGGGCAAGTGCATCTTACCTCTTACAACAACAGATTACAGTCCAGGACAGGATCCCAAGGCAACGACAATGAGAAAGGAAGCAATGATAACATACAACACGCTCCACTCTGCCAAGAAAAACAGAATAGTAAGGGCGGTGGAGAGAGGCTGAACAGAGGGCTGGGCTGCCCAGCTGTGGCAGGAAACACCTCGTGAACAAAATGGTCCCCGGGGCTCCCCAGGGAAGATGAGGCCTTAGAGAGAAAAGCAGCTGAAATCTGAGCTTGGCTCTGAGACCCTGCGGCAGCGGGGCAGGCTATAATGAGCTTCAACAGAGGAAAAGAGGGGAATGGAAATCTACGGGCTTCCGTGGGGCGAGAGCACACAGGCACTCCGAAAGGACAGGAGGCCGTACAGCTGGTCTGATTTATGCTGCATTTTGTGGTTGGTCTGATTTAAGCTTGTTTCGTTTTAAACAACTGCTTCAAGGGAATTCCCTGGCGGTTTGGCGGTTAGGACTTGCCACTTTCACTGCTGGGGCCTGGGTTCAACCCCTGGTCAGGGAACTAAGAAACAAAGATCCAACAAGCCACAAGGCATGGCCAAAAAACAACAGAAGAAAAAGAAAACCACAGAAAACTGCCTCAGAGCTTCCCTCTAACCTGAGCAAGTGCAGAGGAAGGAAGCATTAAGTCCTCGGCAAACAGCAAATACACAAAGTTCTTCTCCTTGCTTGCTCATCTGCCTTGGAAATACCAACACCCACCCACTCAATTCAGAGCCAGAGTCAGTGCCAAACCAGCTGGCACAGTCAAAGCAGGAAACTCACCACAGTTGCTGTCTCCATCCCTCAGCTGCACCTTGATGAAATTCTCCATCCAAAAAGGGTCGCAGACACAGCGTTTGGTGAACGAATCACAGTGGCCGTGGTCAGAGCAGGTCAACTGGCACGCTGCAAGCAGCAGGAGAGGGACGCAGGCCCGCAGGGCTCAGAGCCGGGGGAGGACCGCCTCCCGGAGCCCATGGGACCCCCAGGCCCACGCCAAGGGGATGTGTCCTCGAGACCTGCCCCCAAGGGCCCACTATCCCCATCATGCTGGATGCAACTGGAGCAGTCAGAGAGGCTCCAGACTGTTTTCACTTGCTGTTTTCCACAGCAGCAGTTCTTAACCTTTCGTGTCCCATGGACCTTCTTCTCAGAATAACTTAATTGCCAAGATAAACGACATAGTATTATAGAGGAAGGCAATTATACTAAACATGTTTTTGAAGAATTTAAGAATACAAAACTTTAAAGATAATAATTATGTCTTTATTAAAACATTAAGTCATAAGATTATAACAGTGTCTGACAACTGTTATAATTTTGAAGTAGTGATGAATAAAAATCCTATTTCATCAAGTGGTATGATACAAAACTATCTGTATTTCTATTGCCTTAAAGTCACATGTTCTGCTAAAACTACAGTACTTTGTGACTGAGGAAAAGAGAAAATTTCAGTCAGAGGCTCATGAAAACAAAGGTGTGATTACTTTTTTTTTCCCATCTGCACTCACAGCTCCTCTGAACGCTGTCTCGGGGGCCCAGGTAAGGAAGCTCTGCAGGGAGCTGGGACCCTCTCATGGTAATGGCAGTGGAAGAAAGCGATTACCTCCTTATTCCCAGAGAACCAGAAATGCAGCCCAAGGACAGCAGGGGTGACAGGCGAGCTGTGGGCACTGGGCAGGCTCTCACTCCCAACTCCCCACAGTTACTCACTGACAGTATTGATTTCCAGGGCTCTGAATATCAGAAAGTCTGCCTTTTGCTTCTGCAGCTCACTCTTGAGCATGGCTGCCACCTCATGGCCTTTGAAGATCTGGTGAGGAGGCTCATTCTGAACAAAAAATACCATCTTGGTGCTGCGGAGACATGCAACAGTGTGGATGAGCTGACGCTGTCAACTGGGTGGCGGGAGCTGCCACTGCTAGGCCTTCTGTGCGTGCCAGACACTCTGCTAAGCACTGCACACCTTCTCTCACAGCAAGTCAGTGAGGGGGCTGCCCAGCACCATCTCCACTTTCCAGAGGACAACACTGGGGCTCAGAGGGGTTGAGTAGCTTGCCCAAGGTCACACGGTAATTATGGCAGAGCCAGATCCCAACCCTGATATGCCTGACTCCAAAGCCCAGGCTTTTAGAAAAGCCCTAAGCTGCCCTAACTAACAAGAAGACCTATCCCAAAAGGCAACCAGAGGTCAGAAACCCAGGGGATTAGTTCTGGGTACATTCTGCTCTCAGCCTTTTTTAACAGCTAAGAGTGTAGTGATGTTGGGCTTGTGCCTAGATTTTCTGTAAGACAAAGCACAGTGTTTTCTAAAATGTAAACTGTTGCACGGCATCAGAGCATCCGCAGGCCATACACAGCCAAAACGATAACTACCGTGGCAGCAACAAGAAAAGTCTGACACGATGGTGTGGCTGGTACAAGATTATGTTATTCTCTGTCCAGATCTGTTTACTTTCTGTCAACTTCTGTCCAGTGTTTGAGCTCACCTCTGGGTGGCATGGAATCTATTGACTAGGCCTTGGCCTCCACTTTGGCAACCTGCTTTGTGATTCCATGGTAGTCTCATAACTGAACTCTCCCAACCAGTGGGTCACACTGGGTTCATAGGTGCGCCCCCAGTAAGGATCCCCACTGCACACAGGGGCTGGGTGGGACCCGGGTATCCCAGAGGGCCTGGACCAGCTTCATTTAGTATAATTGTCTGTTTATCCCAACTGTGTGTGTATCTCAAAGTGCCACAAAAACAGTATCATCTTCTAGGTGTGGCCTGACATGAAAGTCTGGGAAGTCCTTTCCTAAAAGACTTTTAAAAGTTCACTGTGTAGTGAGGCTAAAAATGGGGCATTATAAACTCCAGAATTCCATAAGATTTGTGGTCATTTCTCATACTACATGTAAAATAGATAACTAACGAGAACCTACTGTATAGCAAGGGAACTCCACTCAGTGATCTCTGGTGACCTAAACAGGAAGGAAATCTAAAAAGAGTGGACTGAGTGCCTAGAGGGGTGGGATGAGGTGGGAGGTGGGAGGGAGGGAACATCTGTATGCCTGTGGCTGATTCATGTTGATGTATGGCAGAAATCAACAAATATTGTAAAACAATTATCCTCAAATTAAAAATGAATTCGTTAAAAAAGAGAAAGAAGAGTGGATACAGGTTTTTGTATAATTGATTCAATTTGCTGCACAGCAGAAACTCACACAACACTGCATGGCAACTATACTCCATAAAGTTTAATTTAAAAAGATGCGGTCATTTCTCATATTTTCTCCTAGTTATCTAATAATTTACACTTATAGTTTCCATTTTCGTCTACACACAAATAACCCTCGAGGCTTTATCTCCTCTCCCCATGTCCCTCTTGAGTGACCAAATCTATACCTACAAATGCTTGCTAGAGTATCTACACCAGACCTACCACAGACATCTCAAACCCAGCATGGTTCAAAACAGACTGATGAAAATCATTAATTAACTCATTATGTGTTAGGGACTACATAAGCATTATCTTACATAATCTTCACCAAGCCTTCAAAATGGCTGCCAGAAGTTTTATAGGTGAAGGATGAGCTTGGAGAGATACAGTCACCTGCCCACTGTCACTGAGCTGCCACTGACAGAGGCTGGGCTGCCTGGTGAGAGGCCCATGCTCTTTCCCATCGTGATAACACTCTCTCCCCCGCTCCAATCATATCCTCCTCCTGAATTCCGCAGCAAAGCCCATCAAGGCTGAACCAGAAACCCAGATGCTTCTCTCTTCCTTGTGCCTCAGACGCAAGTCCGCAAGCACCCTTCCACAGCGCTCTCGCCCGCACTCTCACTGGAGTCTTGCCACTGCTGTGCCCCAGCCAATTCCCAGCAGCTTGATCGATCCAGCAGCCACCTTCCTATTCCTATTCCCAGGCTGCTAAGCAGAGCTTAAAAACAAAGTCCTAATCATCATGCTGTCTCCAATCCAGTGAACCCTGACTGTGTATTACAGTCATCTGGGGGGTTTTTTAAATTTAGGTGCCCAGACCTTACTCCAGACCAACGGAACCATCATCTGTGGGGGTGAGGCTTGGGTAATGGTATGTTCATAAAAGCTCTAAGTGATACTACTGTGCAGTGGAATCGCTGCTCTCACTTCCTGTCTCTAACCTTGGGTGAGACCCCAATACTGCTCAAAGCCAGCATCCTTTCCTGGAGTGGGTGTTTTCAGCCTTCACCACTCTCCTCAGACTGTCCACCTCACGCTTACCTCCTCGAAGCAGACAGCCTTACCTCCAGCTTCAGAGAAACTGCACGTTAGTACTAGAGAAACTGGATGCTTGTACTAACCCTTTCAAATGTCGTCCTTCTCTGCTTCTAAATTCACCTGTAGGAGCACATCTTCCCTCCTCTCCTCCCATCTCCAGAGGAAGTGGTGCTCCTGCTCTGTCCACAGCCAATCCTCCAGAACTACCTCCGTTTATAACCAACCCCCTAATCTCCACCATCTACTTCTCTTCTACATCTTTCCCTCAGTCTATAAAAATGTTCAAGTGTTTCCTACCTTAAAAGGCATTCTTTTGAGCTTCTCTCTCATATTGTTTTCAACATCAGCCTCTTCAAAGAGGCATTCTACCATCTCTGTATTTTCAAACCATGAAAAAGCTTTGCTCCCAGCATCTAAGTGAAATGATCTCACTAGAGTTCTGATGAGCTACTAATCACAAACTCAAAAGCCTGTTTTGCGTGCTTACCACACCTGTCTCTGTAGCACCTGAATCCTTCGGCAGCCCACCCCCTCACTGCCAGCCTGTCTCTTAACTTCCAGCAGGCGGCTCCCATCTGGCTCTCCTCCCACTTCTCTGGCTGCTGTTTCTTAGTTTCCTTTGCTGGCCCGTCTTTCTTTGCCTTCCTCTTGAATACTGATGTTCTCCAGATCTCTGTCCTCAGCCCTCTTGACACCCTCCCAGTGTGACTCATCAATCCTCACGGCTTTAACGCTGCCTGTACAGTGACTCTTGATCTTTGGCCTTTCCTTCCACCTCAGGTTCCCACCTCTACATTCTACTACTTGATGAAGCATCTCCCTATGTAACCCACGTCAAAGTGTTTTTTAGTCGCTCAATCATGTCCAACTCTTTGCAGCGCTGTGGACTGTAACCACCAGGCTCCTGCATCCATGGGATTTCCCAAGCAAGAATACTAGAGCGGGTAACCATTCCCTTCTCCAGGGGAGCTTCCCAACCCAGGGATTGAACCCAGGTCTCCTGCATTGCAGGCAAGATTCTTTACCATCTGAGCTATCAGGGAAGCCCAAGACACCCCAAATTCAACAGTCAAAACTGAACTCATTATCTTTTTTTTGAAACTGATTCCTTCTGTATCCCTAATCTCAGCGCCTACCATCTATCCAGGCATGCAAACGAAAATTCTCATATTTGACGGTTCACTCAGTTTCATTCCAAAAGGGTCACCAAGCCCTATTGATTTACTCTGATGTTCTTTTAATTTCCTCATATCTTCTGCCATTTCCACAGCCACTACCTCATTCAGTGTTAGCACACTTTTCCTAGACTAGTCCAGAAGCTTCCTGATTCGTCTACCAGCCTTTGGTCTCTTCCTATTTTAGTTTTAGCCTCCACACTACCAACCTCCCTTAGGAAAAAAAAAAAAAAAAGAATATCCTTGTTTCAAAAATAAACAAAAACTTCACATACAAAACTAACATATGAGTCCTCCCACCCAAACTATTCAAACTGACCTGCCTGGCCTGCTTATGACTGTCCTGAGTCTACAGAGCCAGCCCACCATCCACCATATCCTAGGGCCGGGTAAGTGCTCTGAACCCATGGGCTTCTTAAATAGCAAATTCTACATTCATATCACAGGAATACTGTTTATGCTGTTCCCCTATACTGAATTTCCTCCTTGTCGTTCTATGCTTGATCAGTCTAAGTTTTACTTCTGGAAAATCTTTGAACTACCTCAATCCCAATTCTCCTGAAAAAATAATCACCCCCTTGCCTGTGCCTCCATGATAGCGTTACCCCAAAACTGGGTTCTCCTCTAGGTGGTATTGAGCCAAAAGACACAACCAAGCCAAAGGTGAGAAGAATTTATCACTTACGGCAAGTGAGGAGAACACCGGGGATCTTTCCCAAAGCAGTGTCTCCCTAGATGGCAAAATTGGGGAAGTTTTAAGCTAAGGGGACATGCACAATAAAAAAAAAAAAAAAAAGAATATCCTTGTTTCAAAAATAAACAAAAACTTCACATACAAAACTAACATATGAGTCCTCCCACCCAAACTATTCAAACTGACCTGCCTGGCCTGCTTATGACTGTCCTGAGTCTACAGAGCCAGCCCACCATCCACCATATCCTAGGGCCGGGTAAGTGCTCTGAACCCATGGGCTTCTTAAATAGCAAATTCTACATTCATATCACAGGAATACTGTTTATGCTGTTCCCCTATACTGAATTTCCTCCTTGTCATTCTATGCTTGATCAGTCTAAGTTTTACTTCTGGAAAATCTTTGAACTACCTCAATCCCAATTCTCCTGAAAAATAATCACCCCCTTGCCTCCATGATAGCGTTACCCCAAAACTGGGTTCTCCTCTAGGTGGTATTGAGCCAAAAGACACAACCAAGCCAAAGGTGAGAAGAATTTATCACTTACGGCAAGTGAGGAGAACACCGGGGATCTTTCCCAAAGCAGTGTCTCCCTAGATGGCAAAATTGGGGAAGTTTTAAGCTAAGGGGACATGCACAATCATGAAGGGGCTTGAGCAGAGAATTCAGCACTGAATTGGGACATAGGTCCACAGAGTCCAAGCTTTAGCTAACTAAAATCATGAGGCTCAGAAAAGGTCGATATCTTTTCTTAGGTTCCAGGTGATTTGGTGATGAGGGCTTCAGGCTATCTTTACCACTGGAACAGAACTGGGAGTCTTTACAACTGATTTATTACTTTTGCTATTGTTACTGCTCTTACCTGAGAAGAATCACTGGGTCCTGAATTCTTTTTTCGCTTTGGCCATACTGCATGACTCGTGGGATCTCAGTTCCCCAGGGACTGAACCTGGGCCATGGCGGAGAAAGCCTAGAATCCTAACCACTAGGCCAGCAGGGAACTCCCGGTTCCTGCATTCTTTCTTCCCCTAAGGTCATTAATTAGTGAGACCTCAAGGGCAAGACCGTAGCCAGGTTTAGATCACAAAATGGCTTAGGCCAAAAATGGCTTAAGTTAAGAAAAACCTGATTCTTTTTTTCTGGGGACCCCCTACCCTATCTGCTTCCAACTGGCCTTTTGTCAAAGCCACTGCGTATTGATGTTATGTATTTACTTGATCATCTCCCTCCTAGAACACGGTCGTCAAACATCATGGCCCTCTTCTGACCTTGTAACCTGATGTAGTGTCTAGCACCGAGCACATGACCTGTCCTAAAAGAGCACATTTCTTCTTCATTAAAGAAATGAACACCATGAGTGGTTCCTGGTCAGAGGGCCCAGTCTTCTCTATCTACCCACGCTACTTTATCAGCTCAGTCAAGAAGCCCGGGGACCCCTGGTCTCTCCTCGTCCCCCCCATTCATGCCCAGCTACCTCTGCTCCGTGTACGGCTGAATCTTTTGCACAATGATGTCGGAGTCCAGCACCCCCAGGAGGACCCCAATCTGACGGATGAACATCCCCTTCAGCCTCTCAGTTAGCTGACTGACGTTGACATCCAAGATGATCTCCACCAGGCTGTTTTTCCTGGGATCTGGAAAGCACGTGGATCAGTCATGGCTTTAGAAGCAGGAGAGTTAACAGACCTGCCACTGTGCCTGCGCTCTGGCCCAGCAGAGAATGTGGTGAGAGCATTCGGAAATGCAAGTGACCTCCTTCAAGATGGAAAGGCCCCATGGTGAACTCTCCATTGCTTTGTCCTGAGTCCAGCAATCTGGGGCTGGCTTGGAGAGCTTCTGAAGCATTCCTGGTCTCTCCACTAACCTGAGAAATACCACACATATGCTGTGGTATTTGGCCCAGTCCAAATCAATGGGGAAGTGAAGGAAGTGGGGAAAAGAGAAACACTTCAACGTTTGTTCTAAAAGTCTCTGCCCAACTGGCTTTCCTGAACTCTCCAGACCAAGTGGTGGGTGTCCAGCAATCTCTCCTGATCCATTCTGACTTTCAATGACTGCTGTACTTTGTATGCAACAATGGGAAGGAAAATTTTCCATGCCAACAATCTTACCAATGGGAATGCACTTGCCCTACAGGTTTGAAAACCATAAACACGAAGGAAATCCAGGCAGCCAAGAAACAAGGATTTCCTTAAAACATCATCACAGTGGGACAATGTTTTCACAACTCTACAACTGTGAGACCATTATGTCTTACTTTTGATTATGTCCTAAAGACTGTTCTATATGTGGAAGTTAAAAGTGACTATTCAGAATATCTTCTTCACATACTTGATGCACCATTTGTCTGTCCTGATGTATCATTTACCTAATCAGAGACTATCTGTGATGTGATTTTTAACACAGAGGAAGACTTCACAGTGTCTTGGCTGTTGTCCTTCAGAGAGGTAGGGCAAGGACTGGAAGACCTGCCAGATCCCTTCCCTTCTAAGACATCTGTACATAAGCCTGGCCTTAATCCTAATAAAGAGCAGGTTGAAAGTTTATACCTTCTCATCAGATGCTCAGGAATTTATAACAATCTATCCCACCCTGTACTCATTTCCTCCCTAATACCAAATTAGCCTCGAAACAAAACAAAAACATGGTTCTATTTAAGAAAGAAATTTTGTTTCTGCAAATCTGAAAAATGTAAAGGACACCAGTTACTTTACCTTCCCTGGGGGTTGTCAGATAAAGCCTGAGGCTCAACTTACAAAAATAAATTGTTTTCTGCAGCTGGGTGCTGATGAGACATCATGACTCAAGTTATTCCTGTGCTCAGATTGCCAAAGCACCCTGAGCCCTCTGTCATCAGTCACACAGAGAGGAGAGAGTGCTGGCACAGGGGCCCAAAGGCCTGGCTCTGACACAACGGCTGTGTGAAGCTGAGCAAGCCCTGCCCTCTCTGAGTTTCTGTTTCTCCATCTGAGTTAAGTAGGGGGAGGTCCATATTTCTGTGTGCGTAGGAGAGGTCTTGCTGGAACAGACAGTCTCTACAGAGTTCTTAGCTTGGGGATTCTAGATTGTTTTAAAGCTGGATATGCCATCTGGCTCTGTCCATGCTGGGGGAAGGGTCTCAGGATCCAGGCCTTTCTGGGCTGATCCAGCAATTCCACTCTGGCTCCTCACTAAATGAACTCACCAGGTTTCACCTCCACCGTGGTCCGGTCTACGTCGCTCTCACCCTTCGCATCAGTCACCTTCAGGTGAAACGTGTAGGTTCCCTCGACCAGGTTGGAAAGAAAGAGGACAGGGTGGTGATCAGAGCGATTTAACACCTCCTGTGGGGTGGAACGACACGGCAATGCTTCAGAGCAAAGCCACACTCCTTTCACGGGAGTCAGCTGCCTCTGCCACAGCTAAGCCCCCTCTGGGTAGATGGCTTTGAGTTCCTGCTCTGTGATGGCATCACAACCCACAGTGATGAAGATCAGAGAACGGAACCATGTTCTGTCCACACAAGCTTGAGGGGTGACCCTAGGCAAGCCATTTAATCTCCCTGGATTTCAGAGCAATTCAGGTTTGACACAAGAGACTACTTGGTTAAAACAGGGCCTGGAGTGCTCAACTCAGACTCCTCTCCCCATCTCACCGCCTGACCTGTGTAGCTCTCCACCGCCTGGCACACTTACCCCTGCTGCTGGGCTCCTCTCATCTCGAGTCCAGAGGTAGCTGACTATTCCCTTGTCATCTGAGGACTTGGAGCCGTCCAGCTCTGCTGTGTCCGTGGGCAAGGTAATTACCACATTCCCAGCTATCCTGGCTACAGGTGCTTTGTTCATTTCTAAACAAAGAGAAACCATTGAAAAAAATGTATGATTCAAAAAAAAAAAAAGTTTCTTCATGGTGCTTGTGAGAAAATTAAACATCAAAAACAAACTAAGTGAAGAACTGTTTTAAGTGCTTATCCATGCCAGCAATTAACAGTGTAGAGTTACCACCACCAGTGCTACAGGGGCTGTGGCCCCAGTCCCGCCCAGAGAAATGTTCCCCGACACTGCACAGCAGAGGGGACAAGTGCAGTTTCCTCCTAAATCCTCACAGCAGCCTCTCTGGAAGGGATCCATTTCTCTGCTTTGGTGACATAAGATGATTGGAAACAAAGGCCTAAAGTGGTTAAAGCCCTGAAGTTCAGGTTTCATCAGCTGATACTACATATTATCTTCAAAATGCGGCTTAAAATGTTATTCTCTGAACACCTTTTTTTGATTCCTTCCCTAGCACTTTAATACAGGAAAAGGAGAGAGACGCTTTTCTCACCCGGGGCCCGGCCTGCCGCTTTGTTTACTCAGTGTGTGCTCTCTATTCACTGAGTTCAGGATACTGTATTTGGGGGGTCATCTGCATATCTGATAGTTCTTCCTACTATCAGCTTATGGGCCTCTCCCAAGACTATCACTGATCACCATGCTTGCAAACCAGAGCAAGGCTAAGCCACTCCTGTTAAGCTGGCCTCTGTGCAGGCTCCCAGGAGGACACAGGAAGCAACAGCGCAGGGCAGTCATGCTAAGGCTGGACAGCAGGTGTCACTGTAGCTAGCAGGAGAGTTACAGAGACTCGGGGACTTAGCAGCAGAGATAAAATTAAAATGCAAAGGGAAAAAACCTTAATTCTCTTCCTATTCAACTGAGGAGGGAAGAAGGGAGGGAGGGAAAACAATGAGCTAAAATTTACCTTAAAAGCCACTCAATCAAAGACTGTTTTAGAAAAGCAAATAACAGCTGCCCTTACCCCTAACTTTCTTCTCTACCCTCTGTCTCTAATCAATTCTTCAAACAAGTTTTAGAAAAGCAAATAACAGCTGCCCTTACCCCTAACTTTCTTCTCTACCCTCTGTCTCTAATCAATTCTTCAAACAAACAAGAGATGATGGATTCTTTATCTGACCCAGAGGCAGCTGTAGCAACCCAAGGCGGCAAGATATACCTTCTTTGACGATGACATTCACAGAGCTCTGGCTTTGCAGGTTCCTCTCATCTCTGACAGTCAAGGTGAACACGTAGGTCCCCACTTGCAGCCCAGTCACAGTGGCGACACTGCTGTTTGCATTCTCGAGCTGTACCCCGTCAGGCCCCCTAGACAAAGAGAAACCCGAGGGAGGAGTCGCACCTGTCTGCTGTTCTCCCGTCCCCGACTCAGCAGGAGCAGAGAATTACTGCCTCAGCTAAGACGTGAACTATTGTTTCCTTCACCTCAAGAGGGCATGTTTAAAAATATTCCATTTGGACAGAGTGTCATCTGGCCCCAAAAATACAAGCTACCTGCTGATCAGAAAATTCCATTCACCTGCTTTCAGACACATTTAGCCTTATCCTTTATGAAAGCTTCTAGAACATCCAAACTTTGTGCTGTTCCAGTTTGCAAAAGGAAGAAAGTGCTCTGAGCAGGTCTCTGATCAAAAGAATGATTTAAGAGTCATGTTTCTGAAAAGCATTTCTGGCCCAGTAGTTGGTTCAGCTCTTGCCAGCAAAGAAGCAAAATGCATTTCTTAATCACATCCAAATTCCCTCCTGCTGAAAAGTCAGGGAGAGGAAATAGGCCAAGGCTGCAGAGAGCATTCAGGGAAAAAACCATCCTCTTCTTAGCATAGCAGCTACATAAGCAAAACTCCCTCCCGCTCCTAGACAGGGGCCACAGAGGACCCAGAAGCCCGTAGCTTCCTTGTCCCCGGTGGCCTCACAAGGAGCCTGCAGCAGGGGAGTGAGCTCTGCGCCAACATGCAGGCACAAAACTCACTACACACAGCAGATAGCCCTTCTGCTCCAGGGCCAAAAGCCTCAGAGCTTCCTAACACCGAGGGGCAGCCAGAGAAATCCGCACACTCGCAGGGTTTTGCTCTTGTTTTAAATGTATAACCATGACCCCCACCACCCCTCTTAAAACAGATTATCCTCCAAGATGCCATGCTAAGCATTACTTCTGCTGTAAACACCAATAAAACTCAAATAAATGGTTTATCTGCTGTGTCTTCAACAGACAGTTATAATTAAAACATTCTAGGTTGAGGAAAATTAGGTTCTCTAAAAGAAAGAAACAAAAGCTAAGCAAAATAATTTCTAGACAACAAAAGCTAAGCAAAATAATTTCTAGACTCCAACTCACCAATCATAAGTCAAGTGCTCTGCAAGTCAAATTACAGCCCTTACCCACCCATCTCTAACATCCCAGTCAAAACCAAAACCAAAAAACCCAGTCTCTCCTTTGGCTGCTATCTTTGGAAACTGAGAATGCTTTTAACTCTTTCTTGGAATTCTTTTGCTTCCTGTGGAATCCTGCACATAATCTGAGTTCCATTTGTTATGGCTTAAAGGAAATGAAAGAAACTGAGAACCAGGAATGGTTCGATTAGGAAATTCCAATTTAATTAGTAGTATTTTAGTTACTGCCTTTGGCCTCTGGCTAACTTAAGTGGTAACCGGTGTCTTCAAGAAAACAGTAACAGAGTAATGCTTTCATTTTGTAGATGAATTTTCAATTCTCCTTAATAGCTGCTCTGCCCCATCCCCACTGCCAGCCTTACCAGTTAATTTTGAGCAACAGTACTTTTCTGCTCCATTACCCCTTCCATCCTGCCTCTCAAGTGTAATTAAACTATGCATTTCAGCAGACGGATTGAACCTGTAAAAGCACCAAAACCACAAACTACTACCTGGGGACAGCTGATGGTAAGATTCTCTTTCTTTCCTATAAAAATTATATCATTTTCTTAGAGCTGAAGTTTGGGACTGCAAACATTTCTTTCTCAGTAATCCCCCTTGGATAAGCTAATAAGAAAGTAAACTCTTAAAGGGAAGTAAAACCTAGTTCTTCAAAGGTCTGGTGCCTTTGCAAACACAAGGGTTTCATGTCAGTACTCACTGTGTTTTTTCCCAAAGATATGAGATAATTTTCTGGTCATCAGAGCTTTTGCTGCCATCCAGGGTTGTGCTATCCACGGGAAGAGTCAGCTCTTTATCTGGGCCTGCATCTGCCTGTGGAGGCTTGTTGTTTTCTAGAAGACAGAGACTTGGAGGTCAAAAGCAGGCAGTCCAGCTGGGAAAACAGAGGAACCAACTGGGACATATGTTCTGGCAGCCTCAAGGACTCTGCCTCTCCACCCACAGAACTTTCAGATACTGTGGGAGGTAAGGGTATGGTCAGGGAGCTCACGATGAAGAATATAAGACCAAAACGTATAAAACAACTCTGAAAGAACATGGCAGAACATAATGAAGTTACAGTGCCATGCTAAGTTTGAAGTATAATGCTCCAGGAGTTTAAATAAAAGGGCCTGAGGGATAAGGCAGGGCTTTCTTGAGGAAGTGAGCTTTAAGTTAGCCCTTAAAGGATATGGTAGGAGGAGTTCGCTAGTGGTCTAGGTCTGTTAGGATTTCACTGCTGTGGCCTGGGTTCAATCCCTGGTCGAGGAACTGAGATCCTGCAAATTGCAAGGTGAGTCAAAACAAACAAAAAACAGGATATGGTAGGATTGGGGATGGCAGAGACCATCTGCTAGCTCCCCCTGAAGGCACAGTAACCAGCCAAGAGCAAGGGCATAAATGAGCTGTGAAATGCTTTCTCTGTACTCATGAAGAAGGCACCAGGGGAACAGACAGTCAAAGTTGACAGGGGGATGGTAGATTGGTAACTCCCATTTCTACCCTCATATAGCTCAGAACCCAAGCCCTCTTCTCACCCAAGGGTCAAAGGACCAGCCAACAGAAGAGCCTGCCGCAAGGTCAGAACTTACCAGGCTGCACAATAACAGTCACCTGAGCGGTGGCCTGCTGCCCTATTGTATCAGTCACCGTGAGCTGGTAAGTATAGTCTCCCTCTTGCATGGCAGAGAGCTGCAGGGTCGGTGTCCTGACCCCCTGAATGAGTAAATGCAGAGGAATGGACTCTCAGAATCAATCATGCGGCAAGCCCGTCTCTGGTCTACATCACCCACCTAGTCTTCTAACCTAGGTTGGCACTGGGCCACCACCTCCCAACTAGTGAATACTCAGCCAGACACTGTGGAACACCTTGTTAAAGAGGCTTGACCCTTCAAGGGAATAAACCTCTGATATAGCAACAGTTTGAAATAAAGTCAGAGCACTCACGAGGGAAGGGAGTACAGGAAAATGTGCAGAGATAACCAAGATCGATTTCTATGACTCAAGCCAAAAAGAAGACCATGAACATATAACAAAACAACACAATTTAAAAAACAATGTTCTAACAAAGTGTGATGCTTAACAAAGCTGTCTCAATAAAACATGGCAGCAACAACTCAAGATACTTTGTAATGCTGTGCTATCCCCTTACAGGTCTGAAAAGATTCTGCGACAGCAGAGAAACCTCACATAATACTTAAACCAAAGCCGGATGAAACGTGAGCTTTAAGTCATGCCTCAAATATGAAAACGTAAGACTCTTGAATGTCAGAAGGGATATTACAGATAATTTAGAGCCAAATGCCAATGCAGGAACTTCTAAAACAGTAGGCAAAACCTAGCAGCCTCTGGGCTGAATCCAGCTTGCAGGCATTTTATTTGGTCTTAGGGTCTTAAAAGAATGGAAAGTTGGAAAATTTCATGTAAAGTCTAGACTTGTCTTCTCCTGAAAAGCTGGAGGATCTGACAACGCTGGGACCGTACTCTAAAGTGGCAGCCACCAGTCGACTCGACTGAGCCCTCTTGTCGGGGCTTATGCTGTCCAGTTGGCCACATCCACTCTTCTTCACTTAGTCACCTGCCTGTCGACTACCTAGCCTCTTCTTCAGTATCTTCAGAGAAGATGCTCACCATCCAGTCAGGCAACCTACTCCAGTTTTCAACAGTGCTCACTAAGATGTGCTGTGCCATGCTTAGTCGCTCAGCTGTGTCTGACTCTTTGCAACCCCACAGGCTGTAGGCCACCAGGCTCCTCTATCCACGGGAATTGTCCAGGCAAGAATACTGGAGTGGGTTGCCATGCCCTCCTCCAGGGGAACTTACCAATCCAGAGATCAAACCCAGGTCTGCCACAGTGCAGGCGTGCAGTGTGACCTACAGACAGACCTGGGTTCAATCCCTGGGTTGGGAAGATCTCCTGGAGAAGAGGAAGGCTAAGCACTCCAGCATTCTGGCCTGGAGAATTCTGTAGACTGTACAGTCCATGAGGTCGCAAAGAGCTGGACACGACTGAGTGACTTTTACTTTCGCTTTCAAGATGTGCACTCTTCAGTAGAAACTAACCCAACATTGTTAAGCAACTATATGCCGAAAAAAATTGATTAAACAAAAAAAAGGTTTGTACTCTTGCAGTTTCTAAAGAATTTGACTCCCTGAAATTATCCAAGAACAGCTATCAGTCTTTTCCTCTAATACTAAATATTTAAGATAAAAAGTTTTTGCTAATGGGTTAACTGAAGGCCCTGTAACCTTTCTAAAAAAAAAAATCAATGTTCTATGTACTAATCTGACTTTGTTATTAAGACGGAGAAAAATAAGCCTTGGATGGGTGACCCAGTCCAGCTGCTCTAATTTCCCTGGGCAAGAAAAGACAGGTGCTCTTCCTTCCTACCTGCATCTCCATCACCTTCCCCTTGCTGTTCGGGCTGAGTGACCACTCATAGCTGGTGTGCCATGATCATCAGTGCTCTGGTTCCCGAAGAGGGTGATGGAGTTCTGGGGTAGAGTGATCACTTGGTTGGGGCCTGCATTGGCCACAGGGGGGTAGTCCACAGCCTTGTTCACAGTCAGGCTTGCAGTGGTAGAGTTGGTAGCTCCATCAGAGTCTACTACAGTCAAGCTGTCAGGACAGAGAGACAAGTACCGTCAGGGATGGGCTTAAAGAGAGAGGAATAAACATGGAAGAACTAGAACTCAAGGCTAAAAAATAGCAATGTGGCAGGGTTACCAGGTGGCAATCAATTCTAACCCACTCTTTCTGGAGAGTTAGGATAATGCTAGAAGCTAAGATTGACTGAGGGTTTACTGTGTGGCAGGCACTGTTCTAAGCACTTTGTATCTCACTTAATCCTCACAACAGCTCTATATAAAGTACTGTCCTTATTTCACCCCTATATACATGAGGAGACCAAGGCAGAAAGAGGTAAAGTAACTTGCCCAAGCTTAAAAGCTTGATAGTAGTGGAGTCATGATCTAAGTCTAGACAATATATCTCTACACCATTTCACTCTGCTGCCTACATGTGTCTGTGGCTGGGACCTTTACAAGCATTGTCTGATCTGGCTCTCCCAACAACCATACAAAAAGAGGTATCATCAATCTCACAATTATACAAGTCTTTAAGAGGTTAAGAAACCTGCCCAGAGCTAAACAGTGAGTCAAGGCACAAGCCCAGTGCTCTGACTCCAAAGCCCAGAACCAAGTCTTAAGAAGCAGTAATTCCCAGCCCCTATCCCTATGAGGTTCAAAGATGCTACACTAAATAAAGCAAGCTCTGACTGCCGCAGGCTCTCCTCCCATCATCCTGTTTTGGCTGTGTACACAGCGTGAGAATGGACTTCCTGGGCAGACAGCCTCTAGGATGGACCGGGAAGGCTGGCTCCAGTAAGATGGGAGCCTGAGATGGAAATGAATCTCCTACGCAACAGTCCCACAGTTTGTGCCAGTGTGAAAGAGAATTTGCAAGAGAAAAAAAAATGTTCATTTATAAGAGCAGGCTTTTACCTAAATGATGCCTTCCAGCTGAACAGCCTAAAGCTTCTCTTGCCACCTCAAAATGTGAGCATAAGCAAGCAAGGAGGTTTGGGCTCCTTCCATTTTGCTGACAGAAAGAGGAAAAGCATATAAAAGACATGTCGTTTGTTTAAATCTCACCACCAGCCACAGAAAGAGCCAGACATCTGTGGGTTTTTAATCCCACAATCTCACTTTTTACCTATGGTCTTAAGGGGATTTCTGATATTACAGCCTTGAGAAAAAGAATACAAAAACATCACACACAAATCAGCAAATACTCGGAAAAGAAAAATCCACATAAGTTGTTCTCTTTATCCAGTTGCCCTGTTTTCAGTTTTTTATTTTTTTTAAACGTATTTTATTTGTCTTCTCTTTCAGAACAAAAGCAAGTTATAGACAGATGCAAAATGGCAGATGCCCTTTACTCTGACTCTCACCTTAGACAGTGTAAAAATCCTGGAATCAAACAGCAGCTGACAACAGGGCTGGGGAAAGGGCCACTGCCACGTAAAAGCAGGGGACAAGAAAAGGCAAGTGGAATCAAACAAATCAGACCTTAATGCTAGTCAAACCCAACCCCATCATTTTATGGACTGAGGCTTGGAAAAACAGAATTGCACCCAATAACCCATTCTCCTGAAATGCTCTAGGTACACAGTGTTATAAAGCTGTGTTAAAAGCTTAGACTTGAGTCAGCAGCCTATGTGACCTTGGGCAAGTTACTTAACCTCTTTGTGACTGTATTTCCTAATCTGTAAAATAAGAATAATTATAATATCAGTTACAAGGATTAAATGAGCTACTGCGTGCAAAGAGCTCCAAATAGTACTAAAGACACAGTAAATGTTCAAGAAGCAGCAGCTATTTTTGTTACTATTTCAAAAAGGATCACATGGCCCAGGCCAAATTCCATAAATATTAAAGTTTCTATATTAGAAATTCAAGGCAAAAACCAACTCATATTTCCATTTTAAGCCATGAGAAGGCTCCTATGTTGCTGTAATGGCAGCTACCCTTCATTCACTTGAAGTCTGGAGTCAGTGAGAGTGCTACTAAGTCAGACCCGTTTATTTATTTATATGGCAGGTGCTGTACTAGGTCCTTGCTGCATCTCTGGTAGTGTCTCAAATGTGACTAATCTCAGGTCCAGCGGGCAGGACAGACACTCGTGAACAAGCTTCTGCACCGTGGCAAGCACCACACCAAGACACTGAGTGTAATGGGGCACAGAGACTGCTCCTCTCTGAAGGGATCTCCAAGAGCCTCGCTGAAAACAGAGGAGGTCCTTGAAGAGAGGCAGAACCCTGAAAGACTGAGAAGAGCATTCAAGGAAACACACACAGGTCAAGTCAGGAGCAGAGGAGAATGAGCCCTGACCTTGGGGGTTAGAAGATCTGCATTTCAGCTCTAGCTGTGTGACCTCAGAGTTAGCAGTTAGCCTCATTTTCCTCAGCGGTAAAATAAGGATAGTATAGTGTACATACGGTGTCTGTGTGACACTCAAGTACAAGTGCTTTGCAGAATACAAGGACTAATGCAAATACAAGGAAGATTACCTAGAATCAGCCTCATACCCACTAATCACAATCTAGTATGTCAACACTAGTTCCCAGAAGAACTGACTTTGAATCATATTCTCTGTAAAGTCCTCAATAGAGAAAGATCCTACAAATTATACTCAAATAAATAATTAGTCAAAAGTAAGGATTTTGCGATATCAGAAGCTGAGGAAGCATTTCTCAAGGGAAGAGATGAGAGTATATTCCTTATAGAATTTTCCTGAGAAAAGGCAAAGGAAGATGGGTCCTTCCAGTTTATGACAGAAATTCCATAAAAAGGTTTGGATATATGCCAGGCATGACTCTGAGAAGGATTAGCTGTGTGGATCCTGATCTGTTATGCAAGGACCTTTGCCCTAAAAAGTTATCACTGTTTTGACCACAATTACCACATGGCTTAAAGAACCAATGGAACCAAAGGCTATATTATCAATCAACGCTCGGGGAATTTTGATATCTGTCAGAGTTACTCTTTTAATAATGTAAAACTCTCAAGGGGGGAAAAATGGCCTATGGTAAGCTTGAAGGATCCAAACTTACCTGAAAGTGTAGTTCCCAGGAACGAGCTTACTTAATTTTAATATGGCAGTATCTTCAGAAATCTTCTTTTCTCTCAGAGGTCCCTTAAGTTCTTCCCAGTGGTACTGGACGATTTTATCATCATCAGTGCTTTCTTGGTCATAAAGAAATATCAGTTACATGAGAGCACTGGGTCTCAGCACTTATCCAGCTTACACAAACCAGGGCAACTACTAGGAAAACTTCATGAAATTACAGACTCTCTCTCCAGAGTGTTTCTTTCCTAGGATTATTGGGTCATTCTCCCTCTCTATATTCCACTGCGTAGTTTTCCAACAACTCCAACATAGGGAACCTCTGGTTAAAATGCTACTGTATAAAAAAGTAAAATCAAAAGTGATACTCAACCTACTTAAAAGAAAAGGAAATTTACACTTAGCACAGCACTTTTTAACCTAGCTAATTGGTAAACACCAAAATTTCCTAACAGATTATACGGATAAAGGTGTGGGGGAAGAGGACCCCTCATAACGTTATGGTGGGAGCATAAATTGAAACCTCCATAAACAGCAATTTGGGAAAATTTATCTTTGTCCCTGCAATACCTCTTCGAGGAACTTAATCCTGCACTTGTGTTATATATCTGTAGAACATTTAATATTTGTGTTAACTATCATGCTTATAAGATTATTCATGGTAATATTATTTTAAAAGCAAATCAAAAATAATTTAAATAGTGACTAATAGAGATTGACTGAAAACAAGAATATATTTATACAATGAAATTATACATTCATATAATGGAAGGCTACGTAATCATTAAAAGAAAAAAAGAACAAAGTATTGCATGCATTAATTCAGAAATATTCTCCAACATATAGAAACAAGCACTGTACATAACTGTGTGTGTAATGTGCTGTCAAAGACTGTATATTTTCTTATAACACATAAAATATCTTTGGAAAGATGCATAAAATAATACCATTGGTTGTCTGGAGGAAAACTGGATGGCTGGGAGACAGGGATAATAATGATTCTTTTCACTGTATACCTTTACATATTATTTAACTGACCTATTCAAAAATATAAAATAAATGGTACTACGTGAACTCTTTCTACCACTCACACAAGTGTTTCATTCTGTTCTGTCCCTTCTTCTTGGCCTGCTACTCTCCCAACCTCCTCTGCTTGCCAGAAGCATCTACATGAAATGTTTAACCCTGCTAGAGACTCCTCTGCTAAGCAGGGACTGCCTCCACCAGAGACCACTGTTGGTGCCAACACAGTCAGGGTAACTGGGCCTTGATGGGTTTCAAGAGAGGCCAGGCGAACACGGGCGAGATAACAGGCCTGAACCTCTTGTGCACACACACAGCCAAGACCCAGAAATTCTCTCATGTCACCCATTGGGTGACACTACTCTGAAGGGTAAAATGTTAATAATGAGCCCAGGCAGAGGTGGGGGGAACAGTCTGAGTCCCTCCAGGAGAAGGCTGACAAGGATCCTGTTAGGCAGTGATGGCTAAGTGAGAGCTCTTTGTCAAGACTCTCAGGTACTTACCTTGCCATGACAGATAGGAAGGAGCTTTGTTTTCATAACTAAGAATGGCAACTCCAGGCAAGCAAATTTGAAAATCAGCAAGCTTCAATTAATATAATGCTAAGTGCATGAA
Source organism: Aepyceros melampus (assembly GCA_006408695.1). Classification (NCBI taxonomy): domain Eukaryota; kingdom Metazoa; phylum Chordata; class Mammalia; order Artiodactyla; family Bovidae; genus Aepyceros; species Aepyceros melampus. The sequence continues at coordinate 742,678 of SJXQ01005759.1, forward strand.
TAACACTACTTTCTTACCATCTCAGAGAAGAACTATAACTTTAGTCAGGCCACACGGGGATTTTAAAAAGGGCCTATCTGGTTTTCACTTCCTAACAGACTGCTTCAGATAGTTGGTCTTCCCTAGCAAGGCCAAGAGGACTGGTCTAAACAGTATTCAGACACAGCTGGCTGCAAATCTTTTACTAGAGTACACAGCGAATGCTCTTCTAAAACATCATGCTGAGACATGTACTCACGGCTGCCGTCAATGACTGTAGAAGTGGTTGGCAGAGAGATCTCCTGGTACTGTGGGACACAATGGCAACAGGAGGCCGATTCTTACGGGGCTCTGCAAAAACATGACCCACAAGAAACTGGAAGAAGGGCTTCATAAGTTGTATCATAGGAGAAGCAAGTCATATCTGAGTGCAGTATATGTCAGTTTCCATTACATAACTGGATAGCTGAGTATCGCCAAATGGGAAAGTCACAAGATCAAGCTGATGTTCTAACCTAAGACACCCGGGACTGTTAAAACCTCTTGGAAACCTGATGATGGCTAAGGCCATGCCCTGTGCATACTTTCAATGCTCATGCACTATCTAGTATATTGTAAGGACTACAGCAGCAACTGACTGCTTTCAGGCAAGCTGAACAGAGGTGGACAACAAACCAGCTTTTGCAATAAAGGACTTGGCAAGCAAACTATCTCCTGGCACAGACTGTGTGAAAAAAATGAGTGATTTCTCCACCATCCCTGAGCTGACCGTGTGAGATTGTTAGGCCTGAGTGCTGGGAAGGTAACAAAACACTTCAGTCCAATCTCCTGAATGTGAGCTACAAACCCAGCAGCCTCCTCTTTGAGAAATGACCAAACAGTCTTTATGCTTAACACATTTTTAAGAAGGTGAAGGGATTACTTTGGCTACAAAGTTCAAGGAAGGAAAAGAAACCCTTTACCAACAAAGATAGAAAACAGTATTAAGAATTTGTGCCAATGTATGTGTCACTTTCCAACTACCGCCAAATTTTTCTGGAAATGCGAAACAAGATACCTTGATAATGCACTGTAATCTACCAATGAAAGTGAAAGTCATTCAGTCATGTCTGACTCTTTGCAACCCCATAAACTATACATATACAGTCCATGGAACTCTCTAGGCCAGAATACTGGAGTGGGTAGCCTTTCTCTTTTCCAGGGGATCTTCCCAACGCAGGGATTGAACTCAGGTCTCCCTCATTGCAGGTGGATTCTTCACCAGCTGAGCCACAAGAGAAGCCCTAGTGGATCACTTGCAAAGAATTATAAGATTTGGCTTCTAAGATAAAAGAGGCTGGCAGGGCTTACACGAGGAATTCTGTGTGCAAAGGCTCACATTTTTGAAAGAGATCAGACAGAGCCTGCCACTTTATGCATGCTTCTCCCAGGCTCCTGCCTTTCCTGTGTCTCTTAATTACAACACATGGTCCTCTCTCAGCATGACCCACTTGGAGAAGTAATTCTCAAGCAGATAGGCCACACAACACTGTGGGCCACGTGACCAGCTATACCCTGCCCAGCGAGGCATGCCAATTAGAATCAAACTACATACACTTTGCCAGGCTAACCTTTTACTCCACTGAACTAGGAATTGTCCGATACGTAAAATATATTACCAAAAAGGAATGAGAATTTAAGACCCTTAAAGTTAAATCTCCATCTCCTTGGGAATCCTGCAGAGGGAGCAGCGGAGACAGGGCTGGGGCTGGGAAACATACCTGGTTTCACGGTCACATTCACGTAGCCTTCCCCGTGAGCATTCTGACCGTCTACAATCACTTTGAATTCATACAGGCCTGGAGTGAGCTGCAGGAGTGAGAGAAGATCTTTTAGAAAACCACAAACAGCAGCAATTATATTTAAAATAACACATATTTCTAAATTTTTCAATGCTGATTCTTGCATATTCCTGTTCTTGCATCATTTCCAAAATGGAGAAAGTAAACTAGCTAAAGAGATGAAACAATGAATTAGAAACTGAAAACCCATAGCTTTTAATGAGAATCTTATTACTAGCTGACTCTGAACAACAGAAGGGATTTCAGCATCTCTGTACTCCCATTTTCTTTTCAGAAGAACATTAAGGGCCCAACCATTCTACTTCAGTTATGAAATTAAAACAATCAACTCTGCAAAGAAAAACATTTTGTAAAAACACCAAATAGCTCTCAAATATCTGAATATTTTCCCCTCCTGATTTCTACTAACTTTATGAACATAACAACAACAAAATCCCACAATCCCATTGTCCTAATACCCCAATTAATCATATTTTTCTTATATCCTTCTAATCTTTTACCACACACACACGAAAAAGAGCTACAAACAGTTCATTTGTTCAGCAAACATTTATTGAGAACCATTATATATGGTCATTGTTCTAGGCTTGGAGTTTGGAGATGAATAAGGCAAGGTCCCCACCTTCAAGGGGTGGGGGGTTATTTCAGCAGTATGTAACAAACTTTTTATTTTTCTTTCTTCAATTCATTTAGCATGAACACTTTTCCCATTAGAACAGTCTCTTTAATAGTTATTTTAATGGCTGCAGAATAGTACGTGACTAAATGTGCCATAATTCACATAAGCATTTCACATTGTTGCATGTTTGTTTCACAAATTTAAATATTATAACTAATACTGTGATGAATATCTTTCAGACAAAATGATTTTTTTCTTTTGAATTATCTCCTTTGGGTACGTGCTAATCAAATGCATGTAGCATTTTTGACCACTTCCTTCTTCCTGTAATGCTCCCCTTCCTCGACTTTCACTTCTGTGCCGACTCCTCACTTTCTCCCACTTCCTCTTCCTTCCATACCGTTAATGACTATGTTCCCCAGGACCCCAGTTGCAATCCATTTACTTCTTCAGTCTCTAATCTCTGGATGATTTTAGCTATGACCATGGCTTTGGCTGGCACCTGTTTGATGCTGGTATACAAACTTATCTCTGTAGCCCAGACCTGCATCCTGATCTCTAGCCCCTCACCCTCAGCTACTTATTGGTCACTTCCACTCAACTGTTTCACAGGTTCCTCAAACTCACTCTGTCCCAAAATGAATTAATCATCTGCAAATCTCCTCCAAACCTGCTCCTCTTTCTCTCCTTCTCATTTCAGTGAATACTGTCACAAATACACCAACATTCAGCCAGTTCCTAGGCCAAAAGGCTAAAATTATCCTAGATCTCTCTTCCCCAGCACCTCCATCCAATTAACTGATCACCAGATTGACCTCCATAATATTTCTCAAATCCATCCACTTCTCTCTATTCACACTATTCATCACCTTAGTTTTTAACCATTCATCATAGCACAATTGTTAAGAGCATGGGCTTCAAGATAGAAAATTCCAGTTCAAATTTACCATTTAATAGCCTTGTGCACTTAGGCCAAAGCACTTTATTTTTCTAATTTTTAGCTTCATCATTTGTAGTACAGATATTAATATTTATGCCTTGGGGTTGTTGGGAAGATTAAATGAAATAATTGCATAAAACAATTAGCACTGTATCTAGCACATGGAAAGTACTCAGTGGGTGGTTTTCAAGGCTTATGTTATTTGTTTTGCTTTTTTTTTTTCACTCAGACTATTATCAGTTTCATACCTACATGTCTCAACAGATTCCTTACCGTGTCCCTAGTGTCAGTCCTCTCTCCTCCAATCTGCAGTCAGGGTGATTTCTCTAAACTGAAAATCTGAACATGTCATTCACCTGCTTAAAACCTTTCAAAGGCTCCCTCTGGATAAGAATCGAAGTCCTTCTTCTAGCACACAAGGTTCTGTGCAATCCAGCCCCTACGTCTCTCCAACTCATGTGTGCCACTGCTCTTCTCACACCATGGGGTCCAGTAAGGGTGAACCACATATAATTCCCTTTCCCCATATTTCTCTCTATCATTTGGCCCAGTGGACACATTCCTTCCTCTGGGATATTACCACTCCACCCTTTATCCAGTAAGCCAGTCACATTTCATGACCCAAGTAGGCCAACTCTTTTAAGAAATCTGCTCTAACTACCTGGGGCTTCAATACCCCCTACACTGACCCAGTGCATCCCTGCTCTATTTACCTGCTTCAGTCAATAGCACCTACTAGACTCTATTTTCCCTAAATGTTAATATTATGATTCAGTTCAGTTCAGTCACTCAGTCGTGTCTGACTCTTTGCGACCCCATGAATCGCAGCACACTGGGCCTCCCTGTCCATCACCAACTCCCGGAGTTCACTCAAACTCATGTCCATCGAGTCGGTGATGCCGTCCAGCCATCTCACCCTCTGTCGTCCCCTTCTCCTCCTGTCCCAAATCCCTCCCAGTATCTGGGTCTTTTCCAATGAGTCAACTCTTCGCATGAGATGGCAAAGTATTGGAATTTCAGCCTCAGCATCAGTCCTTCTAATGAACACCCAGGACTGGTCTCCTTTAGGATGGACTGGGTGGATCTTGCAAGTCCAAGGGACTCTCAAGAGTCTTCTCCAACACCACAGTTCAAAAGCATCAATTCTTCGGCACTCAGCTTTCTTCACAGTCCAACTCTCAAACTGGTAACTAGTAAATCCCCAATTCTTGCCACATAACTAATGTACAATGAACAGTTGTTAAAAGAAAGACAGATAGAAAGAGAAATTGCTTGGCCAAAGAATATGAACATCTTTATGGCTCTTAATAACTATACAGAATCCCAAAAAAGACTGAGCCAATTTACACAGTCATATGGCCACAAATAACCTAGCTTATCTCCCAAATTCTGAAATCCTTATGTTACCCTTAAAAGCTGTTTAGTATATATTTTCAGCTATCACCACTATGCTTATATTCTCACCATAAATGAAAAATTGAGAATCATATACTAACAAATACTGGATGTCAGCCAGCCAGACTTTTGGAGGATTCACTTCTAAAAGATTGTTCATAACTTTAGTGTGGACAGAAAGTTCTATATTATACATTTTAGAAAATGGTCAAGACCTCGACCCCATCCCTACAAGTGCCAGGAGGCAAATTCACCTTGGACAGCTTTAGGATCTTGGAATGTTCCTCTTCCATTTCTCCACTATAGTCTTTAGGATGAGTAATCAGCTGCCAGTCGTAGGTGTAGGTTTCTCCTATGGAAGGGCAGTTACAAAAATCATGAAAACACAAACCTACACATAAAGAGGGTAGCCACACAGCCTGCCAATAACAAAATTTTTCTAGTCTTGACAAGATCTTAGTTTTCAAGATTTCACCCTAAAGCCAAAGGGAAACCAAACATTCTGTTGAAAGGAAGGGTAGATTCTGCTGATGCCTATAGTTAGGGCTTCTTCCACTCTCCCCGCAGCCAAGCTCATTCCTGCCCCATACCCTCCCTGCTTTGGACCAATCCTCCCCTAATATACCAAGTGCTCATGGTGTGGCATCCAGTGAAAATACATGCCCTACCAACCACTATGGGTGAACTCATTGGGAACAAAGGCCATTTTCTTGCAAAACTTCTTTTGCAACAAAGAACAGCAATGACTTCTAAATAACATGGTTCAAAAATAGCTTTTTACAGAATGCTAACAATGCTCGTCTCACTGAGGTCATCACACCCTGGTGAGTTAGAAGAGCTACTTCGTTCCTGCTGAGCTAAATAACACACTGCAGAAGGTGGTAGGGGATGGCCCATTTAAAACAGGCCCCACTGAAATTAATTAAGATCAAATGAAGCATTAAATGGTCCTCACTTGCAGCTTAGACTATATGACTACCTAGAGTGACCATAGAATCCTGTTATCTAAGTGCAATTCCTCCCCAGTTAAAGTGGTCTTAAATATTTTTGGGAACAAAATACATTTAATGACTAGGAAAGGGTGAGATTTGGTAGGAAGGTTTAAGTTACTACTCAAAAAGGGAAAAATAAAAGGAAAAAGAAAAAACCTCAAATGCTTACAGAGAATGGTCACCTTTTTCTTATTTCATGAGTTCAAAAGTTAAAGTTAACACATAGAACTTAATTCCAAACAGACTTAAGACGAGATTTTACTTTATAAGCTTGAGATACAAGATCTTCTACTCTTTCTTCCTCCAGAAAATACTGGCTTTGTTTTGGCCAACTGTCAGCCCCAGGCAGCTCTAATAAATGTAGCTGTAAAAGTTAGGCGAGGTGAGGAGCAGGAAAGAAGTGGGAGAAGGAGGACTGGTGCTAAGAGATGACATTTCTTGAACTGTAGTTAGAAAAAATTTTTCCACACAGAAAACAGACTCACACTAGGAACTGACAATTTTCTCATATCTAAGGCTAGCAACACAGATTTCAAAATATGACAATATTCCTAGGACAGAAAAGCTCAGGGGGATGAATTATGCCTTACAGACAGGAATTTGCCCAAGGGTAGGAACAACGGAGTGTAGGTCTGTTGGACAGAATGCTGGTTTTAATGTTTAGGGCAGTGGTTTTCAACCCATGCCTCTGAACCCAGAGGGATCCTGAGAGGTGCTTCAGGGTTGCCAAAGAAGACGAGGGGGATGAAGAACAGGCAGGGCTGGTCCTGCCTCACTGTCCCCAACCTTTGAAAGTTTGAAACCATCCATCTCCTGTATCACCAGATAAACATTGAAGAAAATGGGAAAAGGAGAGTTGAAAGAATCTGTTTTTGAACTGATGTGTTTTGGAAGACTGATATACAAGGTGATGTTAACTCACCCACATACAGGGCACATGCAAACAGGGGCAAGAAAAGAAAATACAGTAGAGCCGGGATATCTTTCAGAAAAGAGCGGAAGCAACTGTAGCTCAAAGCAGTTCTTGCCTCACTTGCATCTTCAAAGGCCACCAAATCCATTCACCTTATCACCAGAATAGGAAAGGAAAACGTTTCTTTATAGGAAGGCAGAAAGAATTGATAAGGAAAACTCAATTTGAGGGCAGAAATACAGAACAGAGAGGGAGGGCATTTAGGTTCTGGAAAAGTACTTTTTGCATAAATAGGCCCAGAAAGTACGGATACTGTACCAGAAATGTGTTCCTAAAATGGAAGGACCCCATCCTGAATAGAGTATGGCATTCTGTTTTTAACTAGCTTTATAACCAGCTACTTGACCTACCCTATAATGAGAGTAACACAAACCCAATGCAATCATTTTCCATCAAAGTATGCTTCACTTCATGTCACAGTCTTGAGAAAATGTGTGTTTGTAAGTCAAACTTTGGTATACTAACATATACTTCAAAGGAGAAAGGATGTTCATATTACAAAAGGTTTCTTAAATAATAAATTAATAATCCCCTAATTTATATATTTTATAAATCTGAATATTGTATATTATATCAGGCTTGGTTTTTTTCTTTAAGTGACATCTTAGCAGTAGACTTGAATAACTTCTCTACAAGTTCTGTATCTGCTACTTATTAGTTGTTTGACCAAAATAAACAGGTTAACTGAGTCTCAGTTTATTCCTCTTTAAATGGACATAATAAAATCCACATTTAAAGAGCATCCACTATGTGCTAGGCACTAAGGTATATAGGTACCTTATATATCACTTCATTCAGGGATTATTATCTTCATTCTACTGAGAAAGAAACAGAAACTTAGAGAAGTTAAATAATCGACATAAAATCATCCAGCTAATGACTTAAAGAGATGGAAACATCAGACCATCTTACCTAACTCCTGAGAAACCTGTATGCAGGTCAAGAACCAACAATTAGAACCTTATATGGAACAACTGACTGATTCAAAATTGAGAAGAGGATGACAACGCTGTTTACTGTCACCCTGTTTATTTAACTCACATCATGAGAAATGCCAGACTGGACGAGTTACAAGCTGGAATCAAGATTGCCGGGAGAAATATCAACAACCTGAGATATGCAGATGACACCCCTCTAAAGGCAGAAAGTGAAAAGGAACTAAAGAGCCTTTGATGAGCATGAAAGGGGAGAGTGAAAAAGCCAGCTTAAAACTCAATATTAAAAAACTAAGATCATGGCATCCTGTCCCATCACTTCATGGCAAATAGAAAGTGAAAAGATGGAAGCAGTGACAGATTTTTTTCTTCTTGGCCTCTAAAATCATTGCAAATGGTGACTACAGCCATGAAATTAGAAGGCGATTGCTTCTTGGCAGGAAAGCTATGACAAACTTAGTGTATTAAAAAGCAAAGACATCACTCTGCCAACAAAGGTCCATATAGTCAGAGCTATGCCGGGGTCCAGCCCCGGTGGATCCAGGGATGCTCAAAGGTGGGATGGAGCAGGTGGATAGGACAGGAAAGGACAGGATAGCTCAGGACAGGAAAGAACAGTAGGAAATTAACGAAAATAGGAGGCTGAATAACTTGGTTTACGGGGAAAGCCAATAAAACCTCAAGACAGGAGGTTTGCACCATCTACGTAGGCCACTGGCGTCCGCTTGAATCTCTAAAGGGGCCCCACCGTGGGTCCACTTTTCTTGCAGAACTTATAGCCAGGGCAAGTAAGTAGACGTGGTGAGCCTCCCGCTCCAGATGGGAATTCAGCCTGGAGGTAAAGTACAAGAGGACAGAGAGATAGAGAGAGAGAGGTGTGGGAGCCAGATGTCCCTAAAGAACAAGTCTAGGAGAGCGAGTCGTCGGAGAGACCGGCCTGCAGAACCGGTCTGAGAAATTCGGGTCCGAGGAATGAAAACCGCTCTGAGAAACTGTTCCCGAGAGACACTGGTCCGACAAACTGCTCTGAAAAACTGTTCTCGAGGAAGCTGACTCCAAACTTTATTTTTCCCATCCCCTTTTTATACCATGAAGATCAATGAGTTTCACAAATTTTTTGGCAATGACAGCAGCCCTGACTCTTATCGAGAGCAGGCTTAGTCTCTGCATACCTAATTGTATACACAAGTCTTAGGTAATTTACATGATCTTCCAGCCAAAAGGCCAATTCGACAATTTACAGCTCTTCTCTGATAAGTGTTAGTTTTTCCAAGGTCTGGCGCCATTCTCGGGAGGTGCTAAACAAGATTGGATTTTCATAAATGCAAGGACACAGCAAACAGGAGTACAAATGATTTATAAAAGAGACAATTAACTCAAAAGCCTAGTGTTGCGAACATCAAAAACAACTACTACATTTCTATCCCCAAATATAGTTTGTATAGCAGAAACTTCCAGGTGCCGATAAGGAGGTCTGGCAACAGTCATTGAAGCAACAGTGAAATAAATCTATTAAGGCTTTGGCTCTTAGGAGAAGTTTGTAACTTAAGACACTTCAAGGCTCTTTTGCCCCTCACAGCTGGGGGTTGCGAGCAATTCACAAGCTTGTAAAAGGGCAGGGGAACCTGTTTAGGCAGGCTAGAGCATTATCAAAGGGGGGTTGGGCTGCAGCACTCCTTTCAAATGCAGGGAGCTAAGACAGTGAATTAACTCTATCCGAGAAACTGGAAGAAAACAGTGGAGAAACAGACAAATACAGAACAAATTTTTATTATTGGGGCACATGCTCAGGAAAAACCAGGGAGAAATCCGATGACTCAGACTGCCCTGCCATCTGAGTTTGCCACGTGACCCTGTCACGGGTGGGATTCCTCACGCTGGCTTCCCACAGAGCTATGTCTTTCCAGTAGTCGTGTACATATCTGAGTGTTGGACTATAAAGAAGGCAGAAAGCCAAAGAATTGACGCTTTCGACCTGTGGTGCTGGAGAAGACTCTACAGAGTCCCTTGGACAGCAAGGAGATCCAAACTAGTCAATCATAAAGGAAATCAACCCTTAATACTCATTGGCAGGACAGATGCTGAAGCTCCGATACCTAGGCCACCTGATGCAAACAGCCAACTCCTTAGAAAGAACCTGATGCTAGGAAAGATTGAAGGCAGAAGAGGGCAACAGAGGACGAAATGGTTGGATGGCCTCATCGATTCAATGGACATGAACTTGGGCAAACTTCAGGAGATGGTGAGGAACAGGGAGGCCTGGAGTGCTGCAGTCCATGGGGTCGCAGAGAGTCAGATGCAACTTAGAGACCGAACAACAATGACTGACTGAGCTATGGTTTGAATCCAGCCTTAATATCAAAGCTTATGACCTCAAACATTACACTGACTTGCATATCATAGAAATATCTATACATGTGCAAGCTATATCCTAATCTCATAGGACTTTTAGAATAAATAAATGTATGTAGATACCATTATAAATGAAAACACTATACAAATTAAGTGGATGTTTTACCTGCATCTGGTTCTGGAAGAACAAATGCGTTTAACTGAACTTCATTCTTAGGTAACGTAATCTGAACACTGTTTCCAGCAGACACCACCAGTTCCTTTATAACTGGAAAGGAAGTCAGTACACATAAGAAATTAGGTCCAGACTATCTTATTTCTCTCCTTTCTTTTGTAGTCAAATTTCTTCTATAAACAATTTTCAGCTATTGTCTTCATTTCTTCATTATTTACCAACTCTCCATCCTTTGAAATGTGACTCTGCCCCATTTTTTCACTGAAAAGAATCTTCAGAGTCATCAACAAAGTGCTTTTAGCAAATCTATAGCTGTTTCTCAACCCTCAAACTTCACCTCTGTAGCATCTAATACTGCTGACTGCCTCCATCTGAAAAAACTCTTGGTTATTATGATACCATATTATTCCACTTTCTTCCTTTCTCTCTGAGTTTTTCTCCACTGTATTTTAACTATGGTCTTTCCCTAAGCCCTCCTTATATAGCACTTTTCACAGAATTGAATAAATAGAATTTAGCTCTGTTTCATCATCTTTATGTTGATAAAATACATAAAGTTTCTCAAAGAAATGTTGACCACAGGGCCAGCCTTAATTTTCTTTCCATTTCAACTGATATAACCACAGACTTAGATAATTCCAAGAATCTTAATTGGTCTTTCCTCTCCTAGCTCTCCCTATTCTAATCCATTCTGTCTTCCTGAAACACCTATTGCCAAATTTTTCTAAACTATTCACCCACCATTTTACTCTTCTACTTAAGACCCCCACTCACACTTCATGCTTCAGTCCAAACTCCTAACCTGGCATAAGAGATCTATCATCACTGGATTACATCGTCTCAGCCTTCCTACCCCTGATTCTGCCTCTAGCTATATTCATTTTCCCTCTTGGGCTCCATGGAAACCATGGTCTATGCTAGGGGACTTTGCTAAAACTATTTTCTTCAACTGGGGTGTATTCTTATAAACAAACAAAGTACAGTACTTTGTTTCTGGCTTAAAAGCCAGTGTTCTCTCCAAAAAAGTCTTTCCAGACCATTCCAGTTCAAACTAATCTACTTCCTAAACTACTTCTGCATTTAGAACATCCGCATCAGCTAATAATTAGATACCATCTTTCTGCTATTCACCAGCTACTTCATACACGTCAAAGTTCCTCAACTATGACATTCTGGACCAATTTTCTGTGTGTGTGTTGAGGATGAGGGGGTGTCTTGCACCTTGTAAGATGTTTAGCAGTACCGAACCCGGGTCTCCCGCAGTGCAGGCAGACGCTTCACCGTCCGAGCCACAAGGGAGGCCCTAATAGTGTATCTAGTCACTACCAACCACAAGATGTCAGTAGCACCCCTCCTCCACAGTTAACATTCAAAAGTGTTTACAGGCTTTTGAGAACCACTGATTATATAAATCTTATTTCTCTAACAATAATTGTTCATTTGGATGAGACCCAAGAACTAAGAGAGCTTAAAGCAAACAATTGGCTGGTTCATCCATATTCCAAGACTGGGAGGTGAAAAGGGTTTCCTACACAAATATGAAATTTGAGATTTATCTGTTGGCTTGGGAATACTGCACTAAGGGAGAAATGAAACCATCCATTATGGAAACTTCAGCATTTGGACACCCCAGGGTATAGAATAAGAACTGCTGAAGCAATTTTTCAAAAGAGGAAAAAAGAAAAGAAAGAAATCACTATACTCAGAGAAAGTATATTGGACAAAAATACAGCGCAGCCCAAATCTTCCACAATTATACCAAAAATCACAACCATCCTGCCTGAACACAAAAATTATTTTAATGCTGCATGACTGAAACCCTAGATTTCACGTTATATTACCACCAAAGGAAACCTTAGGAAATTAAAAACTGGCAAAAAAAAATTCATTTTCACTGGCTTTGCTTCACCCTGTTGACTTTTTCAGGAGATAAAGATCAACTTAGTTTCCTTGATTTACCATTTCCTCCTAATATCTCAGAATGGAATTTATGAAGCAGACCTGCCGCTAAAGGAACGCTCCATATAAATCTCCTTTCTATGAGCTGCTTTAAAAATAAAGATGCAGAAATTTCTGGCAGTCCACTGCTTAGGACTTAGCACTTTCATTGCTGAGGCCCAGGTATGATCCCTGGTGAGGGAACTAAGATCCCAGAAGCCACATGGTATGGCCTAAATAAGCATTTTTTAAAAGAAAATAAAGATGCTATCAAAATCAGAGACACAAATGTTCTGACCTATGATCAGCCATTCAGAAGGCAAATAGTTGTACAGATCCAACTTTCTTGCCAGTGGGTCTCTGCTTGGTTTCCTGATCATTATTTAACTGAGTCTAGGCAGTGGAATTCTACTCAGAAAGAGCCTCATAAATTCCCATAGGTTGGAGCTTACTGAAAAAAATGACTGAGAGACCATGTACTATAATTACAAGGATACTAATAGGATTATTTCTTTAATCTACAGTATTTATTAATAATAAGTCATGCCTCTGTCCTTTCTTCCCACTAAAAGAGATTTTGATCAAAATCTCTACTTCCCCATCGTATCTCCAAGGAGAGAAGCAAAGGGCTCACCTGGGTGTGGTGTGGAGGTGCTCTGGAAAGAGGCCTGTGGGGTAGGGGTGGCATAACTATAGGAGGGAGCCACCGGCAGAGGGTGAGCAATCGGGGCTTTCTCAGGGCTTTTTACTTGCTGAATGCCAGGAGTCGCACCGGGATCCTCTGATGCCTCACGCTGAACTGATACATCTGACCAACCAGGAATCTTCACACTCAGGTCTGTGGTTAAGGGATTAAAAATTGTGTCTGTGTTGTGGACCTAGAGAAATGCAAAAATTTATTTGAATAGGCAAAAGTTATACAGTCAGTTTTTAAGATAATGTCTCATGAAATAACTGCAAGCTAAATGCTTTTTTGAAAAACTCAAAACTGCCAAAAATACTAAAGAAATTAATCTTACCACCTAAATTGGCATTAAAAAATGTTGATATAAATCTTCCCAGTATTTTTCTTTCTATGCAAAAAGTTTTGCTTAAAACAAAGCAGTAATAATTGCTCCGTGTGTACTTTTACCTCCTTTTCTCACTTAACATTTATATTCAATCTTTCAACAAATATATATTAAGCACTTATTATAAAGCAGGCCTATGGATCCAAAACATAAATAAAATAAATCACTGCGCTCAACAAGCACACAATCTAGTGGGACTAGAAACACAAGCTGAAATGGTAACTATACCTTTAAGAGCTATGATTGAACCACAGAAACACCGTCAGAGTACTTTTCTTTCTTGGAGAGGAAGCATGTGAAGAAGGATAGTTTAATAAATAAATGAAGACTTTCTGGAGGCAGAGTCCTGAGATGACTTTTAAAGGGAAACTAGACAAGAGGTTGAAGGGAGAGATGCAAATAGCCAAAAGAAATGAGATTAACATGGCTAGTGTTGGGAAACAAGGGTCATAACCAAAATGAGAGTCAGGGTGTTGAAACAGAAGGTAAGTTGGAAAGACAGTCAAGGGCCACACTGTTGGAGACTGTGGGTGTGCTTAATCACTCAGTCACCGTGACCCCAAAGACCACAGCCCCCCAGACTCCTCTGTCCATGGGGATTCTCCAGGTAAGAATACTAGAGTGGGTTGCCATGCCTTCCTCCAGGGAATCTTCCAAAACCAGGGATTAAACCCAGGTCTCCCTGAAACTAACATAGTTTTGTGTCTCAACCTCATTTTTTTTTAAAAAGCTGGTTCATGCCCTTTGCAGTACATTCCTGCCTCCATCTCTAGGCTCAGACAACCACAGATTTGTCTCTGTCACCATTAACTAGTTTGGGCTTTTTTGGAATTTCATATAAAAGGAATCACATGCAAACTATTTTTGTTTCTGGCTGCTTCCCCTCAACATAACATTTTTAAGATTCATATCATGTCATAGCACTCTTTTTATTATCGAGTAACATACTTCCCAGGGGGCAGAGTGGTAAAGAATGCCCCTGCTAATAATGCAGGAGATGCAAGAGACAAGGGTTCAATCCCTGGGTCAGGAAGATCCCTTGGAATAGGAAATGGCAACCATCCCAGTATTCTTGCCTGGAAAACTTCATGGACGGACGAGACTGGCAGACTACAGTCCGTAGGGTCGCGAAGAGGCAGATTCGACTGAGCACAAGCACGCGTGCACATGTACACACACACACACGGTCCACCACTACAGAGATAATACCAAAATTTGTTACCCATTCACTACTGATGGAGATTTAAGTTGTTTTCAGTCCTCAGCTCTTATAAATAAAGCTGCTATAAACGTTAAACCTGTATGGTCTAGTGATTTTCCCTACTTTCTTCAATTCAAGTGTGAATTTGGGAATAAGGAATTCATGATCTGAGCCAGTTAGCTCCTGGACTTGCTGAGTTATAACTATTTGAATCAGAAATAGGTTACATTTTCTTGGAATATACACCGATTTGTAACTCAAAGGTAAAGTTGATTTGTTTTATGTGGTCTCTCTCAACATCTCTTTCTCTCTTTTTCCCTCATTGTTGAATTTGGTGGAAACTAAACAACTTTGCCTATTTCTGAATTCTGTCTATGTCTAAACACCAACCTACAACTCTCAATCATTTTGAACCTTCTTGAAAAGGTGATAACAAGGCAGCTTTGACATTTAGTGCAAATTCATCCCCACTGCTGGGAAAACCCCTATGCCTAAGACCCACAGATGGAACATCGATAATCTTCATGTCATAGGTGAAGACTAGCAAAATTAGCACTTAATGCAGGCAATTCTTCCTGGCCTTCTCAAGTACATTTATGAAAGGAAGCAGATTAGTCTTCCTTGACTCTTAGCTCTTCAATTTCAATATATCCTTTCTCTCTTGAAGACATCATTTATGTCCATGGATTTCATATCAAGCACTTGGTGGTTGACTTCTAGCCCTCTCACTAAGTGGCTACAAGGCTAAATTATCTGACCCCAAGGTAACTTTCCAGTCTCATCGACTTCCTTTCCCTTCACTCCTGCTTCCTTTGGCCTCAGTAAGTAAGTGTTGCTCAGCCATGTCCGACTCTTTGACCCCATGGACTGTAGCCCACCAGGCTCCTCTGTTCACGGAATTCTTTAGGCAAAAAATACTGGAGTGGCTAGGCATTCCCTTCTCCAGGGAATCTTCCCAACTCAGGGATCAAACCCAGGTCTCCTGCATTGCAGGCAGATAACTGTCTAAGCCACCAGGGAAACCCTCCTGTGGTCTTGGTAGAATGGAAATCCTCTGTTTCCACACTTGATGCTCTTTTACACAGCTTAGCTAGTTATTCTAATGAACTTTCATTTCTCTATTAAGAAAATGCACCCAGCTCAACTGTTTCCTCCCTTTTTTGGAGCATTTACTTGAAACCCTCTATCCTAGAGGAAGAGTAAATTTTAATTTTTTTTAGCTCCCAAAGCACTTTATCCTCAAATTTAGCATCCTTCATTGAAGTTGTATAAGAATTCTCACAGACTAGATGCTCTTTTTTTTTTTTTTTTTTTAAGCCACCAGGGAAACCCTCCTGTGGTCTTGGTAGAATGGAAATCCTCTGTTTCCACACTTGATGCTCTTTTACACAGCTTAGCTAGTTATTCTAATGAACTTTCATTTCTCTATTAAGAAAATGCACCCAGCTCAACTGTTTCCTCCCTTTTTTGGAGCATTTACTTGAAACCCTCTATCCTAGAGGAAGAGTAAATTTTAATTTTTTTTAGCTCCCAAAGCACTTTATCCTCAAATTTAGCATCCTTCATTGAAGTTGTATAAGAATTCTCACAGACTAGATGCTTTTTTTTTTTTTTTTTTTTTGCAGCTTTATCTAAGTGACTTAGAACATTGAGTTAGTTTAAAAAGTACAATGTGTTGACTGGATACAGTTATAATCCTGCATAATGATTGCACTTGGTGTTAACGAGCATCTCCATCACATAATCACCACTTATTTTTTTGTAGTGAGAACGTTTAGCATATACTCGCTTAGCAACTGTCAAGTGTATAATACAGGACCATTAACTATAATCACCAGGCTGGATATTAGATCCCCAGAGCTTATTCAGCTAATAACTAGGAGTTTGTGCCCTTTGACTAGCATGTCCCTATCTTCCTCAACCCCAGCCCCTGGCAGCCACCAATCCACTCTCAGTCTAGGAGTTCAGCTTTTTCAGATTCCACATATAAATAATATTATACAGTAATAGTCTTTCTCTGACTTATTTTGCTTAGTATACTGCTCTCAAGGTCAATCTGTGTTGTCTCAAATGGCAGGATTTCCTTCTTTCCCATGGCTGGATAATACTGCATTATACATATCACATCTTCCTTATCTATAACCTACTGATGTGCGTTTAGGTTTTTGCCTTATCTCCTCTATTGTGAATAATGCTACGATGGATGCATAGATCTCGACTGCATCCTGCCTTCATTTGTTGTACAACTCAATAGCAAGACAAATTTGATTTTAAAAATGGTCAGAGTACTTGAATACTTGTTTTTGTTTTTTTTTCAAAGGTGGCATACAAATAGCCAACAGATACAGGAAAAGGTACTCTTACCTCACTTATCTTCAGAGAAATACAAATTTAAAGCACAATGAGATCACCACATGCCTGTTAGAATGATCACCATCAAAATGACAAGAAATATTAATAACAAGAGTTTGCAAAGGTAGGGAGAAAAGGGAACCCCCGTACGGTGTTGGTGTCAGTGTACATTGGTGCAGAAACTATGGATAACAGTATGAAGGTTCCTCAAAAAATCGAAAACAGAACTACCATATGATCCAGCAATCCCACTTCTGGGTATTTATCCAAAGCTAATGCTTCCTTAATTTAATGAATTGCTTATGCATTATTCTCAGCAATTTCTTCTTCATGCTCCCAACCATGATAAGCTCCCTCCCCTCTGACACGTGGAAGCTGAACATTCTCTACTCAGCCTTTGTCACAATGCATCACAACTTGGTTTTTCCTCTGATCTCCACTAGACTGCACACTCCTTGGGGTCACAGTCTCTGCTACTGTCAGAGTCTATCACTGTTTCTTGCATACAGGGGTCCCCCACTCAGGACTGAATGGAGAGAATGAACTCAAAGGGCAGCACACTTAGTCCCCAGGGTTTGTGACTTCAGTGACCTTTCTCTCCAGTGATGTCTGACCATGCTTCTCATTTGTGTCACTCAATTTAACTTGGGGCTATAGCCTGCTCTCTATTTCCTGCTTAATTTTTCTTGTTTGTAAATACTGTCTCTCCACTAAGCTAATTCACTGAGGGCCTTGCAACTCACATCTCCCTAATAGGGAAGAATGGATTGCTATAGTGATACAGGTTCTTGAGGACTCGAGATTTTCTTTTTATCAGGAATTACCTCTAAAACAATCCCACTGGAGGTCACTTAGAGGCCATAAGACAATAATGGGTGTACAGCCAAATGGAATTGCATTATAGGGAACATCTGAAAATTCAGCAGAGATGGTGAAATACCTTCTGAAGCAATCATGATGAAGATTTTTGCAACACATTAAAAACAAGATCATCATCAGTTAATCTGACTGGTATTAGATTGCATTCATAGTGTCTAAGTTTTTGAGAAGTTTTCTCATGAAACCACAAATTTGGGGGAGTTTTATTTTGCCTCTCATCCAAAACACTGACTACTGTATAACAAGTTTAAATCTGCTGCCTAAATAGCCATGAGATTTATATAGCCTATAGATCTCTTCAAGAAAATTAGAGATATCAAGGGAACTTTTCATGCGAAGATGGGCACGATAAAGGACAGAAATGGTATGGACCTAACAGAAGCAGAAGATATTAAGAAGAGTGGGCAGGAATACACAGAAGAACTTTATAAAAAAGATCTTCACAACCCAGACACCCACGATGGTGTAATCACTCACCTAGAGCCAGACATCCTGGAATGTGAATTTAAGTGGGCTTTAGGAAGCATCGCTATGAACAAAGCTAGTGCAGGTGATGGAATCCCAGTCAAGCTATTTCATATCCTAAAAGATGATGCGATGAAAGTGCTGCACTCAGTATGCCAGCAAATTTGGAAAACTTAGCAGTGGTCACAGGACTGTGAAAGTTCAATTTTCATTCCAATCCCAAAGAAAGGCAATACCAAAGAATACTCGAACTACTGCACAATTGCACTCATCTCACACACTAGCAAAGCAATGCTCAGAATTCTCCAAGCCAGGCTTCAACAGTACGTGAACCATGAACTTCCAGATGTTCAAGCTGGATTTAGAAAAGGCAGAGGAACCAGAGATCAAATTGCCAACAAAACGTCTACTTCTGCTTTATTGACTATGTCAAAGTCTTTGACTGTGTGGATCACTACAAACTGTGGAAAAGTCTGAAAGAGATGAGAATACCAGACCACTTGACTTGCCTCCTGAGAAATCTGTATGCAGGTGAAGAAGCAACAGTTAGAACTGGACTTGGAACAACAGACTGGTTCCAAATCTGGAAAGGAGTACATCAAGGCTGTATATTGTCACCCTGCTTATTTAACTTATATGCAGAGTACATCATGAGAAATGCTGGACTGGATGAAACACAAGTTGGAATCAAGATTTCTGGGAAAAATATCAATAACCTCAGATATGCAGACGACACCACCCCTATGGCAAAAAGTGAAGAAGAACTAAAGAGCCTCTTGATGAAAGTGAAAGAGGAGAGTGAAACAGTTGGCTTAAAGCTCAACATTCAGAAAACGAAGATCATGGCATCTGGCCCCATCACTTCACGGCAGATAGATGGGGAAACAGTGAAAACAGTGAAAAACTTTATTTTGAGGGGCCTCCAAAATCACTGCAGATGGTGACTGCAGCCATGAAATTAAAAGACACTTGCTCCTTGGAAGAAAAGCTATGACCAGCAAAGACAGCATATTAAAAAGCAGAGACATTACTTTGCCATCGAAGGTCCATCTAGTCAAAGCTATGGTTTTTCCAGTGGTCATGTATGGGTGTGAGAGATGGACTGTGAAGAAAGCTGAGCCCTGAAGAAGTTTTGCTTTTGAACTGTGGTGTTGGAAAAGACTCTTGAGAGTCCCTTGGACAAGGTGATCCAACTAGTCCATCATGAAGGAAATCAGTCCTGAATATTCATTGGAAGGACTGATGCTAAAGCTGAGACTCCAATACTTTGGCCATCTGATGCAAAAAACTGACTCATTGGAAAAGACCTTGGTGATGGGAAAGACTGAAGGCGGGAGGAGAAGGGGATGACAGAGGATGAGATGGTTGGATGGCATCCCTGACTCAATGGACATGAGTTTGAGTAAGCTCCAGGAGTTAGTGATGGACAGTGAAGCCTGGCGTGCTGTAGTCCATGGGGTCACCAAGAGCTGGACACAACTGAGTGACTGAAGTAAACTGAACTGATATAGCTATGAGAAAATTCCTCCATTTTACTTTGGCAAATATACAAAAAGTTTAAAAGAGAAAAATATTTTGTCTTAAATATCTAGTGTTAATGAGAGAATGAAGGTTTTTTTTACTTGATGTATATTTTCAATTGACTTCAAAATATTACTTTTCTCAGTTAAACAGATACAACTAGACTTATAATTAGCTTTTAAAAAGTTGCTCTGGTTAGTGACTATTTAATGATGTAAGAGAATCAATTTTCTTTTTATTGTCATTCATATTTATTCAAGCCTTTCATCAAGGGCCACCCCATTTTTTCATGCTTCCCTTTGTTTTCTAAGGGAAGAAATGAACAAAATAACCCCTAGAGGATAAAAGATCAGGAATCATGAATTACCTGAAAGATACTGGAATCTGTATTTAAAATCATGTTTTTGCGCGAGAAAGGCAAATCTAGAATTATTCTACTTGTAGAGCTGCTGTTGAAATGTGGACAAGCTGTAGAATGTAGTACCGTTTTTTGGTTGTTCGAAACTGCTAGCACCAGGATAATTACCAGCACAATGGAAGGTCAAGTTCAAGAGCCAAAGCAAAAAATACAATCAATTATATAACAGATTCTTTACGAAATTATGTATTAAGTTCATGATTTCCAATTGCACAACTTTAACGAATACTCTGCGTGACATACAGATTGTCCAGGTTTTGTATTTGTACTACAGCTTTAGTATTTCATTTAAGGAGAATCAAACAAGGTTGTTAATCAACTATCTTATATTTTAAAGTAACAAATCAACTCACAGAGTTGTGCTTCACATGGTTTGTTACATGCTGTGATAGATGAACAGAACATGGTGACTGGTATCAGGGACATTTATCATGTAAGCATAAAGATAACTGATCTCTCTAAATGTTCCTTTTTATCTCTATAAATGAGAGTACCAATGCAGCTTCACATAATTGTAGTGATTATTAAATAAGGTTATATATTTAAAGGGCTTCCGAATAGTGCTTAGCATATTTAATCCATTTAAGAAAAACAGTTAAGCTGTTACATATTAAAAAAGCATCATTGTGGCAAAGTCAGTGCAAAAGGGCTAGTCAAATAACAAGACTGAATTAGTCACTAGATCCATTGCATTTTAACATATTTTGTGGTCTTATCTTTGTTGAGAGGAGGGTATTTAGACAAAAGTAACAGAAAATCTACTAACTAATGGATTAGACAAGTAGATTCACAGTTCTTATTCAGAAGTCTGGAGTGGACTCAAGACGGAGTCTGATCCTCATGAGTGTAATCAAGGGTTCGGATTTTTCCTATCACGCTGTTTATAATCCTTGCTCTGGCTTCCCTTTCACAGTCACAAGATGGCTACTGCACTTCCAGCACTACATCTATATTCCAAACAGAAGGCAAAGCGATCAAGATCCCAAAACCTTCCCCACAGAAGGATTTTGTTCATTATTTGAAAATGTGATCACATGCCCAGCAGAGTTTTAATTATATCTCATTAGTAAGAAGACACATACCAAATGGTCATTCAACATGAAGAGGATGGGGAGGCTTTAGATTTAAACTAGGCACATAGCCAACCCTCTGTATTCTATTGGATAGATATGTTCAAGTAGTCAAGGGAGAAAGAGGAATGAATATTGGATAATCAACCAGCAGTGTCAGTCACAGTAATATCCAAAGAATTTATAGTTCAAAACAAGGCATGTCATTCATGATCTCAAAAGACAAGCATAGTTAAAACATGTCCATGCATGCTCACATGTGCTGTATGTTGCATGCTATGGTCCAGCTCAGCAAAGAGTATTAGGATAGGACTCAGGTCCTGAGTTCTAGCCTTGGATCTGTCATTAGTTTGCTGCTTAGCTTTGGCAAACTGTCATATCATTTCCTCCTTCACTAGTTTTCGAGGTCAAATGAGATGCCTTCTAACATTGCCCTCCGGTTTTAAATTCTGTGGTTTCATGATTATATTTATTTCTTTCCTTTTTAAAAATCAAATATAATTCCCCAAAGGTTAGTAATTTCTTAGAATATCTGAGTTCTGATTAAAACAATCATCTAAAGTTATTCATTGCTCTTAAAGAGTTGTGCTAGGCAACAAATAAGACACAAACAAGTTAAAGCCATGTTCCCTACTCTCCACTTACGAGACTAAGCATACCTGACATGGCCATTATTCATTGTCAGTGCAGGAGTTCCAGGAAAAGATAGATCAGAATGACGCGAAGAAGCTGGAGATGGCTTCACGAAGGAAATGGAATTGGAAGTCAGTTCCACCTCAGTGGCATCTGAAATAAAATACAAAGTAGAATAAAGGGACTTGATGAGATGGAGAAAATATGAAGGGGTATCTCTGAAAAAGGGTTACAGTATTGAGAGAGAGGCAGATTAGAAGGTAAGCTTACCATTTAGGGGACCAAGGAAAGAGCCAATACTCATTAGGTGATAAAGTATATTTTGGTGACTAAGAAAAATTAGATTGACTATAGAGTTCTTTCCTCCTGTAATTCTTGTTCTCAATGCAAATGTTCAGCTAAGACCAGGATGTCAAGTCACCTTTAAGTTTCTCTACCCCTAGCATGCACAGCACGTTTGCTTAGATTCAGAGCAACCTGTACTTAAGCTCTGTATAAGTTCATGTGACTCCAGAAGTATAATACATCCTTTAATTTCTATGCTGTGTACCAGAATCAGACTCACTGAATATGCATTGTGCCAGTACTACATCTAGCCATAGCTGACTCCTGGATCCTGGACTGTGCCAAGTGCTAAGTCATTTCAGTCCAACTCTTTGATTTTCCTGCAGGAAATCTGTCCTGAATACTCATTAGAAGGACTGATGCTGAAGCTGAAGCTCTAATGCTTTGGCCACCTGATGCGAAGAACTGACCATTGGAAAAGACCTGATGATAGGAAAGACTGAAGGCAGGAGGAGAAGGGGACAACAGAGGATGAGATGGTTGGGTGGCATCATCGACTTGATGGACATGAACTTGAGCAAGCTCGGGGAGTTGGTGAAGGACAGGAAGGCCTGGCGCGCTGCGGTCCATGGGGTTGCAAAGAGTTGGACACGACTGAGCAACTGAAGTGAACTGACTCATAGACCTTGCTAAGTGCTAAATCACTTCAGTAGTGTCCAGCTCTTGCGATCCCATTGACTGCAGCCTGTCAGGCTCCTCTGTCCATGGAATTTTCCAGGCAAGAACACTGGAGTGGGTTCACTTTTCTTCAGATTTTTCCAACCCAGGGATTGAACCCACGTCTCTTTTGTCTCCTGCACTGGCAGGCAAGTTCTTTACTGCTAGTATACTAGACCCTAAGCTGGGCCAAATGAAAACAAGAAGTATCCTTCTATATTTTCGTTTGATCTTTAATTCTGAACCAATTAATCACAGATTACAACCTAATTCTCACTAGCCATTGTCTAACTGGTCAGGTCTCCTATGCATTGGTCTGAGAGACTGAAGAGACACAGTATTGATTTATTGATTCATTGAAAAATGAAAACCACTGGCACTTGAAGAGAAAATGGACTGTTCTACAGAGTTTTGTGTCTCAGCAGCATTTGAAAGAAAAAACAAAGTAGTTCAGCATCAGGAAGATGAGGTAGAGGTATTATCTCAGAGGAAAATGTGAGGGGAAAACTGATGGGATTTGAGCTATAGATTGGGAACAAGGAATGAATCAGAATACAGGGCATGCAAGTATGTCTATTTCAGATCTGTCTTGGTACCAAATTTGTGCATTTCCTACCTTAGCTATAGGGTCTGGATGGTTGCAGAACCTAAGGTCCTTTTGAGAACATGAGGGTACCAGATCTACCTGGTTAGAAAGGAATCAAGAGTGGTCCCATGCAATGGCTGTTCATTCAAAAAAACACAGGCAATGAGAGAGAAATCTGACTATGGCTGAGATAAAGCCTTTAGCTTTCTAGCCTGCATGGAATTTATAAATCTTGACAGGAAATTCTAATGGTGATATCATTTAAGTAGTTACACTTAAAAATAAGAAAACTTTCTAAAAGTCCTGTACACTTTAATATTCCGACAGCACTTTAAGCCTGTGTTAGCTTCCCTATAGATTTCATGTTTCTAGATATAATCTACCTAATGTCTTTATAACCTCCTCAATTTATAAACTATCCAATATTTAAAATACTTGATTTTATATATCCTCATTATGTTGATAATGTTGTTAAAGTTTGACAACTGTAAACTTAAAAAAAAAACATTGCTAGTAAGTAAGGTAATAGAAAACAAGGAAAGAAAAGAATATGAAAGCACTTTCAAATAAATGGAGTTGTAATTTTAGTTCAAGTTCAATTGTTAACATATACTTAAGGGATTTTTAAAGGAATACCACATTATAATCAGAGGTTTTTAAGCACTAATTGGGAAACAGAGCTTTTCATAGTCTAAATCTCCAAAAATATCTTTTTTTTAAAGTGACTTTCTGACGTAGTTAAAGTTTGACAACTGTAAACTTAAAAAAAAAACATTGCTAGTAAGTAAGGTAATAGAAAACAAGGAAAGAAAAGAATATGAAAGCACTTTCAAATAATGGAGTTGTAATTTTAGTTCAAGTTCAATTGTTAACATATACTTAAGGGATTTTTAAAGGAATACCACATTATAATCAGAGGTTTTTAAGCACTAATTGGGAAACAGAGCTTTTCATAGTCTAAATCTCCAAAAATATCTTTTTTTTAAAGTGACTTTCTGACGTGACTTCTCTTGGTAGCTAGAATAACTTAACCAACAAATCCCCACAGGTTCACAAGTCACTAACCAAATCAAACTTAATAGCTCCTGGGGAATCATTAAAGATTACTGCATCGATCTGCTTGCGACATATGTGACCTTAGCTAAAGTTACAAGTGTCTTTTTTCCTGTTCCGGGTGACTTTTTTCTTCATAATATTTGAAAGATTTAGCTTTTTATATTTAAAAGGTAAAATCCAAGGGCGGTTTATTCTGAGAGTGCTGTTTTAATATTTAGGGCTCAGGTTTCCCTTTGAAAATCTGATAAGACTCAAGATGATGCATTTGCTCACATGATTTCAGAGGATTCACCAACTCTCAAAGCCACTCTGTGAAATGTAGATGAAGACTCCTCCAAACTGTATGGTTAATTAGCAACTCATCAATGCAATCATCTCAACTGAAGGAAGACTTCCAACTGGGATAAAGATAAATCTGTTCATTGGAGCATTGGTCCTGAAGATGTTGATATGGTTGCTCCCTGGAGGTGAAAATCAAGCCTTACTGAGTCACTGACGGCTGGTGGGAAATGCTGTAAGCCTCACCACTGTGGAGGGAACCATGACCTGTAGTCGCCTGTCATTATTCCTGGGCATGTCACACCCATATTATCTGCTCCTCTGTCTACATGTCTCTATCATACATGTGACAAATAATTATTGTCTACTGTATATCAGATACTCGAGACAAGACAGAAGTTCCTGCTCTATGTGACTTACATTCCAGGGGACAACACAGAAAACAGAAAATAAATGTGTTACACTGGTGTTAGAATGACTCACACTAGGGGGGAAAAAGCTAGCTAAAAATGCTTGTAGTGTATCCCAACAAGAAATGGGGTGTGGGTCTCTCTTATTTGAAAACTGGTGGGATTTCTGTCTGCTTTAGCCAAGAAACAACTGTGAAGGTGACTCTGCACTGGGGTCCAGTCCCAGACCTGGAGAGCCTAGACAACTCCTTTTCTGTTTGAAGTCTGGCTAATCTGATGGACAGTGCATATAGAAATCCCGAGAGTTCATGGAGAGATGCGGGTGTGCGAGTCTCCAGCCACCTTCCTGAGGTGCCAGACATGAGGGTGAAGGCTCCACCAGCTACCAGCTGGATAGACTGAGCAACCCGTCGATTCCACGTGGAACAAAAGATCCATTCAGACTTTCTCTGCTCTAATTTATGACCCAGAAGTCATGAATCTAATATAATGGCCAGTGATTTAAGCCACAGAATTTGGGATGGTTTGTTAGTCAGCTGTAGATACTGGAACCATGGTGGTTGCCTCCACAAAAACAAACAGAAACTCATGCTATGTTATTTCAGGCAAGTCCTCAGTGGTCTTGTCAGTGCTTCACTACATACTAATTAACCCCTTTCTTATTTCTGACAGCACTGTTCTGGAAGTTTTCCACTCCACTCAAACTCAAAACACACCCCTTCCTCTCCACATGGTCATCACAAGACTCTGCCTTGCCCTAAATCAAAAAACCAAGATTGTGGCATCCAGTCCCATCACTTCATGGCAAATAGATGGAAACTGAAAAATGGAAGCTAGCAGATTTTACTTTCTTAGGCTCCAAAATCACAGTGGATGGTGATGTAGACATGAAAATGAAGACACTTACTCCTTGGAAGAAAGGTTATGACAAACCTAAACAGTATATTAAAAAGCAGAGTAAAGCAAAACAAACATTAAAAAAAATTATATATACATACCTAAAAAAAAAAAAAGCAGAGACATCACTTTGTCAGTAAAGGTTCGTATAGTCAAAGCGATAGTTTTTCCAGTAGTCATGTATGGATGAGAGAGTTGGACCATAAAGAAGGCTGAGCGCCGAAGAATTTATGCTTTCAAACTGTGGTGCTGGAGAAGACTCTTGAGAGTCCCTTGGACTGCAAGGAGTCAAACCAGCCAATCCTAAAGGTAATCACCCCTGAATATTCATTGGAAGGACTGATGCTGAAACTCCAAACTTTGGCCACCTGATTTGCAGAGCCAATTCATTGAAAAAGACCTTGATGCTAGGAAAGATTGAGGGCAGGAGGAGAAGACAGCAACAGAGGATGGGATGATTAGATGGCATCACTAACTCAATGGACATGAGTTTGAGCAAATCCCAGGAGACAGTGAAGGGAAGCCTAGGGCGCTACAGTCCATGGGGTTGCAATGAGTCGGACAGAACGGAGCAAATGAACAAGTTAAAACATAAAGATATCCTAATTTAATATAGAATTATTGGTATTAAAACTTCTCTACTCTGCTTTAACTCAGAATCCTGCATTTTCTACCATTTTCTCCCCCTTCTCCCCTTTCTTAGGAGGAAGAACGTACATTTATTTCCAAAGGTAATCGTCTACTTCACTGGCAATTTCAATCCATTTGGTCTCTTCCACTTAACTCTGGGGATGTTTTTATTCTTCCCCTCCACCCTCCTGCTTTTATGTCACCAGTTGCCTTTTCTCCAGTCTTGTTCAATTTCACACTGGCAACATTCTTTTTGAAACATTGTCTTTCCTGGTTTTCTAAGACACTGAATTTTAAACCACCCTGCACATTGCTGCCATAATTATCTTCCTAAAACAAGCATTCTACTATGTAATTTTTTTCATCATGAACCACAGTGTCTCCACATTGCCTTCTAAATAAAGACCACAATCTTCTCATGATAGACTTAACCCACATAAACAACCTCACTGTTTTGGCATCTTATTTTGTAAGCCTTTATTCAGTTGAATGTTTCAGACATCTCTGATTTCTTTCACGTTGAATCTTCATCTTAAAAAACTTTTCTTCCCTTCCTGAATCCTGCTCATTCTTTAAAGGCAGTGTGGAAATCCCAATCCAACTTCCCCAATCCGAGCTTCTAGAATGATGTACACATTATGAATTCCTCCTTCTTCCTCACTACATCTAACACCTGCCTTGCATTTCTATCGGATCATTCTTTTTCTGCCTTGTTAAATGCCTGGCATCATCATTACCTTTTCACAATACTTTTAAGGTCTGTGAGGTGTCAGGCCCTGGGAGTCATGCTAAGGAAACAGAGACAAAAGCAGCTGTTCATTCTCAAGAAGCACACATTCTAGTGTGAAGAGAATGACTTGCAATGAGCTTCTTTCAAACCCTGACAAATGTCATAGTTTAAAGGGGATGTGATGAATGGATGTTCGTTCATTTTAGAAGAAGGGCAAAACCGAGCCTTTAAACAATGTGAACTTATTCAAGATAAATGGGAAAGGCATTCTAGATGAAGGGGGCAACAGATATGAAAGCACTGTGGAACTTGGAAGAAAGTGTGGGCAGTTTGTTGATGCTGAAGACTAGGATGCAGGCAGAATGAAGAGAAAGATGCTGCTGGAGAGGCAGGTTGGACCAGACAGACCATGGATGATCTCCTTTGTCAGGAGAAAGAGCTTGACAAGCACACTGAAGATGCACAGACAACTTGCACAGATACAGAAGTGAAATGACATGATGAGAGATCACTTGGTAATTCCGGTTTCAAGTCAGCTTTCCCCACACACACACACAAAAAGTCAGCATTCTGAAAGAGATGGTATTGCATTTATTTCACGCTTGTATCACTGCTAGAATTTTATGCAATGCCTCACATGTAGGAGATACTTTGTAATGATTTTATACTAAAGAGTTTGGAAGTTACTATGTCTACTCTGTTCATTAGATTTGTTGTTTAGTCCCTCTGTGGCGTCTGACTCTTTGCCACCTCATGGACTATAACTGGCCAGACTCCTCTGCCTATGGGATTTTCCAGGCAAGAACACTGGAGTGGGTTGCCTTTTCCTTCTCCTAGGGATTTTCCTGACTCAGGGATGGAACCCAGGTCCCCTATGCTGCAGGCAGATTCTTTCCCACTGAGCCCTTGGGGAAGCCCAGATACATTTACTAGATATGTTGTTATTATTATTATTGTTTGATCTTGCAATGAAGGAGGGAAAATAGTGTTCAGGGAAGGGAGACAGTGAATGCATCCTCTCCCACCGACCCTGCACTGGAGTCTGGTCCTTTCAGGCTCTGGAGGCCTAATGCCAGACTGTGATCTGCTATGCCACTTTCAAGACAGAAATGCCTATTCAGCACACAGGGTTTCTGGGCACCTTTCTCTACACCTTCTGCTTAGATGAAGAGAAACAGAACGCACCTACAGTGGTAACCACTCTTCTCTTGAGTAGGCTACCAACTTGAGATCTGAGGAAAAGTCTTACACAGGAGTTGGTCTTATTTTTGTTCACCTGAACACTTAGTTGCTCACTCGTGTCTGACTCTTTGTGACCTTATGGACCGTAGCCCACCAGCCTCCTCCATCCATGAGATTTCCCAGGCAAGAATAGTGGAGTGGGTTGCCATTTCCTCCTCCAGGGGATCTTCCTGACCCAGGGATTGAACTTGCGTCTCCCGCATCTTCCTTCAAGGCAGGTCAATTCTTTACAGCTGAGCCACCAGGGAAGGCCTATTTTTTATCATACTCTGATCCATATGTTAATAAGCTCGACATCTTTTGTTATACAATATTCAGAAGAGTTTCCCAGAGCCACACTCCTGTTGGATAGTAGCCCATACCTATTTCCTGTTGTAACTAGATTGGGGCCTCAGATGACCATTGGGAGGAAACCCAAGCCCTCTTAAATAAGATACTTAAATCAGTCAGACACCCAAATCAGATACTTTAAGTCAGCCGAAAGAGATGAGGAAGGTGGAGCAGATGTTATGAGAAGCCTCCCATCCCTCACAGAACTGTTGACAGGCAAGGGGCCTCCAAGGGCAACGCCAAAGAAACTGTGTTAGGAACTGCATCTTGGCGTGGTCTTTGCTGAGTGTCAAATTCTTCCTACTTCATTCTCATCCATTTTGCTCTCTGTGTAAGTGGTGCTGACAGGAAACACATGATGCTTGGACAGGTAAGGGAAGAGGGGCTTTTCCAAATAAAGTGTTGACCTGTGTGTAAGTGCAAACCACATACCTTTCAACAATGTGTATGAGAGTGGGGTCAATAATTATGACGTGCACCAGAGGAACAAAAACTGGAGGATGTTTCTCCAATGTTTCCAAAAGCTCAGATATCGAAGGACGTTGCTGACCTTAGGTAATCTGCCAGGGGTGGAAATGAAAGAATAGCTCTGCAAAGGACCCGTGTCACTATGCTTCCCCGTTTTCTGTCCCTTCTCAGTAATGTATGTCTGGTTTATGGGCAATCCTTTTACTTCTTCCTGGTAACCCCCGAGTGAAAATTGCTTCTGGGAGAGTGTCAGAATTCAGAGAGGGTCTGAAGAGCAAGCTTTGTAGTTTATCTTGCCTCACCAAATTGCCAGCAAGAGAAAACTGCAAACTTGGCCTCACAGAGCTCTCCCATTTAAAGGATAAAATCTTGTTGAGGGGGTGATGAATGTGATAGAAAACACATAATTTGTTTCCGATGTAAAGAATGCTGACAGCTTTAAAAAACATTGCTTTACCTGGCTTTCTTGGCAAATTTGATTTTCAAGGAAAGCAGGGACTAGAAAATACCCAATTGTCATTTTGGTGGTCACTTGTCTAAGCATAACCATCTCTATTATGCAGTTAGGTGACTCATTACAGAACTCTGGCTATATCACAAAAGCCTCACCCACTAATAAAATTCCCCAGCTTGCGTCGCAATGGTACCAGAAAGTTTCGCAAAAGGAAGTACATTTGTTTCTTGGTTTATGACTAGAGTAAATGTTGCAAGGTGGGAGAAGTTTAAATGGACATGGCTTTGGGCTTCTGGCGCTTTGAGTGAGGGAACTGTTGATAAATGACTGAAGCCTGTGAGCCCCCACTTCTATGTAAACAAAATGCATGATAAAATCTACTTTATGGGAATATTGTGATGCTTAATGACAACATCTGTGTTAAGCAGTTAGCCCATTACTTGGTATTTGGTCAAAGATATCTACTAATACTCTTTCCTACAATTTTTTCTGTCTACACATCACTAAGTAACATCAGTATACAGTGAAAGTACATATGACTTTGTTTCATTTCAGTTCAGTTCAGTTCAGTCGCTCAGTCGTGTCTGACTCTTTGTGACCCCATGAATTGCAGCACGCCAGGCCTCCCTGTCCATTAACAACTCCCGGAGTCCACCCAAACCCATGTCCATCGAGTTGGTGATGCCATCCAGCCATCTCATCCTCTGTTGTCCCCTTCTGCTCCTGCCCCCAATTCCTCCCAGCATCAAGGTCTTTTCCAATGAGTCAACTCTTCGCATGAGGTGGCCAAAGTATTGGAGTTTCAGCTTTAGCATCAGCCCTTCCAATGAACACCCAGGACTGGTCTCCTTTAGGATGGCCTGGTTGGACCTCGTTGCAGTCCAAGGGACTCTCAAGAGTTGTTTCATTTAGAGAAGCTCAAAATTCTCTGTATAATTAATCTTATCTTTGTACAAAGGAAAAGTAAACATGACTTTCTCAGTTTCATCTTTTTCAGTCTAAGTACTGTAGCTGAGTAATTTACCACCATTTTACTCCAGATTGATTAACACATTCAACAAACACTTATTTGAACACGTGTTGATAGACCATGTGCCAGTGCCAGGTTCTCTGCAGAACCAAGGGGGCACTTGAATACATAAACCAAAATCCGTGCTTTCACAGAGCTCATACTCTAGTACATACGGGCACTAGGGCTGGAGAGAAACTGACAACAAACAGAAGCGTGTGATGTGCCAAGAGTGCAAAGCGCCCTGGGAATCGACAATGCCGGGCAAGCGACTGAGCATGCAAACAGAGACGGTATTCCCGGGTAGTCAAGGGAGGCTGTTCTAGCAAGATGTCATTCAAGCGGAGATGCAGGAAAAGTTTATTACCAAACATGTTAAATGCGCCATTGGGTGGCTGGAGTAAAGGTGACTTTCAACTTGCAGTAAGGCTTCTGCTTATCAGAAATGGATGCTAAAAAAAGAAAAAAAAAAAAAAAAAAGCATCAGCTTTTGTCTCCCTCTTGTCTGTTTCTCAGGCCCAGACTTCACCACAGGCCAGCAGCTCACACCAAGTGGTAGCTGAGGATGAGAAACTTCTGCACTTTCTGAGTCATGGTGGACAGAATTCCAAGTGCCTATATTTGTCTAGAGTGGAATGAACTTTCTTTTCTAAATATATGCCTTACCACTTCCCATTAACCAAATTCCCAAACATAATTTCTGCTGGGAAAGCAGAACACAAAGCACTTTGTTCATGTAAAACAGCAGCCAATTTTCCTGTTACTGTCAGACTTAGAGCTGACAAAGTAAAACTAACATATTTGATGACAGAGATTTGAAAGACCTTGTGAGGCTGGAATTACAACAAAATCAATAAGATCAAATTAAGAAAGATGCATAAAGTCCAAAATTTGAATTTTTAAAAAATCAACAGCATGTGGTTGGAATTAGGGTGATCTTGAGGTATAGCAAGTCTTCTAAAATAGGCATAGAAATTCAATTGTCTAAAAATTTCAGATATGAGTTACTTGATCATATTTTGCTTACACCTCAAAGATAGTACTTATACAATATCACAGTATATTAAGAGGATATCTGTAGTCTGTCAGATATGGGCTTCTTAAACCAAAGACTGTTTTACTCACCTTTCTATCTCAGCCCCCAAACAACTCCTGGCATATATAGTATTTTGATCTATGTACTCTTTGGATCTAATACAATATTTGATCATCATAAAGAAATATACCAAACACATCAACTGAGGAATTTCTCTCTAGGTTGCAGTGCTTAGGCTACATCTGTGATGCCACATTCACATTTACATTTGGGTACCACATTGGAGGGAGTCCATTGGAATATGATCACAGAGAGCTGAAAGGCTTTAAACCAACATCACATAAGGAATTATCACATGAAATGGAATGTTTTTAATCTTGGGAAAAGGAAGCTTGGGGAAAAATGAAAGCTGTGTTCAAATACATGAAAAGTTGTCATATAGAAAAACAATTAATGTAGCTTTGGGAAAAAGAACAAAGATCAATGGATGAAACTATAGAGGGCAGATTTCAACTCAGCATGAATAATTCACGGCTGCCTCCAAAATGATTCCCATCACTGGAAGTATTCAAGTTGAATCTGGATCAGCACCTTTCCAGAAATGGGAAGTTGAAATCAGGGGGTCCTAAGGTTCTCCCTAACTTTAATCTTTTATTCTAAGCTTATTCAACTTGCCAGTATTAAGAAATATCCTTCTGAAACAATTAATTTAGAGAAAGTGTTATCAATTCTCAGGCCATTATTTTTAGATTTTCTTCCATGTGAACTGTGCTCTCTTGACCTAATCATACCATTCCACTGAGCAATTTCTTGCTTGGGGTTTTGATGTTGATTTTAGGAAATGTGGAGTAATCTGTGTGGATTTCTAGGTAGTGTAAGAAGCTAATATGTCATCCTGCTCATAATTTCCCAAGATACTCTGTGTCACACTGCTATTCCTTGCATGCCAAAGGGCTCAAGGTTCTGTGAATTCATGCTCTGTCTATAGATAAGCTTCTTTGTCACAGATTGTAACCTCTAATACAGAAAACCATGTTCTTTTGGCACTAGTTAGTGTCTTACTGTTCAAGCATAGACGTATCCATTCATTTGTTCAACATTTAATAACATTTATTGAACTCAAGTGCATGTGTTCTAAGGAATTAGGGCCAAATAAGATGTCCCTGCCTCCAGGAACTTCCAGCTTAGCAGAGGAAACAGAAATAAAACCAAGTTATTACAACATAGTGGCCAGTCTCTGTAACAGTGTTTGTGTAAGACCCAAAACTAGTGAAGAGAGCCACCAATCCTGGGTAGGTGAAAAACAGTTCCATAGAGGAATCTATAAAATAAGTCTTGAAGGACAAGTCAGATTTCTTTTTTCCAGGTAGACAAGTCATTTCAGCAAACAGAACAAGTATTATCATGGAGGAGAATTGTTATTGCCTGGGTGTGCAGAGAACACAAAGTGGCTTCCCGAGCCTATTTTAAAGTGTGGTGCCTGAGGAGTTACAGAATGGGTGGGTAGAGCATAAATCATATGGGGGCTGATTGAAGGTAAAGACTAAAGGACAGGAAAGTGACTTCAGAAATGACTGCAACTGTCCACATGAAAGGATGAACTAAAGTGTCAGAAGTGAGATTTGAAGGCAGAGCTATCCCATGGACTGTAGCCCAAGAGGCTCCTCTGTCCTTGGAATTCTCTAGGCAAGAATACTGGTGTGGGTTGCCATTCCCTTCTCCAGGGGATCTTCCCGACCCAGAGACTGAACCTGGGTCTCTCACATTGTGGGCAGGATCTTTATCATCTGAGCCACCACGGAAGCCAAGTAGTAAGAGGCCATGTTTAAAAATGAAAATTCCCAGGACTTATTGATCACTTAGCAGGTGCTGTGCTAGCAATGAACGATTAAAGGTGAATACAGATAATCCTTTGCTTTTAAGAAACTAAGACGTTCTTGGTAGAGACATAAGCTTCAGCGCTAGACAGTCCTTATCAGGTGCTTACTCTTCCTTTCAGAATCCCTTTGCATTTCAGTTACCTAATCTGTTGCCTTGAGAATTTCTGTTCACTATCCCCACCTGGAAAATCACGTAACAGTGTCATGGTTGCCTGTCCATAGGAATCTTTCTCCAGGACCCTCTCCCCTCAGAGGAAAAGCACTATAATTCCTGAAGCATGGTATAAAATGTAACTGAGGTAATGGAAGCAGAGGCATGGACATAGTATGTGCTCAACAAAACATACACTGAAGATTAATGCCATATCCTTCATCTTTAAAAAGGACAGCATTTTAATAAGGAGTGAACATGGGTATTTTTCTAACCATATAATGATGTACGTAATGTTTCTTTTGATAAGTCAGTTCCCTAAAAATAATCATTTCTGTAAATTTAAGGATGAGCTCCAGAACATTGAGTTTTAGACCTTCCAAAAAGTCACTTTAGACTTTTAATTTTTAGATGACTTTATCAAGATTCTCTAGAAGAAAAAAGAAAGAACAAAACTCATAGAAAGAAAAGAAAGGATAAATGTCATACCTGGATAGTTTTCACTGTGACCTTCTTTTCTGTAAATGCCTTTGCAGCAACCATTTTTGCGGCATTTTTGACATGTAACTAATCGCTTGTATGGCAATTTTGCCATGAAAGATAAAATAACTAGTTGACAGTTTGGTTTGACACCTACAATACAAAGAACATGACAGATGACAAAGATTTGCCCCAAGAGTTGGTTTTTTATTTTAAAACATACTATGTTTGAGGAGAAAGAGGCTGAGGGCTTAAAAGGCACAGAGTTGAACCCACATTTCCAACACAACTTTGAAATATCTACCAATGAACATATTGCCAAGAACATTCAACCATGCAGAAGCCGCCACAACACACACACACACACCAAGATCACTTACAAATTCGCATCACAGTACTTGGAAATGGACACCTCTTTTAATGAAGAAAGAAACTTTATTAAAAAAGAAAAAGTACAATGTTGAGGAAGGAGACAAATCAGCAAGAAAAAAAAAAGTACAAAGAGCTGGAACAGAAGTGCTTAGGTATAATCCACAAAATAAAATAGTTATTTCAGAGTCACCATGAATCTATACACAGCTTAAATGTATTCAAGTATTTTGTATTTTGCAATAAAGGCTTTTTATTTTGATACTTATGCCTCACAACTCATTATGCCCTTCTTAATGTCTCTCTTTTATTTTTTGCTATTTTTATCTTCTATGGTAAAACTGCTCTATGCAGCAATTAGTCTTATGCAGCAAAAATGCTTGTGGCAAAGATGTCTATAGAAAGAAGTTTACAACAAAAATACCTAGAACTGACAGATGCTGTGAAAATTAATATATATTTGATTCCTAAAATATAAGATGACTAATTATATTTCAATAAATTACAGTGTTTCTCATATGCTTCTCTTTCTAAGGTATATATTCCTTCTATTACTGTCATGAGCATCTTATTTCTTCTTAAATGAGCTTATCAAATGGCTATACTGATTAGTTACGGATATCAATAAAGTTTTCTGACTGATCCCTCAATTATGGAATTTACAGTTGTTTGGAAAATGTTTTGGTTAAAACTAATTACCCAGAAAATTTTTACTTCATTATAAAAGCAAATGAACGTTCTATGAATTTTAAAAAATATCAAGTCCGTATTATTCCACATACTGCCCATATCGTTGACCACCATGCTCATCCACATTTGCTCCTGGGGTGTTTCTGAACCGAAATCTCCGCATCACCTGACTCAGCATCAGGGGATGAAAAGGAAACAGACTGACTAGATATGCACTTGTCAAGCTCGTGGAATGTGCTCTTTCTGATCTGAATGGTTTCACAGGTAGAAGGATCTAAACTCATGTCCAAAATACTCATTCATATTAATGCTAAGAAAAATTAATCTGCACCATTATTTAGTCCCAGTCAAAGAGAGAAATAGATTCTAATACAAAAATAAGCTTTGCTAGTGCCACCCTTGCTTCAAATGGCAGAAACAGTGAAGTTAATTCTCTTTAAAAAGTCAGAAAAAGCAACAGCAGAAAAGAAGAAATATTATTTTTGTTGGTTTCAAAGGAAAGAGCTCAGACTGTTTATGTATGTAGGATTTACACTCAAATGTTATCTTCACTAATTAGAAGCTTAAGTCTGTATTTAAAGATTTCCCCAACTGCAAATTTATCCCAGGAGCTGAAGCAGAGAGATTTTAAAAATCTAATTATTTTCTAAATGATTTTCACCAGATGCTGTGTACCTCTGTTTGGTGCCTGGTGCCTAGGAACTCCACATGAAGCCAGGTTAGCTGTGTTTCAAGAGCATTCTCGGTGGGTTAGCAGCATAATCTGCCCTCTGATTAATGGGAAGGCAGGACTTTTGCAGTGTGTAATCTAACACACTGATGCTCACAGCGATGACTGCTGTGCATTGAGAACTGAGACATAATAAAGTCAACTGCCCTTCTCATATGTGTTTTCTTCCTTGTGAAACCATTCTTTCTATACTTTGCTGTTGTTTAGTCGCTAAGTCATTTCTGACTCTTGCGACTCCACAGTCTACTGCCTTCCAGGATCCTCCGTCTATAGGATTTCCCAGGTGAGAATACTGGAGTAGGTTGCCATTCCCTTCTCCAGGCAATCTTCCACACCCAGGAACCAAACCCACATCTCTTGCATCTCCTGCAGTGGCAGGCAGATTCTTTACCACTAAGCCAACTGGGAAGACCGCTAAAATAGGAATATAATCTATTCTGCTGATAACCAAATTTGTACATAATGTGAGGTTGGCTCTGTCCTCTGCCTAGACTTTTCTTTAACCTGACTAGTAAAAATTCTTATCAGCTGGTGATAGGAGGAAAAAAGAAAAGCAGGATGGATGGCAAAAACTGTGTTGTGATGTGCCTGGCTGACCAGGGGAAGCAGGAAAGCTGAGTTGGTCCCCGATTCCCAGCAATGTTCAGACCGAATCTCTCCAGATGCGGCTGACAGGCTGATGAACCAGGGCCACCAGCTAACATTACTATAGCTCTCCTGGAAGTCAGAGTGAGCTTCAAGACCCAGCATCTGTAGTCAAACGCAAGAGGACAAGCTCCATCAGATGAAGCCCAGATTGGAAAAGACCTGAAGTGGGGAATGAACCACGCCATGAGGTGACGCTACACTTTATGTGAATCAACAAAGTTCATGGACTCCCATCATTATGGTATGGGGATAATAGAAAGGTGACTAGCTGCTTGATTATATGCATTTCTGTGCTCTTTGGAAACACATCAGTAATAAATTCCCGGATCATATTATCTGAAATGCTTCCAAAGACCCCCTCCTAGGATTTTTTCCATCCTCCTATAATCATATGAGAGTGTGCTGTTAAGTTATAATGGGAAATGTACAATCTTATAAATATTATAATACATTCTTTATAGGAGTACCCTTGAAGATATTTACCATATTACATAACATCTTTACTGTGAAAATAAAAATCACCTGGGGATCTTGCGAAAGTGTACACTCTGATTTAGTATGTCTGAGTGGGAGCTAAGATTCTGCATTTATAGCAAATTCCCAGTGATGCCAATGTTGCTGATCTATGTACCACACTTGGCATAGCAAGTTTTAATTGATGTCCCATGGAAGAAACTTACTATGAAAAACTGTGATTGCTGGAGAAATGGTTTGTATTCACTACAGAGTACTGCAAATTGCACCAAGCTAGACCACAAGAAAATACCAATGTTTGATCATTTTTAACATATATTTGGCAGTTTCTTGTAATATAGATACAGTATAGTAAGGGTGGTGGTTTAGTTGCTAAGTCGTGTCTGACCCTTGCGACCCCACTGACTGTAGCCTGCCAGGCTCCTCTGTCCATGGGATTCTCTAGGCAAGAATAGTAAGGGTTCAATTCAGCTCAGTTCAGTTCAGTGGCTCAGTCATATCCGACTCTTTGAGACCCCATGAATCGCAGTACGCCAGGCCTCCCTGTCCATCACCAACTCCCGGAGTTCACTCAGACTCACGTCCATCAAGTCTGTGATGCCATCCAGCCATCTCATCCTCTGTCGTCCCCTTCTCCTCCTGCCCTCAATCCCTCCCAGCATCAGAGTCTTTTCCAATGAGTCAACTCTTCACATGAGGGGTACTATATACTAATCAAATTTTTTTTCTTTGAGTTGATTGCTAGGGAACTTGTAACCAAAATTGTGGGCCCCTTCAGCAAAGTACAGAGAAGCATTTACATGAAATGCATTTCAGGCACTAAGGCCCCTTCCTTTATAAAATAAGAAATCTTTAAGTTACAAGTCAATGTGAATTGACTCCTGGAGGGAAAATACTGACTTACATATTTCAGTTTACCTTCTGGAAGTGCAGAGACAGAGCCTCAAATAGTCACATCAGACCTGAGTTTAAGGCACTCTACCTCTCAGTTTTGTTTTCTTGTATGATTATTTCACTCTTAGTGTCTTTTTCCACCTACATGGTTCCTTGCAGCTCCAAGATTATAGGTTATCTTCTTAGCAATTGCAACATAAAAAGAATTTCTCCATCCAGGAACTGAATTTCATTGGTCTTACTTTGACCAGAGAAATGGACAACACTGGTTAGCTAATCCTAGCTCTCTCACGCCCACTCTGGATCTGGGTCAACCCTGTCAAACCCACATTCACTAAGAGTTGGCAAGGGATTATCCTTCAAGGGAAAATTGAGTGTTATTACCAGCAAAAACAAGATTATTCAGAGTCCTTCCTTATGACACCTACACCCTCAGAAAGCTATCCATCCCCACCCTAATGCTGTCAGCACTGGCTTGGAACTTGCTTTGGCCAATGACATGTGAGCAAAAGTGATATGTGTCATTTCTTTGTGGAAGCTCTAAGAATGTGGGCATATCCTGCTATGCTCTCTCATTCCACTGCAATGTCTCATATAAAATCAGCTCCATTTAGTCTGGGTCCTGGAGTGAGGATGACAGCAGAGTCAGAGCTAATTTATATGAACATGCAATGTGGGCAACAGATAAGCCTTTGTTATAAGACACTGAATCCTGGGGTTTGTAATGGAAGCAACTCTCAGCTTGAACTAATTGATAAAACAGGCAAAAATAACAGATGTTCATAATATTGAACATTTCATTCCAACATGCACACTGATTCTTTTCAAACATGCAATTTCAAAAATGCCCACACCAAGTTCAATGCACATGTTAATTACACATCTAAAATCCACTAACTCCCCCGACCTAAATAAGGGGGTCATAAAATCTTGTCCTCTGAACAAGGATCTGCCTCCAGATCCAAGGTCAGGATCTTTGGGTGATAGGAATTTCTCTAGGTCAAGTCTAGATTAGCTTTTATTGGTGGACCAACCTATGGTTAAATGATATATTAAATATATGAAAATTATATATTTAACTATCCCCAATATATATAATAAACAGTGGTGGAAATTTAAAAAAAGCATAATTACAAATCAAAACAAAAACCCTTCCTCTCGTTTTGAAAAGGAGGTGGATGAACACAATAGAATAGTAGGAGGTCCAAAGCAAATAAGAATTGGAGCGCTCTCAGGAGAAAGAGCCTCTTGGTCAGCCAGCCTGTCTTTTCCAATTCTCTCTGGAAGAGACAATGTGACAATGTGATGTCACTGTCACATCTGAGATGGCAATGGACAGGATTCTCCATCTGGGGCTGACCCCACTTACAGGGCTCATTTGGATCTCTACCAGGACATCAGAACATAAACCTCAAGTGAGAAGTCCAGAGTGACCTGTCCCTTGTCCTCAGGCTTCATTTAAGTCTAGGCTTTTTATGGTAAAGATCTTTATCAGGAGATCCTTGGAGGGACTTTTTTTCTTTTATTCATGTTTTTATACAATTTAGTTTTAACTAAAGTAAAACTAGCCACTTTTCATAGAACCTTTGCAAATTAGTCAACACATGCCAAAATTCTGTTATTTTTCCACCATATTATTAATTTCTATCTAGGAAGTATGTGAACTGATTTCCAAGGAAATTAGTTAACCAATCACTTTGCTACAATATCACAGTGTTTCAACTGCTGGACCAGGGAGATGGGTCTCACTAAGCTTCATGTTACTTCAGCTCAGCTGGTGACACAATTCTGTGATTTGCAAGATCTTCTGTATCTATGCTCCAGCCACTAATGCCAAAGAAGATGAAGCTAAATGATTCTGTGAAGACCTACAAGACCTCCCAGAACTAATACGAAAAAAAGATGTCCTTTTTATCATAGGGGACTGGAATGCAAAAGTAGGAAGTCAAGAGGTACCTGGAGTAACAGGCAAGTTTGGCCTTGGAGTACAAACTGAAGCAGGGCAAAGGCTAACAAGTTTTGCCAAGAGAACACAATGGTCCTAGCAGACAATACAAGATGATTCTACACATGGAATCACCAGATGGCCAGTTCTGAAATCAGATTGATTAATCCTTTGCAGCTTTAGATGGAAAATCCCTATACAGTCAGCAAAACAAGACCTGGAGCTAACTGTGGCTCAGATTATTGTTTCCTTAATGCAAAATTCAGGCTCAAATTGAAGAAAGTAGGGAAAACCACTAGGCCATTCAGGTATGACCTAAACCAAATCTCTTATGATTATACAGTGGAGGTCATGAATAGATTCTAGGGACAAGATCTGGTAGACAGAGTGACTAAAGAACTATGGACAGAGGTCTATAACACTGTATAGGAGATGGTGACCAAAACCATCCCCAAGAAAAAGAAATTCAAGAAAGCAAAGTAGTTGTCTGAGGAGACCTTACAAATAGCTGAGAAAAGAAGTGAAAGGCAAAGGAGAAAGGCAAAGATATACCCAACTGAATACAGAATTGCAGAGAATAGCAAGAGAGATAAGAAAGCCTTCTTAAATGAACAATGCAAAGAAATAGAAGAAAACAATAGAACGGGAAAGACTAGAGTTCTAAGAAACTGGAGATGCCAAGGGAACATATCATGCAAAGATGGGCAAATAAGGGACAAAAATGGTATGGACCTAACAGAAGCAGAGGAGATTAAGAAGAGGTGGCAAGAATACACAGAAGAACTGTACAAAAAGGATCTTTACGACCCAGATAACCATGTTGGTATGGGCACTCACCCAGAGCCAGACATCCTGGAGTGTGAAGTCAAGTAGGCCTTATGAAGCATTACTACAACCAAAGCTAGTGGAAGTGATGGGATTCCAGGTGAGCTATTTAAAATCCTAAAAGATTATGCTATTAAAGTGCTGCACTCATTATGCCAGCAAATTTGGGAAACTCAGCAGTGGCCACAGGACTGGAAAAGGTTAGTTTTGATTTGAATTCAAAGAAAAGCAGTGCAAAGAATGTTCAAATTACAATACAATTGCACTCATTTCACATGCTAGCAAGATTATGCTCAATATCCTTCA
Organism: Aepyceros melampus; assembly: GCA_006408695.1. Lineage (NCBI taxonomy): Eukaryota > Metazoa > Chordata > Mammalia > Artiodactyla > Bovidae > Aepyceros > Aepyceros melampus. The sequence goes on from SJXQ01005759.1 coordinate 783,947, forward strand.
ATCTAGGCATCAGTAGTACATAACAGAGAAATTCCAGATGTACAAGCTGGATTTAGAAAAGGCAGAGGAACCAGAGGTCAAATTCTAAACATACACTGGATCATAGAAAAAAGAAGGGAATTCCAAAAAACATCTGCTTCTGCTTCACTGACTATGCTAAAGCTTTGATTTTGTGGATCACAACAAACTGTGGAATATTCTTAAAGAGATGGGAATACCAGACCACATTAGCTGCCTCCTGATAAACCTGTATGTAGGACAAGAAGCAACAGTTAGAACTGGCCATGGAACCATGGTCTTGTTAAAAATTAGGAAAGGAGTACGCAAGGCTGTATATTGTCACCCTGCTTATTTAACTTATATGCAGAGTACATCATATGAAATGTTGGGCTGGATGACTCACAAACAGGAATCAAGATTGCCAGGAGACAGATCAACAATTTCAGATATGTAGATGGCACCACCCTTATGGCAGAAAGTGAAGAGGAACTAAAGAACCTCTTGATGAAGATGAGAGAGGAGAGTGAAAAAGTTGGCTTAAAACACAACACTCAAAAAACTAAGATCATGGCATCTGGTCCCATCACTTCATGGCAGTAGATGAGGAAACGATAGAATCAGCAAGAGACTATTTTCTTGGGCTCCAAAATCACTGCAGATGGTGACTGCAGTCATGAAATTAAAAGATACTTGCTCCTTGGAAGAAAAGCTATGACAAACCTAGACAATGTATTAAAAATAGAGACATCACTTTGCTGACAAAGGTCCATATAGTCAAAGCTATGGTTTTTCCAACAGTCATGTATGAATGTGGGAGTTGGACTATAAATAAGGGTGAGCAGCAAAGAATGGATTTTCAAACTGTGGTTCTGGAGAAGACTCTTGGGAGTCCCCCTGACAGCAAGGAGATAAAACCAGTCAATTGTAAAGGAAATCAAACCAGTCAATTGTAAAGGAAATCAATCCTGAGTATTCAGTGGAAGAACTGGTGCTGGAGCTCCAATACTTTGGCCACCTGATGAGAAGAGCTGACTCACTGGAAAGACCTTGATGCTAGGAAATATTGAAGGCAAGAGGAAAAGGGGGTGACATAAGATGAGATGGTTAAATGACATCACGGACTCAATGGACATAAGTTTGAGCAAACTCAGGGAGACAGTGAAGGACACGGAGGCCTGGTGTGTTGCAGTCCATGGGGTCACAAAGAGTCAGACGCGACTTAGCAACTGAACAACAACAACCTTTACGAACTTCTTTAAAATCAGGTATTCTATGGTTGAAACCAGAAAAGCCAAAATCTAACTGATTTAAGGAAGAAAAAAAAATTTGTAAGGTCTGGACTAGATCACAGAAACAAAGAAAAGTCAAACAATCAGACTTTAGATAGGATGAGATCCAGGAAGCTCCAGAAATACATGTAGCAGAAAAGAATGGTTTTTAATTTGGGAGAAAAATTTTCTCCAAAGGCAAGAAATGCCCACCAAGCCCTTGTATTCTCATTTTTATTTTACCTTACTTTATTCTACATGGCATTTTAAGCTACTAAAACTCCTTTGGGAACAAGATTTAGAATAAAAAATAAATAATATCTAACATATGCATTAATGAAGACATCGGTTCGTTCTTGAGATTGGAGAAGCTCATGGCCTCTCATTTGAGTAGAAAAGGACACACGTGGATATATCATCTCAAATCAAACTCTGTGGCTTCCTTATCCTTCCACTATTTTTGCTGTTTTATCTCCCCTAAACCTGCCCCGAAGTTAGTTCTCCTCCTTCATCTTCTAACCTGTTTAACAGCACCAGCAATCAACCCGAATACCTTTTGTATAAACTGAAGTAAAATTCATCCCCATAATTTGTTCCCTACAATGTTCCTGCATTTGTTCCTTAGAATGTTTTCTTATTTATTTTGGAATCTTCCCAGATCCCTTAAACAGGATCTAGCATATGATACATACTAGTTAAACAGGCGAGTAAATAAATACATGTGTGAGTTTGTAAACTCTTAAGAGTAGTAATTATATCTCTCTTGTTCACTGTTCACTGAAATCTTCCCTGGTGGCCGGACGGTAAAGCGTCTGTCTGCAACGCGTGAGACCTGGGTTCAATCCCTGGGTTAGGAAGACCCCCTGGAGAAGGCAATGGCACCCCACTCCAGCACTCTTGCCTGGAGACCCCCATGGGCAGAGGAGCCTGGTGGGCTGCATTCCACGGGGTCCCAAAGAGTTGGACACGACTGAGTGACTTCACTTTCACTTTGTCCACTGTTACGCCTGCGCTGGGTCACACAATGCCTGACACACAGCGCATCTGCAATAAATATCTGAGAATGAATAAATCTGTGAACAAAGTACTATGACAAGCTTCTGATAGCATCTACAAAACAACATGGAATTTATGTACAGCATCTCATTAATCTAGATATGAATTTGAGTGATCAAAAAGGAAGGTATTTAAGACTTATCAAAATGGAAGTATTTTTTCAATTAGCAAAGTAACATGTGTGTTATAGACATTTAGAAGAGAAAGATAGACTGAGAAGTCGCGTCTAAGAAAAAGCACAGATTCGAAGTCTCATTCATTGTCCTTCTTTTCTACATTTCAGGGAGCTTCTATCTGGAACACAAGGGGTAACTTCTGCAAAGGGGATTCTGTGTTAAAACGGATACAGACAGAGGTAAAACTGTAACTTAATGGCAGAGGGAGAATGGTGGTGACAGATACTTCCTGACTTTGGCTTTACTTCTCCATGGGGCTTCTATTCCATATATTCTTGGCAATTAGCAGTCCAACAAATCCATCATTAAGTTTTAGGGAAGATGTAGGAACATTCAGTACTAAGTATATTCAATCATTATCCTTTAGGCTGACTCTCCTCTGAGTTAATTAAATTCAAATAAGTATCTTTCCATTCCCTGGGACTTGGGAGGAGGAGTCCAATGCACTTGAGAAGTCACAAAACAGCCATTAGATGTTAATAACTAAGAACTGTTCCAACCTCTGCTGCTTTCAAATGAGAAGACCAGGAGCATAAAGCTCCATTGGGCATTACTAACTTCCTGAGGCACTCAGCTGCTGAAAATGATTCTTCAAATAACAGTTTCCTTTTCCAAAATTTAGCCGGATCAGATATTTTTAGTTTAAAGGTCCTAATGAGACTTTGCAGGAACATGCACAGCAAGGGGGGTTCCTGCACAATAAATCATTGGAGGTGTGCCACCTTACAGCTGGAAATTGGAATTAATAACTTTGTTGATTTATAGCAGATGTTTTTTGCTTAGTGGTAGCCCACCAAAGCACATGTTATACAGCAAACTCCACGAGACTCAGAACCATTTCTGTCTTGCTCACTGCTATCTACATGGCACTGAGCAAAGCCTGGCACATAGCAGGTGCTCAAGAAAATTTTCTGAACGGACAAATGTGAGTCTTATCTAAGTGCACTGCAGTCTTCTCTGGTCAATTCCATCAAAATGCAAGCAGTCAGAAGAGTTTCAGTCTTCAGCTAGAAGAAATAGAAAGAAGCTATTTTGAAGTGAAAATGCTTTTGCTTAGTAAATTCCTTGATGGGGTAGAAATCATAGACTAGAAGCTTGAGGGATAGAGTGAAAGCCTTTTGCTTGAAACATTGTTCCCTGAAGATACATTGCTCTTCATATATAAGGGGTTTGAACATATATTTCTCAATTATTATTTCTATGGCATGTGTCTAGTCTCAGCCCCTAGTCCAGTGCCTCTAAGTTTGAGCTTAATAAATGTACATTTTAAATTGCATGAATGTTTATTTTGGTCAAATTGATCATAAGGTATATGCTCAGAATTTACCACTGTACAGATGTGCTTCTTCCAAGGCAGTCTGTCCTATCTTTAGTCTTCTTCATGACCAAGGGTTCTGTTGAAAAGAGACTGGATGAACATAATGGCAGAATCAGTAGATGTGATCCTTGGCAGTTCCCACATCTCCAAAATGAGAGTTATAATAGCACCTAATCACAGAGTTATTTTTACAGACGAGATGACTTCACATATGCAAAATATAGAACATCCCCTGGCGCTCAGGCTTTTAGAAAATGTGATGCCTTATTGTGTTTGTTGTTGTTACTGTTAGAGTCACAGCTTCAATTCCTTGTACTTCGGAAGACTGTAGCTGGCTAAAAGAGAGTCAATCTAAACTAACAAATCACTGTAGTAAATTAGCCAGAATGCTTGGTCTTTTTTCATTTTTCCTGTAAAACAGAATTTTTACAGAGAATTTCTAGAGATGACATTCTCATCTAGAGCAAGAAATAGAATCTTAATGTTGAACAGTGCAATTTCTGACTGAGCAGAAAGGTGTAGAAACATCAGAGCAGGTGGCTCAAGGCAGACACACCGCGGTGAGCTGTGTCCCTGACAAATCCATCAAGCAGGACGTGTGCTCAGCCTCTGTCCAGAGCCAGGCCAGTTCCCTGTCTACTTCTGTGGGCCCCCTTCCTTCACCTGTTCTTGCCTCCTCTCCACTCTCTCTTCCTATTTCTATTCCTTAGTCAAACTGTGTTTCTTCTTTGGTGAACTGTGACTGGGAGGATGGGATACATTCCCTCGTAGGCAAATATCCATAGTATCTACTTTGTGACCCTTGCTGTGCTCTCTGAATAATTAACGGGCAGTTCACAGGAGTAGAAGGGAATTCTCCATAGTGCAGTGATTCTCAAAATAGCCTTGGGAGATCTGCTAGGGATCTGAGTAATTTTTACATTTTAATTTTGATAAAATGCTTTGAAAATTAATATGAGCATTTTCTCAATCATCTAGAGGACCATCTTCTGGTTGTATATTGCCATGAAATTTCAGTACCCACCACAGATATCGTTGTATATTATCATGTAGTGATAAATGATCATCTAAACTATTTAGATTAATTTTTATTCTATTCCTCCAACTGGGATCAGTAGAATCCTTGAGATTACCTTGGGACTCTGCAACTTTTTAAGTTTGAGAAACAAAAAGACACACTGATAAGAATGAAGGGAACCAGAGTCCATATAAAATAAAAAAATGACTATGTGGTTTTCAATAGAGATAGAAAGTAGATACAAAGAACTCTGGGTGAAATTTATGATGAGTCTTAATCTTCATTAACAAATACAAATGAGGTGTAATTATGTACTAGAATTTCTTAAGTTCTGTCCATACAGAAACACATAAAACTTCGTCGCTGCCCTCAAAAGTTTGAGAACAGAAAAGTAAGACAGTCACCAATCAGGGCCTTCACTGTCAGCATTAGAACAGAGGCATTTTTAAAGTGCACAAGTAACACAAACTTCCGCTTTAAAAAAGAGTTGGAAAAAGCTTCAGAGTGGAGATAATATTCAAGTTGGGTCTTGAAGCCTATCTGGACGTACATGAGGCATCGGAAGATCGGAGTGCAAATGAGAAAGAGGAGGACATTCTGGCAAAGAAACAGAGAGAAGGTGTCTTTAGGAACTAACAGACTTTAGCATGGCCTGAGTTTCAGTTTAGTGCAGAGCAGGACAAGAACTTGGAGATGGGAATGGCTACAATTGAAAATGCACTTTGAAACCAGATTTTGGAAGCTCTTTTATACCCTATTAAGCAGCTAGATCTTTAATTTATTGGCAACAGTAAGCACACAGAAATTTTAAAGCAGGTTAGGACATGATACATATTTTTCCAGGAAATAACAGTCAATAGCATGGAAGACAAATTAAAAGCACCAAAGAACAGATGCTTTCAAACTGTGGTGCTTGAGAAGGCTCTAGAGAGTCCCTCGGACTGCAAGGAAATCAAACCAGTCCATCCTAAAGGAAATCAGTCCTGAATATTCATTGGAAGGACTGATGCTGAAGCTGAAACTCGAAGACTTTGTCACCTGATGCGAAGAGCCAACTGACTGGAAAAGTGCTGATGCTAAGAAAGATGGAAGGCAAAAGGAGAAGGGGGGCGGCAGAGGATGAGACGGTTGCATGGGACCATTGACTCAAGGGACATGAGTCTGCGCAAGCTCCAAAAGCACTGAAAGACAGGAAAGCTTGGTGTGCTGCAGTCCATGGGGTTGTGGAGAGCTGGACACAGCTGAGTGACGGAACACACACGGAAACTAGTTAGTTAGAAGGTTATGACAATACCCCCCAGCAGTGGCAAAACCAGTAGAGTCTTTGACTCAGATCTTATGACAGAACGGGAAGAGACAGAAACAAAACAGTAATTTTGTGGGAAAGAAAAATGAAGCAAGATTCTGTAGCTTCTAGTGCAGAGCCTGAATAGATATGGAGGGGACTGACAATGAGATAGGAGATTCAACAAAGAAAAAAAAAATTGAACTGCTGGTAGGCTATGATTGAGAGCAATGATATGGGTTATTATGGAAATGTAGAATGTGACTTGATTTGATTAATTGTGAAAGAACCTACCTTTCTCTCCAGGTATGATCCTTTCCTTGCATCTCACTCACTTTTCAACTCATTTCATTTCAGTTCAAGCCCCCAAATCCCCAATTAATCTGCTTTCTCAAATACCAGCAAAGAATTGAATCATTAAAACCAGTCTTCTCTTTCCAGGCCTCAACTTACTTGCTCTTTTACAGAAATTGAAGGTAAGTATTAGTATGGCTAAGGCAGCCATATACTTTATTGTTCAAACAGACATTTCTGACTGTGTAAGAAGCACTATTAATAATTGTGTTGGGACAATCCCGAAGAAACCAGAATATTTGGTCTCCAGAGAGACAGAAATACGCCAGGTCTGGAAATTGTCCCAGAACTGGCAAGAATATCTTGAGAAATAGTAAGGCCACCCAAAGTTTATCTTGAATAATAGTGGAATAAGGAGTCTGATATTTCAAGGACATCAAAAAATTTCCTTTCTCCATCAGCACCGGGCATACTCTGGTGGGGACTGGGGAGAGGGAGAGCCTTTCCTGAGGTCAGAGGAGCAAATGGAGGTGGGGGTTGGGAGGCAGCATGATGCTTTCCAGGCATCCAGGCTACAGCTAGTTAGAGGATGAAACTTAAAACACCAAAGACTAATAACCTCACTTCCAATTTTGCCCAGTTGCCCTAAGAAAGAAAATCGGCCACATGAAGACACATGTTGGCTCCTGCATCCATAAGTTCTAAACGGGTAGGAAGAGATTCTAGACTCAGATGATTCTGCTTCTTTAAAAAGAACTATCAATAAATGAGGAGAAAACAAACAGTACCAACAAGACTGCAAAATGTGAATTATCTCTTGATTTTTGAGACCAAACAGCGTGCTTAGCACTAAGCTAGACTTACTCACGAAGATTTCCAGTTCTTAATTTCACAACATCTCCCTGTGAAAAAGATACATATCTGCCTTATAACATTACTTTTTAATCAAAATGTTGTAATTTCTAACTTTTAAAACCTATGTATAGAACAAAAGGATTAAAAACAACCATTCCTAGATTTGTACTACAATATGCTAATCTCCACATTTTTAATTTTCCTAAAGCTTGACCATCCAAAGATATTTGTTATGCCTTTCCAATTTGCAATTTTAAAAGATCAGACTTCTGCAGAGAATATTGATGCTTTAAAACATTTCTAAAGCTATAGACCATCTGAAGAGGGTTTCTTACTGGGCCTAAGAGCCACTTCATTATCATTTAAAAGCAATGCAAGCTTTAGACTTTGAAAAAGTGCATTTTTGCCAAAATACTGCTAATGCTGACATATTATGGTTTTGTGCCTTTGATTTGTTATAGAAAATGTTGTTTTTTTAAAATAGAAATCATAGTGGTTTATATGTAATTGTTTTTCTACAGCTAAAGAGCCCCAAATTGTATTTTCTATTTTAGCAACTGGTCATACACTTTTACATACAATTTATAACCCTATATGGCTATCATTTAACCTTTAAAAAGTGCCAGTAATATTTTCCGAACTACAGAGAAGTTGGCTACTCTTTCTATTCAATGAAGGAAATAAGAAAAATAGACATATCAAGTGAGGATCAAAGTGAGAGAATAGAGGAAAAGACCTGAATATAACATTTAAAATGTTCTATCTGATTGAATTTTACGACGGCCAGAGAGAGAAAAATGCAAAGCCTCATTAAGAAGTAAGTTTAAATATGTGTTATTAATCTTCTAGGCTGGCTGTTTCATAATCTTAATTATTGAAGTATAGCATATAAAAGGCCTTAGCCCTGAATTAGAGTGAGATGGTAGTTAGGCATCAGGGGAAAGAAAAAAAAAACCCTGCTGATTTTAATAAAAACAACAAAATTGCACTTATCTACCTATATTAAATGTTCCAGTTTTGTTCCAACATGAAAGGAAGCAGATAACCAATGCAAAAAAGTAAGGAGAAGGGAAGGGAGGTCCTTTTGTGGAGATAGGGTAAAGAGAATATACCAGTGCTGAAAGTGCCACTGGACAAACCAAAGGCATCTTCTGGGTAAGCTTAAGAAGTCCATTAAATATCATTAAATTTCTATAAAATCTCACCTACCTGAAATAAGAAAGATTTGTGATTTTGCTATTTGAAATAGCCAAGAAGTTTTATGATAGTTTAGGCCTCTGGAATTGTTGATGCCTGAAGAGAGAAGAAAAAAAAAAAAGAAAGAAAGAAAATCTTTTCCTTTAATGATTAAGAAAAGACAGGACTGGATTAACAGTAACAGAAATAACTTCACATCCACTGCCTAAGATATAATGAACTTAAATCGAAATGTGTGTTTAACCTTGCTCTATGTTCTACTCATTTGGGGGCAAATAATTTAATATAGTTAGCATTTTATATTTACTACTTCAGTAAATAATGATATTTCTTAGCAAAACCTTGAGTGTATTACAAGATAAAAGTTTTCAGATCTAGCTACTTCACCCTAGGGAAATCTAGTTGGTAGATCCATACAGTCATAACCCAAGGCGCAGACTTGTTGAATAAATTGTAGTCACAGAGTCAGGAAGGAAAAAAAAAATGAGCCTCCACAAATCTATTTGCTGCAAATCCAATTCTAAAATTGATGGGGACAATCAGAGAGATAGAGAAAACTTGCTTTAAGAAGTGAAACTCAATTTCCTCTATATCACTATGTCTTTCAATGGTTTTCTAAGAATTCTGAATTGGTTTTTGGTAGAAATAGTTTTGAAGATTGGCTGTTATCAACACATATTTTTTCTGCATCTACCATGTGCAAGTAAAACCAACTTCTAGTTTCATGCTCGTAGGAGGATTCTACTGGCAGTTTCCTGTGTCTCCTTCTACCACCACGGATCTCCAGCCATGAGATCTCCATCTTCTTCAAAATCCCCCACACACCTGTGGGTCCAAAAGTTTCACATAATAGTAATTTTCTGTTTCTCCCAATGACTGAAGTCACTTCCATGGAAGAAGAGATGAAGCATCTCATGAGTTCAGTTGGCATCTGAAACCAGTGATAGGTCTGACGTCAGTGCCAAGGGTAGGGTCAACTAATACTCTCAAGGTACTGCCCACCTGGATGAAGAGGGAGACTGGTTCACATACCCCATATTTAGCCAGGCTGGAAGAGCTGCTTTCTGTCGATGGGATTTAGGGAATAGGAAGCTTTGCTTATGGAAACACATGAACGATGAAAGTAAGAACTCTGGACCAGTTTTGACTCTCTGAATTTGGGCCCTGCATTAATGGCAATCCACTCCAGTATTCTTGCCTGGAGAATCCCATGGACGGAGAAGCCTAGTAGGTTACAGTCCACGGGGTCGCAAAGAGTCGGACACGACTGAGCGACTTCACCTTCACCTTCACCTATTTCAAGAAAAAGGGCTTCTGAAGTTTTGACCTGTTTAAATTCAGTTGCTTGTTGATCTCACCATGAGAGGAATGCACAAAATCAGAAACGCATAAATAAGAGGATGTTTGGAGGAGACTGTTGCTCAAAATATATGTATTTTCAGAAAAATGTAGCTTAAAAAAAAAAAGCAATTCCATATAGGAATTAAAATTCAACTGAAAAGACAGACTTCTAGCAGCCTAGAAAAATAGCTTTTATATTAGCTTTGTATCAGTGAACTTAAACCAGATGAATTAAGCTCCTTAAAATTATAAAAGCTAATTCTCTCTTCTTATAACTCAGTGAATTTTAAGAGGACAAGGGTCTCAGGTAAGGAATGCTTTGTAAAATGTGTCTCAGTTTTGTAAACTGCTCCTTGGCTTCCAGAATTAGAGGAGTTTCAGATTTTTATAAATGCTCATTCTGTTTAAAATTCAGTTTTACTAAGTTTAGCTTAGGTGTAAATTAACTTTAATATTTTAAAAAATCATGCCTGTTGGCCTAGGAAAATAATGTCTCTTCCATTAGAAACTATATCCAGATTTTAAGGACTTAACATCATAAAAATGTCCATTCCCCCCAAATTTATCTATGCTGCTGCCGCTGCTGCTGCTAAGTCGCTTCAGTCGTGTCCGACTCTGTGCGATCCCACAGACGGCAGCCACCAGGCTCCTCCGTCCCTGGGATTCTCCAAGCAAGAACACTGGAGTGAATTGCCATTTCCTTCTCCAATGCATGAAAGTGAAAAGTGAAAGTGAAGTCGCTCAGTAGTGTCTGACTCTTAGCGACCCCATGGACTGCAGCCTACCAGGCTCCTCCGTCCATGGGATTTTTCAGGCAAGAGTACTGGAGTAGGGTGCCATTGCCTTCTCCCAAATTTATCTATAAATTCAATATAATGACAAAAAATTTTTTACATATAATCTGACAAGCTGATTCTAAAATTTATGTAGTAATGGGCCAGGGAAGGTAGGGGTTTATTATCAGATAGTGAAGTGAAGGTTGCTCAGTCATGTTCAACCCTTTGAGACTCCATGGTCTGCACAGCCCTCCAGGCTCCCCTGTCCATGTAAAGCTCCAAGCAAGAATGCTGGGTTGCCATTTCTTTCTCCAGGGGATCTTTCCAACCCAGGGATTGAACCCAGGTCTCCTGCATTGTAGGCAGATTCTATACCATCTGAGCCAACAGGGAGGCACTATTATCAGATACTACTACTACTACTACTACTACTACTGCTAAGTCGCTTCAGTCGTGTCCAACTCTGTGCGACCCCATAGACGGCAGCCCACCAGGCTCCGCCGTCCCTGGGATTCTCCAGGCAAGAACACTGGAGTGGGTTGCCATTGCCTTCTCCAATTATCAGATATATTGAACCTTATTGTGAAGCAAAGGTAATTAAGATAGCATAATATTTGTCTAGAGATAGACAAATAGACCCAAGAAAGCAGAATGGAAACTGTAGGAATAAACTTTCACATTAGAAATCTGATCCTTCATGAAATGGGGCTTGTGGTACAATGGTAAAGGACAGATTGTTCAGAAATGGCATGAGCACATTTAGTGTACTCTTGCCTGGAAAATCCCATGGACGGAGGAGCCTGATGGGCTGCAGTCCATGGGGTCGCTGAGGGTCAGACACGACTGAGCGACTTCACTTTCACGCATTCGAGAAGGAGATGGCAACCCACTCGCGTTCTTGCCTGGAGAATCCCAGGGACAGGGGAGCCTGGTGGGCTGCCGTCTATGGGGTCGCACAGAGTCGGACATGACTGGAGTGACTTAGCAGCAGCAGCAGCAGTTGTAGATACAAAATAATAAAAATTATATTTCTACTTCACATCCTTTCCATGTGTAACTTATAGGTAGATTAAAGAATTATATATTTCAGGCAAAAGCACAAGCTTTTGAAAGACAATAAAAAAATATCTCAGGATAGGATATTGAAAAGGACATAAAAGACAACCATAAAATAAAGACTGATAATTACCCTATGTTAAAATAAAGAACTTCTGATCATGAAAAGAAACCATTAAAAAGTGAAGGGACAAGCCTCAAATAGCAAGGATGTGTTTGCAAAACACAAAACCAACAAAGGTTTGTGTTATATGAAGAGCATATAAAGGATTCTTACAAATGAATTATTTTAAATGACAAGTAATGTGGCAATTGGCGAAAGATAAGGGGTTTCTCAGTAAAGGGAGCACAATGGATGCCTCACAGACGAAAACACTTTCAAAACTTGTTAGGAACCAGAGAAAAGCAAGTTAAAACTACTATAAGACAGCATTTCCCATCCACCTGTGGGGCATATGTCACCGACAGTGAAATACACATCTCATTTAACTTTGTGCCTTAGCTTCTCCATTCTGGAGATGAGGATAATTCTTTTCATCCATATTCCCCACAGTCTGCTCTGTTATTCTACCTTCCTTTGAATTCTAATACCCTGCTTCCCTGGTGGCTCAGTGGTAAAGAATCCTCCTGCCACTTCAGGAGACCGGGTTCAAACCCTGATTTGGGAAGATCCCCTGGAGGAGGGCATGGCAACCTGCTCCACTGTTTTGCCTGGAGAATCCCATGGACAGAGGAGCCCAGCAGACTATATATAGTCCATGGGGTCACAAAAGTGACTTTGTGACAGGTTTTCACTCACCATTTCTATTATATCCTTTCCTTTCACCTTTGTAACAATTCTAATGAATTTAGCAGGAACCAGGAATTTCAAATTGTGGAAAATATAAAAGGCTTGGAAATGGAAATGGAATTTTCAGGCCACCAGATGTCTTTACGCATAAACATAAATAACACTGCCATAAAATTGACCCCAGCCTACCTTTTAAGTGGGAAAATACTCTCCTTTAATTCAACTCTGGTAATTATGGATGATTCATTTACTACTAATTTGCTGAAAACCCAATTCAGAAAATGCTAACAATACATATATTAAGCCTTAAGTTAATACATGACATTCAACAGAAATCTGTTCAGTCTGAGACTCTTCTTCTAAGGAAGTCTTTAGACTGTGTTTCCTAATCAGTATAATGAGCTTTCTGGAATTTATGAAAACTAAGCCTCCTTTCAGCTCTAAAGTTTCAGCTCTGTGTTTTCACTATTAATGATTGTTTACTTCTAGAAAGACAGATTGAAGAGCTATTATGGGTCTTCATTTTTCTTCCTCATCCTGTCTGCTTCTATGTATAACCAATGTTCTTTCTTTCTCCATGTCTTTCTCTGTCTCTCCTTTCACTCTAGCTCTCATCGTCTCTCACACTATTACTCTTTCACTCATGATTTAAAAAAAAGTTAAACTCAGACAATTCTACTAACTCTTTAACATTGTGGAAAGTCATCCTCACAATACTAAAAAGCACTGCTAACATTCTTCATTAGACAATACCTAGTTACAAATTTAGCCAAATAAGGGTAACCCATAGTGGTACTTCTAACCATGATCTATTTTTGTGTACACAATGATACACATTCTCTTTTTATGAACCAATCAACCATCTTCCTGTTATTAGAATTTGCTCCCCCAAGTCTTCCAGTCATCTTTAAAAGTTCTCAAAGCAATTGCTCACAACCTGGTCTGTCAGCAAGAAACCAAACCTCCCTTCCACTTTACTGGCCACTTTGCTCTGGCTCCCTGGGAATTCATCTGCGGAAGTTTACCTCTCATCTGCCCTTCTTAGGAAGTGCACTGACCCTGCAAGGTGCTGACTCCATATGCTGGTGAAGCCCTGTCCCTGTGGTGACAAAGAATCATCAGGTGCCAGGCAGAGGTAGAGAGAATGGCTTCCTCTCTAACACATCTCTTGCCTTACCATCTGGGCAATGAGATAGTTCTGTTTCTGTGCTCATCTCAATTCTTCATGAAAAAGAGACTGGCCAGGTTCTGGTCTTCTCCAGGGCAATCCAAGGCAGTTCAAGGGACATGTATGGAACAGACCCCTTTCCCATGAGGGAAGGATAGAACCTCATTCTAGCCCCACTTAGAACTTCAAATCCCTCAGCCAGTGCTCTCCTCCTATAATTCATCCCCCATGTTATTTATCCCTCCAAAAATCTATGTATTTGTAACTCTGAATTTAAAATTCTCCCTTCCTCCTGGACCCCGAAGCTGCTTCTCCCTTCCCCACTCCCCAACCATTCCAGTTTTAAAAAATAGAAAAAAAAAAAAAAAAAAAAAAAGCTCTGGGTTCCCTGCCTCATATAGCAAATTCCCATTGGCTGTCTATTTTACATATGGTAGTGCACACGTTTCAGTTTCAGTGCTACTGCTCCCTTTTGGTTCTCAGGGAACGCAAAGCCAGTACTTTGTGATGACCTAGAGGGTTGTCGGGGGGCAGAGGTAGAAGGGAGGATCAGGAGGGAGGGGACACATGTATACTTACGGCTGAGTCACGCTGACATATGGCATAAACCGTCACAACACTGTAAATTATCCTCTAATGAAAAACAGAAGTTTTAAAAGAGGAAAATAAAAAGCCCCCATGCCTGTCAAAGATATAAGCACATCCTAGAAGATAGAATCCCCAGCCCAAATTTCCTAGGGAGATTGTCAGCTAATTAATTAGACGGTGTCCCATGAGACATGGAATTTGAACCACATGAGTGATCTTCCTGGGAAATACTGTCTATCACTTCTAAATGAGAGAGATAAGTTTACTATTAGTCATTCAGTCGTGTCCGACTTTGTGACTCAATGGACTGCAGTCGGCCAGGCCCCTCAGTCCGTGGAATTCTCTAGCCAAGAATACTGGAATGGGTTGACACTCCCTTCTTCAGGGGATCTTCCCAACCCAGGGATCAAACCTGGGTCTTCCACCTTGCAGGCGGATTCTTTACCATCTGAACTACCAGGGAAGCCTAGATGGGAGAAAAGCCAGCATTTATTTGCCTTACTGAAAGTTTGAGTCCATCTTCCCATCTAGCTTTCTCAAGCCTCTCTTTGTCTACAACGCTGTAACTTTTTCTGACTGCATGTAAGTAAGTGCAAAATACTTGAAAATTGTACAAAACTGTAAGAGAAATATGTAAAAGTCACTTTGAAATGTTATCACACTGGCACAATCTCTGTTAAGATCTGGGCCTCTCTACTTCATGTTCCTCTTGTGAACATACAAGTAAATACAGATTAATTTTACATAGATGAGATCATATCATACTCCCTGTGGACATCTTTGAAATGTTTAATGCTGTCTTTTTTTTACTGCCCCCACTCTTATCAAGTTTTTCATTCCTCATAACATTCTCTGAGAATATCTTTTTGTGGGTATTTCTCTCTCTCTCTCTGACTGCAGAGTTGCCTTAGGAATGAGACCACAAGCATTTATGTACCCAACCAGTTGACTAAAACTAAAATATTATCAATACAGCTGATATTTCTTCCTCATCCTTCCCCCAGTGACATCCTCTACACACGTATTAACCACTACCCTAACCTGGAGCTTCTCATTCACGGGAAAGAATCTGTGTGTCATATACATCTTTGTCACTCAACAAAATATAACACTATCTTAAATGTTTTTAACCTTCATGGAAACGCTTTTTTCCACTTAACATGGAACGAGGAACTCTGCTGCTGCTGCTGCTGCTGCGTCACTTCAGTTGTGTCCGACTCTGTGCGACCCCAGAGATGGCAGCCAACCAGGCTCCCCCATCCCTGGGATTCTCCAGGCAAGAACACTGGAGTGGGTCGCCATTCATTTTGGGTACTTTGTATTCTATGAATACACATCCAGTTATTTATCTGTTCCCTTGTTAAGGGACTTTAATATTGTTTTCAGCCTTGTGCTATCCTGAGGTGTGTTGCTGTGAACATCTTTCCAGGCTGAGAGGTGGTACAGCACCGCAGGTTTGGGCATGGATTCCAGTGTCAGATTTCGTAAATTTGATGTATGGCTATCCATTCAGTAGCTAAGCAAACTTGGCAAAGTTATTTAGTCTCTCTGGGCCTCAGCTTCCCATTTTAAAATGAAGATAATGCTGCCTACTTCATAGAAATATTAAGAGGAATATTAGCCTGAGGCATATGTAACTGTGATTTTTGTAGGTCAAAAATAGTCAAATATCAGCATTTTCAAATGGTGCAATGTAATAAAAGAGGTACTATATATAATATGCTTATGGTTGTACCTGTAGATAAATTGGAGAAGGAAATGGCAACTGACTCCAATATTCTTACTTGGAGAATTCCATGGACAGAAGAGCCCGGTGGACTACAGTCTACAGGGTCGCAAAGAGTTGGACACAACTAAGCATGCACGTATGCACGTACATAAATACTCAGTAAACATTCATTGTGATGACAGTAATGATGAGGATGATGTCTCTTTGTGTATTTGCATATCAGAGTTCCTCTGGCCTGTGCATGTGGGAACAGAACGGAAGGGTCACAGGATCTGTATAAAATCAATGCTTACTTCCAAAATATTCTGCAGAGCTTTCCTATCCAAAATATGTTTACCTTTCCCTATGTTTGGTTCTTCTTTAATATAGTTCAATGACGTTTATAATATTGTTCATAAAGGTTAAGTTTTTCTCCTCCTTTGTCACCTGCCCTACAACCTCCTCCTCCTTCCATTGTCATAAAATATTTTTAAATTATACATTCTAGATATTGATTTCTGATACATAACAATTCATTCAATGGTAGCTGTAGTGTCAGTCACTCAATCGTGTCTGACTCTTTGCAATCTCAGGAACTGTAGCCCGCCAGGCTGGTTGTCCATGGGATTTTCCAGGCAAGAATACTGGAGTGGGTAGCCATTCCCTTCCCAACTCAAACCTGGGCCTTCTATATTGCAGGCAGATTCACGACCATCTGAGCCATGGGGAAAGTACATTTGATGGTGGGGAGGCTTTACTATTCCAGATTCAAAGGCTCACATCCTCTGAAATTAAGGTTGGAGAGAATTCTGAGACTCTATTCAGGTCTTCTGACTTTTTCACATTTTTGATAGATCATCGTGACCTTCCTGAGTCAATGATTAGACGCCATTTTTGCTTTTATAGGTCAGAAAAGCTTTTTGCCAGTCTCTCACTAGGATGGCCATCCAGAGGTCTTAGACACTGTTCTTTTGGATTTCTTTTAGCTCGCAAAGGAGAAGAGTCTGCTCTAACCCTGTACCCAGAGACCCAGAGGGAGCCCTTGGCTTTATTTGCTTTCTGCTACCAGACCTCTTCTCAGCTGGTCCCAGCAACCACAAGTGGTGGTTGAATTGAGCCTCCATCTTCCCAAATGCCTCTCCATTTTTCTGTATTTTCCTCTTTCCATTCAAAGGATCAAGAGATTCATTCCACTGCATAATGTAAGTTCTTTTAGTCCCAAGAACAAGGTTCCGCCTAAGAATACATACATACTGTTGAGAATGGCCAATTAAACCAAAATTTCATTAGTTACATGAGCAATGATATGACCTAGAAATTTGTTAGTAATAAGGGAATGCTAAGTTAATATAAGCAATTATTAGTAATGAGCATTGTGAATAGTTTCAGGATAATGCATAGTAAACAATTTAATGCCTGATGATTAAATATTAAAATTAAATAAATTAGAATTAGAAACGAGATAACTACAAAGAGAATTTCCATAATAAAGCACAGAGTAAATATTTTTCCAGATATATGTGTATCATATTTGAAAGAAATATAACTATCTAAAATGTAATTCTTTCTCTAATTTCCTTATGCTAGGAATTATCCCCTCTCTTTCCTTTTAAAATCTCTTTTCCCTATCTACTGGACCTTTTCCCATCAGCACTGAAATCTAATTTAGTATTTGCCATTCTTAAAAATAAGAACAAAGCAACTGCCTGTAAGCGTAGTTCTCTCTCCACTTTTGAAAGCCAACTTTTCTCAAAGTGTTAATGACAGTTTCCGTCTCCTCCTCTTCAGAGCCCATCGACTCCTAGCTTCTCTCGTGATGGCTCACCACAGTCACACGCTACACCAAGCTGGCATTTGCTGAGGTCATTTGCTGTCTTCCTCAGGGCGCCTTGGAGTCCTCATCTCCCTGAGCCTCTCAGAAGCTCCACGCTCCGCAGTACCACTCTCATTCCCTCCTCCTCCCCTCCAGCTTCTCCTCCTCTGCAGTAATCTCTTTTGGCAGCCTCTGCTTCTCTTTCCAGCCATGAAGTTCAGCACTTTCTTTTTCATCCTAGGCACATACATTTTTAGTTTCCAGAACATTCTAGACTTTTTTCCACATTCTGTTCCCTCTTCTTGTAAGGTTCTTCCTTAGTTTTTCACATGGGAATTCTTACCCAGCAAATGCTACTTGAAAGGGAGGCCCCCCTCTGACCTCCCAGCCTGATAAAGGCCACCTACTATATATTCTCCTTGCAATAAATGATTGCCTTTCACTAAATATATATATGTGTTTATATGCATATGATATTATTCTGTTATAATTTTGACAAAATAAACTTTCATATAAGAATGTGTTGGATGTTTATGTTACAACTAAATTCTAAGCTCTGCTAAATCATAAACTCTAACTTTCTTATTCATTCCTACATTTCCATAATTAGCATATAGGAGCCTGGAAGGCTGTAGTCCATGGGGTCACAAAGAGTTAGACACGACTGAGCGACTTCACTTTCACGCATTGGAGAAGGCAATGGCGACCCATCCAGTGTTCTTGCCTGGAGAATCCCAGGGACGTGGGAGCCTGGTGGGCTGCCATCTATGGGGTCGCACAGAGTTGAACACGACTGAAGTGACTTAGCAGCATAGTAAAATATTACACTTTTTAATTGAATAATTGTATTAAAATACTTTTTTACATATAACCCATACAGAAAAGAACATGTGGAATGAAAACGAAAATAAAATTTTCCTACTTACAGAGAGATCCACTGGAATCTTTCCTTGGATTGAGAGCATCCTTTGCTGTGAAGAGAAACGGACGTTATATCCAGATGGTACTCCACTAACACTGGTATAATTTGCCTCATGGTTCATATCATTGGGTTTTTTAAATATTTCAGTATACTGACATATCTAAATGGAAACTTTGATCTGAAATTGGCTGTATTTTCATGTGAGTACTATCATTCTTGAAGAAAAGGTAAGGTGCTTTCCCATCAGAATGATTTATATTCTGAATTGTTAGTTGCTCCGTCATGTTTGACTCTGTGCAATCCCACAGACTGTAGCCCAGCAGGCTCCTCTGTTCATGGGATTTTCCAGGCAAAAATACTGGAGTGGTTTGCCATTTCCTTCTTCAGAGGATAGTCCTGACCCAGGGATCGAACCTGGGTTTCCTGCATTGCAGGTGGATTATTTACTGTCTGAGCCACTAGGGAAGCCAACATTCTGAATAACAATTATTCAGAATGTTTAAGAATTAACATTTTTAAGACAAAAGCAAAAAGTCAAGGTAGATTTATGAGAATATTTAATAAAAGCTTTTTCTGTGTTATCACTGATAGGAAGTTTATGTTCTTCCTTATTATAGGATGGGAAAACCTCACTCTACACAGAAATCTGATGTTTCTGATTTGGAATTCTACATACTGTCATTTCCCAACGGAGCAAGTCATTCCATTCTATGGATCATTTCCAACTGGGCTGAGAAAGAAACACTGAGACTGTTCTTTGGAGAACTATTCAACTCTGGGAAAGGATTATGTAACCTAAGAAGTTTCATTAATTTTTTTTTCACTTTTATATTTCTCAGGAAAAAAGTTCTTACATGTAGTCAGTCGTTAGACAAGGATCATAATCCTCATTGGTAATATGTGATGCTTAGCAGATGTTATTGGCTCTGCTAAATGGCTTGTAAGATATTAAAATTAATTTTATCAATAATACAATAACATGATTTTAAAACAAGAAGAAAATGATGGGAACAATGAGAATGCAGTATATAATCTTCAAGGAAAAGTTATAAATACGGACTTAAACCACAGGTACACAGACATTTTTATCGTTTTTGCATCCCTGTGCCATAATATGAATGCCAGAGGCTCACGTCCTAAATTATCATTATTGCATCTTTTGTCTTCTTTATGCTTAAAGAATCTGAAAGCTGCTACTTCATACTCAGCTTCAAAGCACCTATCTCGAGGTGGGCATGCTGTATTAATTGAGGTGACAGGGTGCCTATAGTAAGTCACAGCTTCCCTACTCTGTGTCCTCTAGATCAGATACATTTTATAAGCCTCAGAAAGGTGGTGATGGGCGAACTTCTTACAGAATTACCCAGCAACAGAACCTATCTAAAATATATCAGAATATCAGCTAGTTTTCTTTCTTTCATCTTCTGTCATTCCTTTACCCTCCTTCCCTTCCTCCCTCCTTACCCATCCACTTAACCTATTTATCAACTGTCTCTCTCTATATGTACCCCCATCCAATCTCTCCCTAATATTCTGTTTGTCTTTGTAGTACTTATCGCTACCAGCACTAAGTAAGTGTTAGACACTCAGTCATTTCTGGCTCTTTGCAACCCATGGTCTGTCCATGGAATTCTCTAGGCAAGAATAGTGGAGTGGGTCACCATTCCCTTCTCCAGGGGATCTTCCCCACCAAACAATTGAACCTGGGTCTCCTGCCTTGCAGGCAGATTCTTTATCAGCTGAGCCACCAGGGAAGCCCTCCAGCACTAAGAGAACTTCTGTGATGTTGGTGATATTCCTTACTTGGTAACAACCAGTAGTTACACTTGAGCATTGAATTATTTCAAGCTGTTGGGCACTTGAAATGCAGCTAGTGCAGAGGAAAAAGTGAATCCTACCTATTCAATTTTAATTAATTTAAATGTGCATTCAAATAACCAATATGGCTAGTGGCTAGGATATAAATATGAACAAAAGGCAACCCTGACCTTTGGACTATCACATCCCAGGGTGCTTTTACTGACAGCATCCTATACTGGATATCTGGAGGTTTCTTGCATCAGCAAATAGCATGTTCCTTATCACACGTGAGTTCAACAAACTAAAAAGATAATACAAAGTCAAGGCAGATAAAGCAAATTCCAGTTCAGTTCAGTCGCTCAGTCGTGTCCGACTCTTTGGGACCCCATGAATTGCAGCACGCCAGGCCTCCCTGTCCAACACCAACTCCCGGAGTTCACTCATATGCATAAATAAAGAGACTCAAGACAGCAACAAAATGCAATACTACAAAACACATTAAACAACAAAATGGAGTAAGCAGGTTTAGCTGAAGGCATTCGTTTCCCCAGTGTTTTATATTCTCCTTGAAATAAATTTTACTGATGGGTCCAGACTTTTTTCCAGATCAGGTTCTTCTATCATCTCATTGTGTGACACCAAACAACTCAAACTGATTGTTCTCCATGAGGCCTGAGTGGCTAAAACTAGGTGTGGGGTCAATCATCTATAAAAAACTCCTGCTATATGACTGCAGAAGTCAAGCTCTTGGAGACTTTTTCCATGACATCTTTAAGTTACTACATAGTTTGCTATGTTTTAAATATTAATCTAGAGATGTGGGAGAAATACTTAAGTCTTCTCCATGTCTTTATATTTACAGTATTTTTAATACAGATACTAAGTACACTCTTAGGTTGTGAGAAAGCAAGGAGACAGACAAGGAGAGAAAGAGAAGGCTAAACTGAAACTATAATTAATTTTCAATTTTAGACAGCTTTTCTTTTGGCAAAAGGATGGTCTCCAAGTACAACTATGTGTGTTGATACAGCATGGTCTTTCATCACACAAACAAAATGCCCCTAAGAAGCATGGGACCACTATGCCTTTATTGGTTTCTAGGAGCTCTCTTTAGCTCCCACTAAAAAGATGGCCTTTTGAGAATATACTATGAGTGTTTTCTAGAAGAGAATCTGAGTAAAGAACTGTTTGTCTAGACTATATCCATCTTGCTTTCTTAGAAAATTTTTCATATTTAGGAGCTACGGTCTGGTGTGGTGTCTAGACTATTATGAAGGAAACTCCAATCTGTGTTTACTTAATAAAATGATACTGTGGTTCCCAGAGTTTGGGCAGCCCACGAGTTGCTTTTTACTTATAATTTTGAATAATTGTGGTATTTAATTTCCCTTTTCCCAGCCATTGAATATCTCAAAGAGTTATTATTTCTTCTTTCCCTTCTTTCAGGAAAGATTTATAGTAGCATTAAACACATTCAGTAATTGTGATAGTCACTTTTGTAGATAGAAAGCCTAATTCAATTGTTCCTATATAGAAAAGATGTTCAGTCAGTTCTCTATTATCCCCACTAATGGATGGAAGCAATCGAGCAGATAATTTAACTCACCAAAAGGACCAAAATCCATTTTATATTTTACTCTGGAATATGCTTTCATATTTACATTTGAATGTGGGCATGATTGATGTTCAGCCATTCAATCTAAATGATGAAAGCAAACATTTGGAAGGTCTATCAGGAGGAGCAGGAATGATGCCTGGGTCAGACCTGCCTCGCTCTCCTCAGTATTCTAACCTTTACAATTCATTGCTGAAAATGGAATGCATCACTTAACATACTGATGAGAAACAGGAGGCTGGAGCAGAATTTTCTTATTTCTCTAAGTTTCTGGCTCAGGCCTTTCCTGGGATAGACAGACAATTAAGCATTCTGGTTTAGACCATTTCTTTTCCAGTTTCTGCTGGAAGAGAAAAGTTTAATTACCCATGAAAGTGAAAGTGTCATTCACTCAGTCATGTCTGACTCTGTGACTCCATGGACTGTGGCCTGGGAGGTTCCTCTGTCCATGAAATTCTCCAGCAAGAATACGGAGTGGGTAGCAATTCCCTTCTCCAGGGGATCTGCCTAACCCAGCGATGGAACCTGGGTCTCCTGCACTGCAGGCAGGTTCTTCACCGTCTGAGCAGCAGGGACACTCACGGGAGATAATAAAACCTGTGAGATTCCGTATCGATATCACTTTGAGAGGCAACTGAAGAAGCCCCTAGGCCATGCTTTGCTTCCACTTGTTAAATATTTCTGTAACCACATTGCACAATGCAGACGCTTGTCTTCTTTCTCAGCCTATTGTAACAGGGCAGCTACTACTGTAGGAATTTCACAGACTCTACAGAGGATGCTGCCTGTGTGTTAAAGCTGTTCACACACAGGTACATGTATTACTTCGTTAATGAAAATTTCTGGTATTATTTTGCCAATAATAATCAAAATTGTGATCATAAAAATGTTATATATTTAGATAAAACATTTTTTATCGTTTTGGGAAAAGTGAATTTCAGAAGTGCCCAGATGGCACCCCACTCCAGTACTCTTGCCTGGAAAATCCCATGGACGGTGGAGCCTGGTAGGCTGCAGTCCATGGGGTCACAAAGCGTCGGACACGACTGAGTGACTTCACTTTCACTTTTCACTTTCATGCACTGGAGAAGGAAATGGCGACCCACTCCAGTGTCTTGCCTGGAGAATCTCAGGGACGGCAGAGCCTGGTGGGCTGCCGTCTATGGGGTCGCACAGAGTCGGACACGACTGAAGCGACTTAGCAGCAGCAGCAGCAGCAATCTTTGCAAGTGTATTAAAAAGTAAACTGCTTTTGTGGTAACATGAATATACCCACATACAACTTTTTTAAAGGACTGTTTCTTGCCAAGAAATAGGCATCAAAAGGGACTCTTCAGGGACTTCTGCGGTAATCCTGTGGTTAAGAATCTGCGTGCTAATGTATGGGACACAGCTCCATGTGCTGCGGGGAGCTGAGCCTGCATGTCAGTTACTGAAGTGCAAGCTCTTCACCCTGAGACTAGCCCCGACTCTCTGCAACTAGGAAAGCCCGCAAGCAGCAAAGACCCAGCACAGCCAAAAATACATTTTTTTTCAATTATTATTCATCCTTAAATTTGTGGAGGAAAGAAAACTATAATTTGTATGTTTTTGTTCTTGCCTAGGCAGGAATACTGAAGTGGATGGCCATTTCCTTCTCCAGAGAATCTTTCTGATCCAGGGATCAAACCCAGGTCTCCTGCATTCCAGGAAGATTCTTTAACATCTGAGCCACCAGGGAACCCCTAGTTTGATACATTCATGCAAATATGCTGGATTTGCCCACAAATCTTTTTTCTGAGGAAATCAATTATTAATATCCTCTAATATTCCAGAATGACTGCAACTTAACATATAAATTTCATTTAAAACCTGATGACAAAGTGTTGAAGTCTATGTTTAAGTAATCCATAAATTCATAAATCAGATCAACATCTATTCCATTGTAAGACAGTTGATTACAAAACATTTTCACTGGACTTTGTCTATGATGATGCTACGAGAACACATTTCTTTTTATCATGAGAACAAGTTCCAGACAAAATGTTGAAACTCCATCAGCTGTATCCCTTAATGTTAACTTCATTTGGTCATGATATCCCTGGGTCTCTTTATCTCTTTAATTTTATAACTTAACACTGATATCACCATTTTTTAAATTATTAAGGAAATTGAAAACAGTTCTCAATTAACTGGTAACTCACACTAAAGGAAGATCTAGTGGTCACTTACTTTTGGCTATATTAGCAGAAACAGACCTAGAGTGTAATGAGTTAAGACAGCATAGTGTAAGAATGGATTTTAAAAAGTACACGCTGAATGAAGATAGTATAGTATTTACATAGTTAAGCATTTTAAATTAAACACACCAGGCAGGCATAACCAAGGAATTAATGGATTCTTCATTAACAATATCTAGCGATAGTTTCCCTATGTTCACTATCAGTTTAGGGAGGATGAAAATGCAAGACATGTATTTTGTGTTTATAAAAAGCACAAATATGAGTAAATGATTATACCCCAGAGACCTACTTTTGAATGAACAATACAGTGTATGTTAATCTACTATATTTGCCTTTAAAACTGTTCAGTTCAGTTCAGTTCAGTCGCTCAGTCGTGTCCAACTCTTTGCGACCCCATGAATCGCAGCACGCCAGGCCTCCCTGTCCATCACCAACTCCCGGAGTTCACTCAGACTCACGTCCATCGAGTCCGTGATGCCATCCAGCCATCTCATCCTCTGTCGTCCCCTTCTCCTCCTGCCCCCTATCCCTCCCAGCATCAGGGTCTTTTCCAATGAGTCAACCCTTCGCATGAGGTGGCCAAAGTACTGGAGCTTCAGCTTCAGCATCATTCCTTCCAAAGAAATCCCAGGGTTGATCTCCTTCAGAATGGACTGGTTGGATCTCCTTGCAGTCCAAGGGACTCTCAAGAGTCTTCTCCAACACCACGGTTCAAAAGCATCAATTCTTCGGCGCTCAGCCTTCCTCACAGTCCAACTCTCACATCCATACATGACCACAGGAAAAACCATAGCGTCGGCAAAGTAATATCTCTGCTTTTGAATATACTATCTAGGTTGGTCATAACTTTTCTTCCAAGGAGTAAGCGTCTTTTAATTTCATGGCTGCAGTCACCATCTGCAGTGATTTTGGAGCCCAAAAAAATAAAGTCTGACACTGTTTCTACTGTTTCCCCATCTATTTCCCATGAAGTGATGGGGCCAGATGCCATGATCTTCGTTTTCTGAATGTTGAGCTTTAAGCCAACTTTTTCACTCTCCTCTTTCACTTTCAACAAGAGGCTTTTTAGCTCCTCTTCACTTTCTGCTTTAAAACTGTATTATATTGAAATCCAGGTTAGAATAGGGAAGTGGTTGCTTCTAAGTAATTTATAGAATTTTAAATGTTTCCCAGAGTCTGTTAGAATAAATGAAAGATTCTGCTGTAATATAATACATGCAAAATAATATAAATTTGAATTGAAAAAACTCACTCTATATGAATAGAGAGAATGACTAACAGAATAATTAGCGGCATCTGAAAACACAACATGAGGTTGATGATCCCCTGGCATATTTTTGAACATTTTAGTCTCAGCTTTGTTAAGATCAAGTTGTAAGACTATTCTTGAAATTTTGGTCTCAATTCTATGCAATTGTTAAGACTGCAATAAATCTGACTCAGAAAAAAAATTAATCATGAGAATGTTAGATTCTAATTCACATGTTTAAAACATCTGAAATTTAGTTGTGGGATTTGTTTCATTGCAAAATATAATAGAAAAATTGTAAAGTTTTCCACAGACCTCTATAAATGTATTTTAAAGATAATCCATTTAAATTGTAAAAGCAGAGCTAAGATAAATGTTATAGTTACACTTTTATCCCTTCTCTGTTATTTATCTATATTCCCAATTTGACTCATTGTTGGCCTCTAACATATATGTATTAATTAAATAATAATATTTCACCACATATGGCTGGAAACTAAATAGCAATGCAAGGCCTTCAGGAAACAAAATTTTGACTGGGGTGGTGCAGGCTTCTTGGTGGAAAAGGATATATTTGAGTTGGGCATTGAGGGATTAATTGTAATAACAAGGAAAAACAATAATGTCATTTAGGTTTTAAACTTTTTTAATTTTACTTCTAGAAAACTATTTAAATATACTTCTTCAGGAATATAAGCCCAAAACACTGTTGAGACTTCCCTGGCAGTCCAGTGGTTAAGACTACATGCTTCCACAGCAGGGAACACGGGTTTCATCCCTGGTCAGGGGCTCCAATACTTTGGCCAGCTGATGCAAACAGCCGACTCAGAAAAGACCCTGATGCTAGGAAAGACTGACGGCATAAGGAGAAGGGGACGACAGAGGATGAGATGTTCGGATGGCATCACCAATTCATGAACTTGGACAAATTCTGGGAAATGGTGAGGGACAGGGAGGCCTGGCGTGCTGCAGTCTGTGGGGTTGCAAAGAGTCGGACAGGACGTGGCGACTGAACAACAGCAGCGGGGAGCTGGCATCCCACGTGCTGCACAGTCAGCAAAAGACAAAAACAAAACTGATTCAAACCAAAAGCCCCCAAATCCTGTTTTCCTACGTAAAGATACTCTCAGCAAATAAAGTTTTAAAAACAAGACAACAGGCTCCAAGTGGAGTCACTCACAGGTCCCATCTCGCTAAACTGAGCTTTCATTACCATTTCAGTTTTTCCAGAAACAGAATCTTAACGCCAGTCAATAGGAATCACCTAACTGGCACTAGTCAGTAATCTGCCTGATAGACCCTACCGTCCCCTCAAGGAAAGCGGCCTTGTCATAACCCATCCGATTGTTCCGTCTGGTATAACTTCCTTGTTCCTGCTCCCTGCTGCCTAATAAGTCTTTTCATTTTGTTCAGTTGCTTGGAGCTCTTTTCTGTTTGCTACAGGGGATGCTACCTGATTATGAATTATTGAATAATACCAATAAGATCTTTAAAATTTACTCAGTTTTGTTTTTTAATGATAGGAATTTGAATTCTAAAAAGAAAAAATATAGCAACAATTTTTGATCTATGGAGATAAGGACAGAACATATTTCTCACACATCCTCAGAGAAGTAGAGACATAATACATTCCAACTAAATATAAGCTGATTCCTGTCCTGAATATTCATACTATGAGGCCAGTTCTTGCCTATCTGTCAATACCCTCAAAATTCAGAAGGGAAGAGAAAGAGGAGTTGATGTTTATATATCATCTCACCCATTATTTCATTTAACTCTAAAAATTTAATAGCATGATAATATTAATACTCTGATAATTATAAAGTATTTTGTACTCATTTAAAGGCTCAGAAACTTTAAGTGACATAATAAGTGGTGGATCAGGAACTCAAACCCAGAAATAGGAACCCAAAGCCAAAGCCTTTCTGCTACAACACTCAGTGTTAAGAGAAAGAATAGAATTTAGTAATTATTGGGCAAGTTTTATTTATGTTTTCAGAAAAACTAATTAAAATTATGCTTATCCTTAATAAATAGTTTCAAAGTAAGATAAATTAACCATGAGGAATAAATTAGTTAAAATTCAGAAAAACAGACAAGGAACTTGTGGATATTACAATTTAAGTAAAATTACATTTCTATTTTCAATTAATATATTTGTTCCCTATATGCCATACACTGCAGTAAGGACTGGATATACCATTATGAACGACATCATTTTTGCCCTTGAAAAGTTCATATTGCTTGGGATGTCCATATTTTCAGTTTTGCTTAATGAGAAATTTGTTGCTATGGGGATCAGCAAGAGACAAATGTGAGCACATTTAAGAGCATGGTGTGATTTTGAAATAAGAGGACAGTTCCATAAGCCACCCAGGAATATTTATCTAATTATATTATAATCACACTGGGTGCCTAATGATTTATTTTAACTTGTTTCCGCTAAAAGGCTCTCAGAAACCCTTCCTGTTTTCACCTTGCTTTTCTTCCTCATTTTCTCACCACTCAAGCTCTACCCTTCACTCACTGTTTTGGACTTCTATTTGGATTTGTGAAACATTTTTCAGACCCCTCCCAAGGTCAGCTCCTCTGTTCTTTTCAAACATTAATGCATTCTTTGCAAAGCCTCACCAACATTAAGAATTCCTTACAAGTATGCATTAAGTTTTACCACTAGTAGTAAATATAAGACCAGCCAGGACTGGGTGCCTACATATGGACAGAAAAGGGCATCTATCATAAACATATTTTAATTAAGAAATATTTTAACTTGATTGAAGAAATACTGTTCTTTTTTTTTTAATCTGCCAGCACAAAAACTGGTGCCTGATTTTATAAAATACCTTATTATGATTAAAATGAAATTCTGTCTATAATAGCTAATCTTTTAAATTACAAAATACAGAAATTAAAGGAAGCACAAAAGGGGACCCATTATCCTGTACGGGACGAGAACAATGTCTTTCTAGAAGAGAATTCTGTGCTGAGACGTGTCTCATTACATTTGCATGTACCCCTCTAAGACTGCACCCAGAAAGGTGCCCATTTGCTTCACAAAAGAGGGATTTTGTTTACTTTCATTCACCAAGCTAATTCCATCAGCCTTTGGGTAACTTGTTTCGGAGTCTTCCTCCATTTTGAACATCGCCTTTAAATATATGTACATCGGATCAGTTAAGGCCAAGAGGTAAGAAACTGTAGTAGTTTGACCTAAGTCCACCTGTATGACTGGAAAAATTCATGGCATATATTTTCTGTTGATTTGGGGCTTTTTTCATCTGTAATATACAGCTCTTTGTTATTATCACACAAGCATCTAATGTCAAACAGAAAGTATATTTCAAAAACTTGATAATACATCCTACCTTTTAGTATTTCCTCATGTACCAAGGGACTTTTAGTAATTAGAAGTTGTCACAAAATCCAGATACATAAAAGCAAACATGTTCCTTGTTTCCTCAGGTAGTTAAGCCCTTCTTGTTGTGCTGTGCTCAGTCGCTAAGCCATGTCTGACTCCTTGGGACCGCAATGATAGTAGCCAGTCGGGCTCCTCTGTCTATGGGAGTTCCCAGGCAAGAATACTGGATGGGTTGCCATTTCCTCCTCCAGGGGATCTTCCTGACCCAGGGATTGAATCCTAATCCCCTGTGCCTCCTGCACTAGCAGGCATACTCTACTCAGCCACCAGGGGGGTCCTTAAGCCATTCTTGCTTGCACACTAAGTCACTTCAGTCAGGTACAACTCTTTGCAACTCTATAAACTGTAGCCCACCAGGCTCCTCTGTCCATGGGATTCTCCAGGCAAGAATACTAGAGCGGGTTGTGGTGTCCTCCTCCAAGGGATCTTCCCAACCCAGGGACTGAAACCACGTCTGGTATCTAACCTGCACTCAGGCAGGCTCTTTACCACTAGTGCCACCTGAGAAGTCTCTCATGCATTTATAAAATGGTTCCTTTTTCTGGCCTAAGTTATACAAAATCTACCCACTCAAAGATATAGACAGAGAATCATAGATGAATGTTACAGCCTCAGTCCTAATTTTCTTCTGGCTTTACATTTACTTGGATAGGCTTTAGCCACTGCTATACAAAAGAATATTCAACTTTTTCCCACTCATGTTTATTAAAACAGATGGAACTGCAGTCACTGTTCCCTATCTATCCCCAACTGCACTAAGGAAAGAAAAAAACCTGAATTAGGTGAAGAATGGAGATACCTTTGATAAGGAATAAAATTACCTTTGATGAAATCTAATAAAGAAGCCTGTTTTTTCCTAAATATTACAAATCAAATACTTATAATAGAAATGTAAGGATAAACTAATAAAGCATTAACATAATAAATGATCAGTTATTAAAACCTAGAAAACTTTCATGGACCCCTATGAAACATTAGGAAAACTATTGATAGTAACTTTGTTTTCCTGTAATTGGTCATTGTTAATTTCTTTGTGGGCAAAATGTTCAAATCTACTCTTTTATCAAAAATTTTCAGGAAATACTTAAATGAAAATGTGAAGTGACTGAAAGTCACTTAGTTGTGCCCGACTCTTTGTACCCCATGCACGGTAGCCCTACCAGGCTCCTCTGTCCATGGAATTCTCCAGGCAAGAATACTGGACTGGGTTGTCATTTCCTTCTCCAGGGGATCTTTCAGCACAGGGATCAACCCAGGTCTCCTGCATTGCCAGCGGACTCTTTACCAGCTGAGCCACCAGGGAAGCCTGGTGGAAATGTAAAAACTGCCAAATTTAAAATTAGAATTAAACACTCAAATTCTAGATACTGAGAAACTAATAACTTAGAGACTTTAAGGGAGCTGAAAAAGAGAATCAACTTGCAAATGAATTTATTTTAATTCATTAGAATCAAAATATGATACTACTTCTAATCTAGATGACAATAGCTAAAAATTTTTGCTTTTATTTTCCATTTTACAAAGGTTCCAAATTCTTATTTTCTAATACTAAACTTCACCATCATGTAAACTGACTCTTTCTGGGCCTTATGTCTTTTACTCTTTTAAGATAAATGGTAGCTGTGGGAAGTTATCTTATTACCTCTCAGGGGTTCTATTTTGTACTGAAACATTGCTAAATAAGGATATGAGATAGAAGGATCATATATAATGAACTAGTGGGAGAAGAACTATTGTTAACTAAGAAAGCCTAGTTTTGTGAGAAAAATATAAAAAGCAAAGAGAAAAATTAAAATTTAAAAGTAGACATGGGATCTAGTTGAAAGAACTAAAATCACATTATCAGGTAAGAAAATAACTAATCGTGAACTTGAATAGACAAATTATGTGATTTTTTTCTTAAAAATAATGGAAATAAGAAAATGGGGATTTTCTACTGAGAAATATTATCAGATAGAAAGTGAATAGAAGCTGTCATTTTCTAAGAGAGTGTATTATACACAAATCTCTTGATGTATTGATAAATTAAACTCAGATTATCTTAAACAATGAAGGGAAATCACTAGCTCAGAAGACTTGATCAACTGGTACAATGATGCTACCATAGACAGATTTCTTCCATCTCTTCCCTCCCTGTCTTCTAAGTATTATTTCCATCCAAAACTGGCTTTGGCTTTAATCTAAAGCTCTCTTTTTAGTTAGAAGATAGAGTTTGGCTGCTAGCAAGAGAGACAAAATTGTATTCAGTAGAAAGATGGATTATTTTTTCCATATACTACTTAGAAAAACAATCCAATTCTTTCCAAGATGTCTGCAGCAAATGTCTCCCATGATCTGTATATGCCCAAATTATGTTACAATTCTAGTGCGGTGACTTTGTGGAAGTCGGCTTTCACAAACTACTCATGGCCAGAACATACAAATTGGCATACAGTTAACAAGGTGAAAAGTGAAGGGATCCAGAGCAATTCAATTTGGTCCATATCTACTAGGGGGAGGTTATTTGCTCTTACAGTAGGCAATGAGATTCATCCTGGCTTTTGCTACTGTGATAAGGAAAATTGGAGCTCACTTATGACAGGGACAATCTGTTACTGAGATCTTTCAGAGCATGCTGCCACCTTCAGTTGAGAGAAAATGGACTTATCTACTGATGATCAAAGTGCCCAATATATTTGAATCTGAGTTTGTTTTCCTCTCCACTGTTTTTTCTCTTCCTTCTTACTCAACCCTCACTCTCAGCAGACACACATCTACACATAATAGACAACAAGCAAAGGTATAGGAATTACGTGATACAGTTTCTCTGAACTGATCCAATTGCTTGAATCTTTTTCTTCTTTTCTTCCACGTCAGCTTTCTTTAGTTTCTGATCATGTGTTTATTCTTCCATATCATCTACTAGCTTGCAGCATTTTGAAAAATTTTGCATCTTAGGATTCCTTCAAAGCAGTATCTAAACATTTTAGAGAAAACAGATAAATATATGCTTTAGTATAACTAAATTTAATGAGGAAAGTGTTTTGAATTATATAAAATGGATTCTAAAAGAGAAATTTTATTAATTTGCTAAACATATTAATATGATTATCTGTTCTATGAGAGGCATTCTCATTAATATGAAAATTCTGCTGTATGTTAAACACACACATTATTTAAATTTTTATATAATTTTTAAAAAGAATTTGAGAAATATATAAAACATAGAATGGTAGATTGTAGCAAAATGTCTTTAAGCTTGTGTGTGTGTGTGTGTGTGTGTGTGTGTGTGTGTGTGTTAGCTGTTCAGCAGTGTCTGACTCTTTGTGACCCTAAGGACTGACTCTTTGTGACCCCAAGGACTGACTCTTTGTGACCCCAAGGACTGCATGTGTGTGTGTGTGTGTGTTAGCTATTGAGCAATGTCTGACTCTTTGTGACCCCAAGGACTGCAACCTGCCAGGCTCCTCCGTCCATGGGATTCTTCAGGCAAGAATACTGGAGTGGGTTGCCATTTCCCTCTCCAGGAGATCTTCCTGACCCAGGGATCAAACCTGGGTCTCCTGCATTGCAGGCAAATTCTTTATTATCATAATTATTTTATTACATATCAGATATATGTGTAAATTTACATAAATTAAAATAAAATATATATTTATAAATAGGAGATATATATATGAGATATATATATTGTTTTATTCATAAAGACTATAAGCTGTCACAGCTTCAACTGAAAATTTAGTGAAAACACTGATTTAGAAAGTAAAATTACATAGGAATATAACTGAGTATCTCCTTAATTCCAAATTAAGGTTAATTAAATGAAAGAATTCCTTATTAATAATTTTTATTTCTTTGGAGACAGATGTCCAACCTATTCAATGTTTCTAAAATGTTTGTTGTTTTTAAATGTTCACTGAAAAAGATATTCCTTCAGTCACATTATCATACAACTTCAGTGAAATTTTAAGATATCACATCACAAACATATATATGTATATATATCTTATTTTATTGTGTACATTACAAAATGAGGATGTTCCTTCAACTTAGCATCCCATATATGCAGAAAATTGCATTGATTTTATTTTTTTCATTTAGCTGTCTAGATTAATTTTATATTAAAACCAAATTACCTGTTTGAAATAAAAACATTTGTACAATTCCTGATTGCTATAGAGTCAATATGTGGCCCCTAATAATTTGACAATGATCAAAAATAAAAAAGAAAAAGATTCATTAGAATGTTCCTTTTCTTTTAAAACTTAAGATTATAACAATTTCAATATCACAACAGTAAGTCATTCAATCTCATAAAGCAATATTCATGTATAATTTCAAATAATAGACCACAGTGTGTGGTTTAGTCTAATCAGTGTGGTAAATAATATATAACAATAACTGAATTCACAAGAATAGCTTCAAGTGATTAGAGAGATTGTCAAGCACCATAAAAATGGTAAAATAGAAGACATTTTGGAATTGAGACAGCTGCTAGTGATGTAGAAGAACACAGGATCGAAATATCATAAATGTATCAGGTTTTACATAGTAAGTCAGAAGCATAATACACATTTCTGTATATATCCATGCTTTGTTAAACCAAAGATCATTTGATTACACATAGTATCTAACCCATAAGTATTTAAGACTTCAACTAAAACCTGTATTTTTAAAATACAGAGCAAGAAAGAAGAGTGAACACAATGGTCTCGTCAACTCCTTCTTTCTAACTTCACTGTAGGTAGTGTTCATACTACTCTAACCATATTGCTCCTTTTTAATATTGATTTTAACAAATAAGCGTTTAGCAGTGTGAATTGAGATTGATAATATTTAATCACAGAAACTAATCATCTCTATATAGATCCTGTGAAAGTGATTTTAGCTACCTTAATCAGGCCAGTCATTAGACTTTTATAGTTATTATTTTTATATACTATTTCTTAGTTGTTACCAATATAACATTAATATATTTAATTTTTTATGTATTTTATCAGTAATACAATTAACCAGTTTGTTCTTTCAGTATAATATTTGGTGAGTAACGTTTACTCAACGACTAAAACAGGTTTTTAATACATTTTACTGTAGTAGCCTTGATTGCAGACTGACAAGAATAAGAGGTATAAATGCCGATTAACATCAAAATCATGACAGACATTAAAAAACTTGCATACAGGTAGAAATTGTCAAATTAATTTCAAAAAGATTAAACACACCCTATAAATGCATATAATTTGGGGGGACTGTTATGGACCTTCTGTCTGTCTTTGTCAACATTTCTAAACTGGCATGGTTTTGTCATGATCACTGAAGTGTTTAAATGTACACTGACATGAATAAACACATGAAACCCCTGCCAAGCCGAATCTTGGAGAAATGTTTCTAAAAATTTTATACATGAGAAGAGGAAATATTAATAAAAGGTGGTATATGAGCCTCCTAATGATCTCCATCCAACATCTTCCCTAATAACAATGTCCAGAGCAATGTGGGCAGGAGACTCAGGGTTCTGGAAAGTGTGCCATTGTGTCTGGGGTGGTTCATCTTTCTTTTATTGAGAAGGGTCATGTTGTATTAAAGTCTGAGTATACTGACCTTCTTATTAGGTTTGGGTTAGGCTATCTGGAGTAGTCATGTCCCAGTGCTATCAGTATATGGAGATCATCTGTGGATTTCAGCTATTTCATTGTATCTCACATGCCACTCTGATCAAAGTCATAAATCTATGGGAAAAGTCAATCTGTCTGAGTTGGCATTATGTCTTAGGCAGTTAGGATGTTTATTACACTTTCCTATTTTCCGACATCATCTTCTTGTTGGAAAGCATCCAAATGGAGCCCACTGTCCGTATACATTAGACTGAAGGATTTCTTGCTTCCATTGTCTCAGAAATGCCCTCTGACTTGTGGATACTTTAAAAGAGGACTCACTTTGTGGGGAGACAAGGCAATCTTCCCTTGTCTCACAGAGCCTTTGCATCATCTCTGCAAATCCTACCTACAATGACCCATTAATCAAGAAGATGGTAGAAGGCACCACGGAGACATTACCACAGTCCAGACTCCAAGGACACCAGACATGAGAATTATGCAAGATAAATACCAATACAAACAAGAAGGAAAACTGACCCTGAGGGAGAAACAAAAATTATAAACAAAATACAAATTTTTCTTTAAAAAAATAAGGAAATAACTTTAAACAATTCTAATCCCTTAAGGAATCTGAGAACATGTATAAGCAAACTATAAAAGAAGAAAAGAGAAAAGAGCCTTCAGAGAATAAGAAATGATTCTTAGAAATTAGGACTAAGGTTTTCAGGTAATCATTGCCTGAGCAAAAGATCATTATTAATTAGCTGGGAAAAAAAAAAGTACAGGAAATTTCCCAGAATATACAATAAAAAGGCAAAGTGATAATGTAAGAGAAAAATCATGAGAAATAAAGGCTAGATCCATATGGTTCTAATAAACATCTATTAGAAGATTTTGAAGGAGAGGTCTGTGACTATTGGGAAAAAGGTTTCTTTTCCAATAGTTAAAAGTCCTGCAATTGCATCTTAGTGGACTAATCCAATTGTAAGTCTGTCCTTGAAACAATTACTATACCAGGGATATGGAGAGAAAGGAAAGGCCATATATCTATTTTCAGATCTTAAAACTAGCTAAATAAAAATTTAATATATGCACTGATCTGAATGCAATTATTATCACTTTTGCCTATGTCAGGGTACAGCTGACAGAGAAAAAGAATTAGGGATGAGATATGTAGGGGAAAATAGATGTTTTAACAAGTTGGGGCATCAAGAGATGTCCAAAGTTGCTAAGAAAAGAAAAACTAAACATTTATATAGATTATTTAAGAGTATTTAATGAATCAACAGAAAAACTAAAATAACAATTTCCCTTAAAAAGAGAGAGGGTGAGAGGAGGTACTGGTAAATAAGCTGAAAACTCCTCTCTTATATGGAAGGGAATTAAGAAGTAATATCTAAAACTGATAAAATGTACAGAAGATTGTAGTTTAGGAATATGGCAGTAACCACCAGCAGAACGGAAAAGAGAAATGTTTCAGTTTTTTCTAGCAACTAGGATTGTGTTCATTAACAGGCAATATTTAAAACTGATAAAATGTAAAGAAGAATGTAGTTTAGAAATATGGCAGTAACCACTAGCAGAATTGAAGAGAGTTTTTTTCTAGCGACTAGGATTGTGTTCAGAAAAACACTGAAGGGAATCTTCTAGTTTAATTTGATAGTCTCCACTATTTTTTAAAGAAGAATTATCAATTATAATGATACAAATGTGTAGATAAATACAGGAAGACACAATGCCTAATGAAAAATGCATTAAATTGAGAAAACTTAACTTGGGATTTTTTACAATAAAATCTGAATTTGAATTATATTCCTATGTCTGTAAGTAAAACATGTATGTATGAGTTTGAAGAATATACAATTTTTTTTGTATTATAAAAACTCTTATGAGTTGAAAAACATCTTTATCTCAGTGGCGGACACTTTCTTCAAAGGATCAGATTGTAAATACTTTAGGAATTCTGAGCCAGCCAAGGAAAAAAAAAAAAATCAAGGCATCATTTATGTACATATATAGTAAGGGAGAAAATTTTCACAAATTTGTGTTGCTGAAATTCAGAATTTAATAAAAATCAAGCATATATATTTTTTAATAATATAAATCTACCAATGAGAAGAAGGGAATTTTGGGGGGAAGATAATAACATTTTGCTTAGTTGGCATTTAAGGTTAGTATTTCTGATTATCAGATCAGTTGTAAACATCCACATGTAAAAAGAGATTTATTTGTGGGCTTCCCCCCAGAATCCTAGACCCCATGGATCAGACCTACAGTTTGTAATTTGCTGACCCCCTGCTTTATCAGTGTGCAACTATTTCATTGGAATCTAAGTTAGACTTCTCAACAATTTATGGTAAAGAATCAATTTTAGTTTTTGTTTTTTAATCTTGTTGCAGAATAGATACTGCGTTAAATAAAGTTGAACTACTAGAAAAATGAAATTTTAAAAAGAGACATATACAACACAACCCCTTTTTTATTATTAGAATCAATAACCATAAAATTACTCTGTTAAATATCTATAAAATTTTCTAAACCCTTACTTTTAAGTTCTGTATTTATCTAGGAGCCAAACAGTACTGAAGAGTTTGCAGTCTGGTATTAAAGAGTTCATTCACTCTTCTGAATTTAAAAATACACGCATTCCAAATGGACTGTAATATACTTACTAACAGAGACAGCACTGACAAAATGAACAACGTGTTTTTCTATGTTATCAGTTCAGTTCAGTTGCTCAGTCGTGTCCGACTCTCTGCGACCCCATGGACAGTAGCACGCCAGGTCTCCCTGCCCATCACCAACTCCCGGAGTTCACTCAGACTCACGTTCGTTGAGTCGGTGATGCCATCCAACCATCTCATCCTCGGCTGTCTCCTTCTCCTCCTGCCTTCAGTCCTTCCCAGCATCAGGGTCTTTTCAAATGCCATCAGTGCTTTCTTACTCCACCAGCTGGGCCACACCTTTATTTGTTTGCTTTGTAGGCCTAATTGGTAAGACTTTGCAGATAATCGAGAGGGAGTGAGGAAAATAATAGATAAACCAATGGGCTGCTCTGTCCGGGCCCCTTTGTCCGTGTTTCCTTTGTGAAGGAGATACTCTTAGAATAAGCACTAAGAATCAAATTAGGCCCATCAACTCCCTTCAGAGAAACAAACCACAATTTCCTGAATTCACTACCTAATATTTTAATAGTAATTGTCTTGTAGTATTTTGTTGTTACAAAATGCATTTATTAATGATACCATATATCTACTAATTGTACTCTATGTCATCTTTATCACAATTTCCACTTCATATTCCACCAACTCGGAGTCCAACAGAATGAAATATTATACTTCACACTCTATCTAAATGACTCAATTACTATATTCAGAAGTTTCCACAAAGGCAGCAGGTACCAACAGAATATTTATTTAAATTCACATTCTCCACACATGCTTATCTGGCTCTGTGGATTTAAAATGTCATAGTTAAAATTTTCATTTTGCAGTGATCCTATTCCCAAATGTATTATGTTAATTTCTTTGAAGAAGCATCTATTACATTTTTAAACACTTTCCATCATTTTCTTTCTTTGTAAGAATAAGAACACTTTAAAGATACAGCAGACTCTTAATTAACTCTAGGAGAAAAAAATCTTGCTTCCTTTCTCTGTCCCTGTCAGAATACAGGAGGACTGCCTTCTTGAGTTAAAAATCAAAGATTTACAGCAGATTCAAGACTACAGTTTTTAATGAGATGCACATTCCTTTTCTGATGTAAGCTTCGCCTCAGGCGGTCAGGAGCAAAAAGAGAAACAGTCTCTCTATCTGTTCCAGGCCTCACCTGATTCATTCTTATGGAGCTTTTTCTAGCTTAAGAATTTTTTATCTCCTTTTACTGTTTCCATCATTAAACATATTTCACATGGCTTATTTCTTTAGTCCCATACATACAAGATGAAGTAACTAAGGCCTGTAATGTTAACCTATCTGGACTATTTTCTCCAAATTACTTGTAAACTTTTTTTTTTTTGGTTGTGCTGGGTCTTTGATGCAGTGTACAGGCTTCTCTAGTCGTGGGATAAAGGCTTAGTTAGTCTGCAGTGTATGGGATCTTACTTCCTCATCCAGGGATCGAACCTATGTCCCCTGAAAGGAAGATTCCTAACCACTGGACCATCAAGGAAGCCCCTGTAAACTTTTATTTGTTAAATACTAAATTACAAGTTAATTATAAAATAGTATTCTGAGTCAACTTCTGAGATCTCAAAGTCTCTCATACATATTGTGACTAATAACCTGAAATAAAATATACATCATGTGCTACTATCTGCTGCAGTCACATTCGATCTAGCCTCAGTTAAAGTCATCTCTGAATCTAGAGCTGGAGTTCAATTGGAATTGTGTATTTTCATGAGTCGGATGCGTCAAAGAGTTGGACACAACTTGGCAACTGAACAGCAGTTTCCACGTTACTGTTAGAAAAACAGAAAGATACTTTTAAAATTAAAGAGAAGTACAAACCCAGGGTAAACATTCATGATTTGAAAATACAGTTCTAGAAATGTAAATTTTGATCTTAAAAAATCAATGAAGGAAAGAATTTGTCTGCTAGATTCTGCCACAAACAAGTTAAATATGTTTTATGTGTATAAATGAGTATACATTTATGTGCAATGCTGAATATAATCATATGAGCCCTAGTGAACGAACATTAGGTTGTGTCAAAAATACACCGTCTCATTTTGGTTAACTGTCTCATGATGCTGTTTCAATCTTCCTCTCAGGGAGAAATGTATCTGATGTCAGAGAAGTTGATGTTTCTACAACTAATGTAATTTCAAACTATGTAACCTAACAGAGCAAACTTGAGGTTTGAAGATATTTTTCATTCAGAATATGAGGACTCACAAATACATTTCTAAACTTACTTTATAGTACCCTGAGTCCTTATCAACACTGACACTGTGTTATCCCAGGTACCAATATTATAAATAACCAGATAATAATCATCTCACAGTCTCTGCAATAAAAGGATCCTATGCAATATGCTTCATAGGATTTTCAAAAATACAAATTTTTGGCTCCTTCATTTCAAGCACCTTCCAATGTGTGTCATTTCTACAATCAGGGTGCTCAGCAACCTAAGGCTCCTGATAGAAGTGTTCAGTGGTGAATCCGATCAGACCAGGGAGGGGTGGGGACCTCATCGGTACCAGTGAGGTCCACATTGAACGGAGAGTATTGATCAATCAAAATTTCAAAGCAGTCATCATTGGCACTGAAAACCTATAAACATTCTACAACATCAATGCTGTAGTAATGTCATCTAAAATGCCTTTTTAATATTTTAATAATAATGATAGTTAATCAAGAATTCATGCTTCCATGGGCCAGTCACTATTCAAAACATATTGACATACAGAAATTCACTTGATTCTAACAGTGATTTGATAACACACGTATACTATTACATCATTTTAAGATGGTAATATAAGCATAGACATATTAGTAGCTTGTTGAAGATCGCACAGTAGTTAAATTGTGTAACTAGGATTCATTCAGTTCTGGCAGGTTACTGTAGAGCTGAGACTCTTATGAGGTGTTATGATAAACATATTGTGAAGGAATTTGTCCTTGTTTAAAGCTAGGGAAATTAATCTTCACATCATCATATTATCATTTAAATATAGAGCAGACTTGGATTTAAATCACAGTTCTGCGACTTATAAGCTCTGTCATCATCATCAAATTTCTTGACCTCACAATCTCTAAATCTGTAAAAGGACACCATATCTATTTGGCACGGTTATTGTGAGGAGGTAATAATATATATTAACAACATATAAACTATCAACACAGCTTCCTGGGACACATATAACAGGTACTTGACACAAGTTGTCTTTATTACAAATATGACAGTGAGAACAATAAATGCATGCTAGCATCACAGACTCGATGAACGTGAGTCTGAGTGAACTCCGGGAGATGGTGATGGACAGGGAGGCCTGGCGTGCTGCGATTCATGAGATCGCAAAGAGTCGGACACAACTGAGTGACTGAACTGAACTGAACTTAACATGCATTATATTAAAGTTAACCATGTGATTAAGCAGATACAAGTCTGAGCACAAACAAATGATATAAAGCCCAAAGAAGCAAATAGGTCAAGAAAATATTTCAAGCAGCATATTACATCATTAAAAAAGAGCGTCTCATAGTGTTTTGCTGTTGCAGAGCCCATGAGTTCAGGGAATAGTGACGAGTATCCTAGGAAGTCTGTAGCCAGACTTCCACCCTTAGTTTGAAAACAGGGAGTTCAAGAAAGATATTCTGTATATGCTTTGTGCTAACACTTATGCTGAGTTTCAGTGGTCATTCTCCTACATTGAACAGTTTGACTGAAAAATCTATAAGCAAATAGCAGTTGTGTGCAGCATCTCAAAATTACATTTATATTGAGTGCATATAATTTGTGTAAGAATGGGGACTTTGATGTTAATATTTCAAATGAAGCCACTTTATCATAAGGCAGTGGTTCCCAATCTGCCAGTCCATAAAATCCTTCAAGATCCACCCTTCTACAATGTACCAAGCACTGTTTTCAAACTAATCTCAAGCTGCCATTCTGATTGTTGTTGGTGTTCAGTTATTAAGTCGTGTCCAACTCTTTTGCAACCCCATGGACTGTGGCCCACCAGGCTCCTGTGTCCATGGGATGTCCCAGGCAAGAATACTGGAGTGGGTTTCCATTTCCTTCTCCAAAGGATCTTTGCGATCCAGGGATAAAACTGTGTCTCTGGCATTGGCAGGTGGATTCTTTACCACTGAGCCACCTGGGAAGGCAGCTATTCTGATAATCAGCCTCCAAATAACTTAGATGGATTACTAAGGTCGAGCAGACTCTCTGTGTGTCTACATGTGTCTGGTCTACATAGGTTTCTCTGGAATAAATGCCCAAGAATGTGATTACTGGATCATATACTCAGTGTATTTTTTAGTTGTTTAATTTTTAACAGACTTTTTTTTGAAGTTATTTTAGATTCGCCACAGAGAGTTCCCGTGTATCTCCTGCATCCACACATACAGCTTCCCCTTCTATGACCATCCTGTACCAGAGCGGTGATAGATGGACTGATACCTCACTATCACCCAAAGTCCACAATTTCCATTAGAATTCAGTCTTGGTGTTATGCACTCTGATTTTGGATAAATGTGTAATGACATGTATCCACCATTTGTAGTATCATACAGAATAGTTTCACGGCCCTAAAAATTCTCTGTGCACCATCTATTCAACCCTCAATTCAGTTCAGTCGCTCAGTCGTGTCCGACTCTTTGTGACCCCATGAATCGCAGCACGCCAGGCTTCCCTGTCTATCACCAACTCCCGGAGTTCACTCAGACTCACATCCATCGAGTCAGTGACGCATCCAGCCGTCTCATCCTCAGTCGTCCCCTTCTCCTCCTGCCCCCAATCCCTCCTAGCATCAGAATCTTTTCCAATGAGACAACTCTTCGCATGAGGTGGCCAAAGTACTGGAGTTTCTGCTTTAGCAGCATTCCCTCCAAAGAAATCCCAGGGCTGATCTCCTTCAGAATGGACTGGTTGGATCTCCTTGCAGTCCAAGGGACTCTCAAGAGTCAAACTTCTCCAACACCACAGTTCAAAAGCATCAATTCTTCGGCACTTAGCCTTCTTCACAGTCCAACTCTCACATCCATACATGACTACAGGAAAAACCATAGCCTTGACTAGATGGACATTAGTCGGCAAAGTAATGTCTCTGCTTTTGAATATACTATCTAGGTTGGTCATAACTTTTCTTCCAAGGAGTAAGTGTCTTTTAATTTCATGGCTGCAGTCACCATCTGCAGTGATTTTGGAGCCCCCCAAATAAAGTCTGACACTGTTTCCACTGTTTCCCCATCTATTTCCCATGAAGTGATGGGACCGGATGCTAGTCAACCCTACCTCCCCATGAATATCTGGCAACCACTGATCTTTTTACTGTCTCCATTATGTTGTATTTCCCAGAAAGTCATATAGTTGGAATCATACACTGTGTAGCCTTTTCAGGTAGGTTTCTTTCACTTAGTAATGT
This sequence comes from Aepyceros melampus, assembly GCA_006408695.1. Classification (NCBI taxonomy): domain Eukaryota; kingdom Metazoa; phylum Chordata; class Mammalia; order Artiodactyla; family Bovidae; genus Aepyceros; species Aepyceros melampus. Next base: position 826,545 of record SJXQ01005759.1, read on the forward strand.
CCATTTAAATTTCATGTCTTAACAGTTCTTTTTATTGCTGAATAATATTCCACCATCTGGATACACCACAGTTTATTTATCCATTCACTTACTGAAGGACACCTTGACTTGGGGAATTGTGAATAAAGCTACTATAAGCATGAATATGCTGGTTATGGGGTAGATAAATGTTTTCATCTCACTTGGGTGTATACCAAGGAGCACAATTACTAGTTCATACTATAAGAATCTGTTTAGCTTTGCAAGAAACTTTAATTTTGTAACTACTTCCAAAGTGGCTATACCGTTTTGCACTCTCACTAGCAAACAGATTTGAGCGCCTGTTGCTCCACATCCTCACCAACATTGATGTCATTGTGTTCTACATTTTAGCCATTCTTACAGACATGCAGTTGCATCTCTTTGTTTTATCATAGTAGCTTTTATTGCCATATATTTTCTCAATACTTACATGGAAAAAATGTACAATAATTTAATCATGAGGAAAAACTCAAAATTTTGATGTGAAAGAGAGACCTTCACATTCACACATGTTGGGCACCACTAAGTAAGATCATCCTGATAAGCATATTGTCCATTTCAAAGTATGTGTGTAAAAATGTCCCGTTTTACCTTGGACCACATCCTGTTCTTTACCTGAAACGCAAAGGGAACCCACCAAGTCAGAGGGCAATTAAAGTACAAGAGAATGAAGAAAAATTAGCTGGGATTATGGAATTTTAGAGCTGAAAAGGGCTTTTAAAGAGCATCTAGTTCAATCCTATAGAAATATGTTATTTAACCAAGGTCACTGAATTGAGTCAGCTGACCATTCTTTCCCTTTTAAAATGTCATTTAGACAAATAATTGAGAAAATAAATAAGTTTCTATTAAAGAAACTTATCTCTGAAGAAAGTCAACTAGTAAATTTCCAAGAAAAATTCTGATCTTTTAAGATGCGCAGAAATTGAATCTCTGATCTTTTCAAAACGTTTTTTTTAACTCTTAATTAGAAGAAAGTTTTGTTTGAAATATTGGCATTACTTTAGAAATCGTGACCCAAGTATGCGTCGTAATCTGAATCATGAATCTGAGTCTTTGACCAGCAAATTGCAACATAAGTAAACATTTTCTAATTTCAAGGTTCCTATTCTTTTAGTCATTTAGAATTCAGACTTCAAGCCAATCTATACGAATGCCAGGTTTCTGTTCATTACAAACAATTCATCTTAATTAGCCAGAAAAACCATTCTAACAAGAGATAAATTATTGAGTACAGAAAGCAAGTTTTGTGAAATGTTGAATGTTCATTTAAAATCCCTCTCAAAGCAAATGACAGCTGAGAACGTGAAAGGTTAGAAACAGAACGTTGGTTGCTGGATTGATTTCAATCCTCCTCTGGCTGCGTGCAGGTGTAGCAGTGTTTACTTAAAAATTTATTGTAACAGATCACATCATTATAATCATGATGGTAATCAATGTTCATTAAGGATACAACAAAAATCTTATGATTAAAGGCTATTTGTTTTATCACAATAGGATCATTTATTTATTAGTAGCTAAATTGTTACAAATTGCTCTTCTTTGGAGCAGGAGGAGTACAAAACATGAACTTGGAAATCGAAGCCAAATAGTCCTTCACTGGGTGAAATTCTAGCAATTCAAGGAGAAGGTTGAGTGTGGCACATGTGAGAAACAGCGGTTATTTTCACACGCCGCATAGTCTTACCATATGGTGTGATGGTACCAGTTCTGAGAGTTACTTCAACTAAACTGACTCAGTTCTTCCCTTTTCTTGAACATGTCAGGGTGCCTCTGGGCTCTACTGAAAACTGTTCAAGCAGCATGGAAACTGTGCTGATGTCTTTCTGTAACTGCACAGAGACTGGGCTGTGTCACAGGAAGATAGCAGGAGAGATTATAATAGCTTCGTCTGCTTGTTTGTTTTTGTTTCTAAACCAAAACCAAAGTGTCAAATCTATTCTAAAGAAGAGTGGGAGAGTCACGCAGAGATTGAAAGTGTGGCCATTTCCAATGAAAAGAACTTCTTTCCCGGAATCGATATGACTCCCTTTTTTACCATCTAATTCAAATAAACACTGTCACACTTCACAGACAGCCGGCGGATCCTCCTACTCCACATTCAAATTCCAGTCAGCACAAACAAATATTTTTCTGAGACAAACTCAACTGCTCTAGTGTAAAACTGTTTTGGGCTCATCTCCAGGCCAAACACATTGCCTCAGGAAAACCTCTTTGCTGTCAGACAAAGGCTGTTACTGTAATTCTCATTCAGAGTTGTTCTTAGAGGATTTTGCCTCAGCTGATCAGATGGGGTGAGTCAGACATCTTAAGAAAGAGAAAGGAAATACCGCCCACCCACTCCTTGCAAGTTCCATTTGAAAAGTCACATTCAGCGGCTCTCTCAAATCAGGGTTGCAGCTATAGTAATACTTTGTCTTTTACAACTCACTGAGCAGGAAATATTACTCCTGGTTCCTTGTGGACAGATTGCACATTTCCAAAAACTCTTCTGTTTGGAAGAAGGAAAGCTGTTCAGGAATACCAAATAGGGCCAGATACTCTTGTCTCCAAGAAACATAATCTGGTGATCCCTTACGCCAGAGAAGCATGGGATCCTGGTTTAGCACTGACTGGTAAAACTAATCAAGAGGAAACAGGCCAAGAACTTTCGCCAGCTCTGACCTCCCCCGCGTCCAATTTCATGTTGCCCAATGTCCCAACTACAAGTGAAAAATTCAGACACAGGAAACTTCTGTTTATGCAAAACCAAAATCCAGAAGATACTTCTTTTACCTTTACACAGTTAATCTGAAAGGTCTCAAGTTTATCACCTAATCCCCAGTTCTAGTTTTAAGGTTGGACAAGAACATTGGTTAAGAGGTTATACCCTGGTGGGAATTGACCAGGATTAGGATTTCAGTCAATGCTGTACTTAACTCCTTACTGAACATTACTTAATATAATGAACTCTCCAAGCTATTATTTCCCACTCAAAATGAAGGTAAGAATATTATTCATACTGTGAAACAGTGACCAAGTTAAATAGCATGATATATGGAAACTTTGTATACACACATCCCTAAAGATGTATAGGGCTACATCTTATCCCTCTATATATGTATACCTAAGAATACACTTATCCCTAAAGAAGAGAAGCCTAAAGATTTATTTTTACTAAAAGTTTAAGGATTAATTTCATTCTTATTTTTGTTTTCCTTGATAACCACATAACCACACACAGAAACTGGAAGACAGAAGAGAGACAGGGTCCCTCATTACAGGAGCCTAATTCTGTTAGTATTACTGTACAATTTCCCAGGATTTTTTTCCTCCATGCATTAAAAATAAATTTATTTAAATGCATGTAAGACTTTGTATCAGCTTTATCATGAGCATTTTCCTGTGTTCTCCGCTCATGCTCAGTCATGTCTGACTCTTTGTAACCTCATGGACTGCAGCCACCAGGCTCCTCTGTCCATTGGAATCTCCAGGCAAGCATACTGGAGTGGGCTGCCATTTCCTTCTCCAGATCCTGTGTTCTACGTAACTGTAATCAGCAGCATTATGCTTTTTATTATAATATTTTTCCTTTCTTAAACTGAAGTGTAGTCAATTTACAATGTATTAATTTCTGCTGTGAAGCAAAGTGATTCAGTTATATAAATAAACACATTATTTTATATTCTCTTCCGTTACTGTTTATTACAGGATATTGTCACCACCAGCATTATTAATAGCTATCTTATATGCAACTAAGTGAGTCATTTGATATATGCATAATCTCCCCCTGTGCTCAGCTGTGCTTGGTTGCTCAGTCATGTCCTACTCTGCGTGGCCCCATGGACTGTAGCCCTCCAGGCTCCTCTGTTCATGGGCATTCCCCAGGCAAGAATACTGGAGTTAGGTTGCCATGCCCTCCTTCAGGGGATCTTCCCAACTCAAGGATCAAACCCAGATCTCTTGCACTGCAGGACTATTGTCTAATAAGTTGCCAAAAATGGAAAGAAGAGACTATGATTAATATTTTTCTGCAGAACACTTTTCTGCTCATGTTTCGGTGTTTCTTACATTTATCTTTATGTTCTCAGGGTAAATCTCAAGAAGAGGGATTACCTTATCAAAAGCACAAGCATTTTTAAGGTTTCTGATGGTTGTTGCCAAGTTGTTTCCCGAGCAAATGCTGAAGCAGGGTATGAAAGTATCAGTCATGCATTGTCTTTCTATCACTGGATTTATGTGAGCTTTAATTAAGAAACATGTCCATGTCATAATCAATCAACATCTTTGCCTTAATTATTTACCTGCCTTTGTTTGTCTGTCTTCATTCAAGGTCAGTTAGAGAAAGAAATAGAGGAAATCATTAAGTATTTATTAAGTTAAAGCTCCTTTAACTGTATATATATTTTTATATTTGAGGGGCTTCTCTGGTAGCTGTAAAGAATCCACCTGCAGTGCAAGAGACCTGGGTTCAGTCCCTGGGTTGGGAGGATCCCCTGGAGAAGGAAAAGGTTACCCACTCCAGTATTCTGGCCTGGAGAATTCCAAGGACTATAGAGTCCATGGAGTTGCAAAGAGTCAGACATGTCTAAGCAACCTTCACTTTTCTGGTGGTTCAGTGGTAAAGAATCCACCTGTCAGTGTAGGAGATATGGGCTCGATCCCTGGTCTGGGAAGATCCCACATGCCACAAGCCCCTGTCCCACAACTATAGAGTCTGTGCTCTACAGCCTGGGAACCGTAACCACTTAGCTCACATGTCATGTCTACTGAAGCCCGCAGGCCCTACAGGCCAGGCTCCACAACAAGAGAGACACTGCAACAAAAAGCCCGAGAACTCTGAAGATTAGCCCATGCTCAACTTCCTGCGCAGCAACAAAGACCCAGCACAGCCAAAACAAATAAATAGATAAAATAATCTTTAAAAAATTTTGAAAAGCTATTAGGGTCTAAAACCAAACTCTTAACTGACATGAAAAATGATGATTTTATCTAGACACTATTTTGTTTCATTTAGTACGGCACACACATGAGTGATGTACCTTTTTCCCCCTCTTAACATGTTTGCCATACCCTAAGTTCCATATCACTGGACCATCTTATTTTTATGTTTTTTTTTTTTGAAGGATAATTGCTTTATAGAATTTTGTTTTCTGTCAAATCTCAACATGAATCAGCCATAGGTATACAAATATCCCCTCCCTTTTGAACCTCCCTCCCATCTCCCTCCCCATCCCACCCCTCTAGGTTGACATAGAGCCCCTGTCTGAGTTTCCAGAGACAAACGGCAAATTCCTGCTGGCTATCTATTTTATATATGGTAATGTAAGTTTCCACGTTACTCTTTCCATATATCTCACCCTCTCCTCCCCTCTCCCCATGTCCATAAGTCTATTCTCTATGTCTGTTTCTCACTGTACCATCTTTAACTTAGATTTTTCTGTGAGACCAAGTACATTGACTACATGCAATAAAAGTACCCCTACAGATTTAATTTGGCCTTGAGAGGAAATTCATAATGGTAAATTTAAAGCACCAGAGTGAGCTTACCTTGCTAGTATGGATTTAGAGTTTCAGCAATCATGCTCTATCCGTTCTGTGGTGTGGTGCTTCTACTGGTTATATACTCACTGTGATTTGACTCTAATACCTCTGAGAATATCTCTGAAAGTGCATATTTATTTGTTGCCACATTCGATCAACCAAAATACACATCATGCCCCTATTCCTATCTAGTCATCAGGGATACAACAAGAAACAGGACTTGGCCATGCTCTGGAAAAATCCATCGGCCTAGTCTCAGGATGGTCATGAACCAAGCTTGAGTTACAATCAGCTTGGGACAGTACCCGTCATGGTACTTAATCAGGCACTGCTCTGATTCCTCATCTTTTAAAATGCACTACATTTCTAGCATAAATGGGTCATCCAATAAAGAAACATGCTTCTTTGCTCATCTTCGGCAATTAAACAAGATCTTATTTTAGAGTTGTTCATAAATTATTCTGCCTTCTAATATCAACAAGTTTTGAAACTTTCTTGTTCTTAGACCATGGTGGTCTTTCCCCTTGAGGTATTAGGCATACTTGTTAAATACTAGGCTACTAATGTTCGAGCAACTTAAATGACAAATAGAGTGAAAGCCAAGATTTACATGGGAATTTACACGTGGAGCCTCCTACCACATGAAATTTTTCTGAAAACTGAATGGAAGAAATGTATATTTATATATACACACACACACACACACACACATACATACACACACACTGACATAACCCTAGCCCAAAGATAAAATAAACACCTGGTAGAATCAGTGACCAGTAGATATTGTCTTCATCATCAACATCCAGATAAAAGAACCATGGCAGCCACTTTGGAAAACAATTTGGCAATTTGCCAAAATGTTAAGACATAAAACTACCCTATCATCTACGATTCCATTCCCAGGAAATAACACATATACCTACACAAAGACTGCACATAAATGTTCATAGGAGCATTAGTCATAACAGTGAAAACCCAGGAACAATGTAAACATCCATCAATTGGTGAAAGAATAAGCAAAACATAGTATATGCATATGATGGAATACTAGTTGAGACTGCTAACAGATGCCACATCATGCTTGAACCTCAAAAACATCATGGTAAATGAAAGAAGTCAATGTCTTCAAGGGCCATATGATTCCATATATATGAAATATCCAGAAAAAGCAAGTAGGTTAGTGGTCGCCTGGGGCTGAAGGCGAAGAAAGAGATTAAATATGCAGAAGGGATCAATGTAAATATGTAGAAGAGATCTTAGCTGGGGCATGAAAATGTCCTGAAACTGAGTTATGGTGATGTTCGCACTACTTGTCGAAGTGACCAAAAATCACTGACTTGTACACTTGAAATGGATGAACTCTGATATGCAAAGTACATCACAATAAAACTCATAACCAACCAAAATATAATACAACCAAGACCAAAGTATACTAATTTTCTGGTTGCCTCCTTTATACACTTAGATAACCTATGTCTGCTATAATTATATTTACTCAGTTAAAGGTAAGACTAAAAAAACTCATACTATTTAGTTGATTTTGCTAAGTCACTTCAGTCGTGTCCGACTCTGTGCGACCCCATAGACGGCAGCCCACCAGGCTCCCCCGTCCCTGGGGTTCTCCAGGCAAGAACACTGGAGTGGGTTGCCATTTAGTTGATTGCCTCAACATAAACATTACTGGTAATTTAGAGCTTAAGGTGATTTTTAGATTCTGAATGATATATTCATTTGTTGTTTTCGAGATCAAATAAAGCTTTATTCCATACATAAATATAGCAGTAATCGTGTAACCTGTAGCACAGACAATCCAGTTCTTCAGATACACACACAAACCACAAATAAAACAGCCACCAGTACCAGCAAAATTGGGCATAACCTTCTCCTGCCCACATAGCGTCTCCTCTATGTGATCCTCTTGCAGAATAGAGGCGACAGCCCGAACCAACCACCTAAACCCCATGTTTTACAAACTTTGTTCAGTGTTTCTCTGGCATCAGTTTTCACTTGTTCCCAAACTGCTCTCATTCTGACCCCCCCACCTCTGAGCCTCTGATCTTGATTCCTGACTCTGTATTTACAACCTATAACTGATTTCTCTCACTTTGGATTGCTTGTCTCCTGTGTGTCTCTGGTAGAAACCCTCAGCTAAGTCACATCACACCCAGTTCTGACCCAGGTCTCCTGCCTTTGTCCCCTTTCCTTTTTCACCATCTCTCAGTCCCTTCAAAAAGACGACCTCATCCTCTCTTCCACAAAGCATTTTATCTGTGCATCTACTTTTGAATTTGGGTTCGATCCCTTGGCTGAGAAGATACCCTGGAGAAGGAAAGGCTACTCACTCCAGTATTCTGGCCTGGAGAATTCCATGGACTCTATACTCCATGGGGTCTCAAAGAGTCAGACATGACTGAGCAACTTTCACTTTCACTGTTAAATTCAATACATTCTACTGTATATTAAATATAGTTATTTATATAGCTGTCCTAAGCCCAACTGTTTCATCTTTGCTAAATGTCCCCACAATATCCAACACAGAGCTTTGCTCATTAAAAAAGAAGAAATATAGTTTCTGATGTGTACTGATTGATCGAAATATCTATTAAGATTATATGAATGAGTTGGCCCTACAATCCTTCATTTCAGTCATCAGTATAGTATGTACCGATGCCTGGCTTATGGCCAGAAAATATTAACTTTCTAGTCTTCTTAAAATATTTCACAAGGTGTGATAAAAGGCTGACTTTGTCCTGAGTTTTAAACAAACCAGAGAAACATTAAAACACGTGAATGGCTTATCAATGTGAACCTGTTTATATGTACATATTTTTTAGATCATGAGTAAAGAGATTTGGAGGGGGGATGCGAAAGGACTGCCTGGTTATTTTAAAATAGGATTGAGAAGTCAGGCTCATGTGGCAGTTTGTAAAGATACAAAATTCCACAACTAGAACAAAAAAATTTCCACATCCCCCTTATCTTCATTGTGTTCTTTCTTAATGCTGAACCTGGCATGACAAAGAAGTCTGATGTTTCAGAGGTGAGCTGCAAAGTGGCCAAAACCGCTCTTTGGTGCACTATAGCTTGACATAATATTTGCTGCCAGCTTTTTGTTTAAAAAATGCCATCAGTTTAACATTAACTGAAAAAGTAATTATTCTCCAGTTTCACTGAGCTATTAAAAAAAAAAAAAAAAAAAAGTTCATTGAAACTCCAGGAGATGAAATATTCTGCTTTCAGGTTTTGTTGGAAGCCTTTCAACATTCAGAGCAGAAAAACATAAATTAATTAAGAAAGGGATTTAGGAACTTTATTGAATGAAAAGCAAGAAAATTATGCTTGGAGAGATAGTCTGGATCAACAATTCAGCCAACTCTGCTTAGACACTTTTCACATATTCTGGAAACAAGGCCATTTACTTCTATAGAATCCTCGAGTCATGACCACACGCACTTTAGCCCTGTGTACTAAACCAGAAAAACATCCAATTAGTTTGAACTATGAAATGCTGTTAGTTACACGAATGACCAAATGTTTCTTTACATTCAGTCACCAAATGGTATGGAGCGTGGGTGATTATGAAGAGATGAGGGCACATGATAGGAAGAGGAGACAGCTTTTACAGAAACATCCAGCACAGATCTCTCCCTGTAATAACATTCTCAGTTCAGTGGTGAAGACAGAAGATAACATTCAGACGACAATGGAGGAAAACCTTGCTGGTGCATGTAGAGTAAACTGAGTTTATGTAAATTGAAGAAAACATAAGGAGTGGATAAGGAAGGTAGGATCAGGAGTGGAGAGGTTTTACAAGGTTATGCAGATGGCAGAATGTCTGTAGAGATACAAAGTTTAGAAATCACAAGATATGGATGTTGGCTGTGCATCTTCTTTGCTAATTAACTTTGAATAAGCACCTCCTTGAACCATAGATAGATAGGGCTGGAAGTGCTTTGCAAACTGCAAGATTGCTCAAATATTGGTTCTTATGACCTCCTAAGCTTTAGGCAGAAAAGACTACTTCTTAAGCAAATTACAATTATATATCTTTAATATCAACATTTTCTTGATATCTTTATGAAAATTTTTAGTTTACATGTTTTACTACTATGTGTTATTCAGTAATTTTAAGATGTATGGTCAAAAAAGAAAAGGACCTAACTGGAGGAGTGTTGCTAAATGTTATAAACTCATTTTTATCACTGAAAAAATAAGACCTTAACTCTCATCTCTGGATTCTTAAAAATTAATCAAATATACAACTGTTTAGCTATCACAGAAGATAATATTCTAATCTATTGAAACATATTACAGTAGAGTGTTTAATTTAAAAGTCTAGACAGCAGCAGTCAGCACCAAAAGATATTTTATTTGTTGTTTTAGTTTTAGATTTCATTTGTTGCAAAAAAAATGAAAAAAATAGTAAAAAAAGAGAATATCTTACATTGTTTTATGGTCACAATTAGAGCAGAGTTAGAGAATCAGACTATGCCGATGGCTTTGCAGTTTTTTTTTTTTAACAACTGCTGTTTATTCTGGGACATCTGAAAATCACATGGGCAAACGATCAGTTTTAAACTGCATGTGTTACAAGATAAATATGGGAAAAATGTCCCCAAAGCTTGCCTTTTCTTTGACATAGTAAAATAGGAGGAAAAAGGATGGGATAGCGATAAAAGGCCATAAAATTTGTTCTTTAAAAGGATTATTTTTGTACTCTGTGTCTGCCCCAAAATTGTTAGAAAGACTCAATAAAGCATTATAGTAATGAAGCTAGTATAACCACTGAACACAAGATGTACGGATCAGTGATGTGGTGGCAAAATGCAATGTACTGATAGCATCTCTACATAAATACCATGTGCACTGCGATCCTATCAAATTTGGTGACCAGTCCACTTATATGGCATGCTGGTATTTCTGAAGATGGCACAAAAATAATAGACAACAAGCAAAGACATGCTCAGTGAAGGCCTTGAATGTTGGGATCAAATTACAGAGGTTTGAAAAGTAGATCATTCGATATCAATGGGCTATTCATGGTTGGCACATTCTTAAATGGGTCTTACAGTAGCAGAGACAAGATAGATTCTGTTAATTACTTTAGCTCTTCACCCTCCCCAGTATCCACCTCTTTGCCCTGTGACTTGACAATCTCTTTCACAACAGACGATTCTGGCATCAGCAATTTGATGTGCTCTAGCCACTAGATGTTCAAGCTGGTTTTAGAAAAGGTAGAGGAACCAGAGATCAAATTGCCAACATCCACTGGATCACGAAAAAAGCAAGAGAGTTCCAGAAAAACATCTATTTCTGCTTTATTGACTATGCCAAAGCCTTTGACTGTGTGGATCACAGTAAACTGTGGAAAATTCTGAAACAGATGGGAATACCAGACCACCTGACCTGCCTCTTGAGAAATCTGTATGCAGGTCAGGAAGCAACAGTTAGAACTGGACATGGAACAACAGACTGGTTCCAAACAGGAAAAGGAGTACGTCAAGGCTGTATATTGTCACCCTGCTTATTTAACTTATATGCAGAGTACATCATGAGAAACGCTGGACTGGAAGAAGCACAAGCTGGAATCAAGATTGCTGGGAGAAATATCAATAATCTCAGATATGCAGATGACACCACCCTTATGGCAGAAAGTGAGGAGGAGCTAAAAAGCCTCTTGTTGAAAGTGAAAGAGGAGAGTGGAAAAGTTGGCTTAAAGCTCAACATTCAGAAAACGAAGATCATGGCATCTGGCCCCATCACTTCATGGGAAATAGATGGGGAAACAGTAGAAACAGTGTCAGACTTTGTTTTTTTGGGCTCCAAAATCACTGCAGATGGTGACTGCAGCCATGAAATTAAAAGGCGCTTACTCCTTGGAAGAAAAGTTATGACCAACCTAGATAGTATATTCAAAAGCAGAGACATTACTTTGCCGACTAAGGTCCGTCTAGTCAAGGCTATGGTTTTTCCTGTGGTCATGTATGGATGTGAGAGTTGGACTGTGAAGAAGGCTGAGCGCAGAAGAATTGATGCTTTTGACTGTGGTGTTGGAGAAGACTCTTGAGAGTCCCTTGGACTGCAAGGAGATCCAACCAGTCCATTCTGAGGGAGATCAACCCTGGGATTTCTTTGGAAGGAATGATGCTAAAACTGAAGCTCCAGTACTTTGGCCACCTCATGCGAAGGGTTGACTCATTGGAAAAGACCCTGATGCTGGGAGGGATTGGGGGCAGGAGGAGAAGGGGACGACCAAGGATGAGATGGCTGGATGGCATCATGGACTCAATGGACATGAGTCTGAGTGAACTCTGGGAGTTGGTGATGGACAGGGAGGCCTGGCGTGCTGCGATTCATGGGGTCGCAAAGAGTCGGACACGACTGCGTGACTGAACTGAACTGAACTGAGCCACTAGAATGAGATGGGATTGACGGTGTGTCTGGCCTTTGAGGCCCTGCATGTCTCTACTTCCTCTTTTGTGCTTCTACTGCAGACGATCCTTAGATGCCAGGAGGAGTATAACCGACAATGGAAATGAGCCCACTCAGACACTCAATGCAACACAGCCAGCCAGTCCTCAGTTGGCTGTATGTATGTTAGCTGGACTAGAACGCCCCTTCCTTGTCTTATCTAGTTTAACCAACTGTGAAAACTGCAAGAAATATTGAATGGCTGTTGTTAGAAGCTGTGGAGCTTGAGTGCTTGGTACACAGCATTATATTTTTGTAAAAATAATTAATTGATAGGACCTCCCTAGAGGCCCAGTGGTAACGAATCCACTGCCAATGCAGGGGACGTGGGTTTGATTGCTGGCCCAGGAAGATCTCACATACCTCACAGCAACTAAGCCCTCATGCCACAAATGTTGAACCTGAGCTCTAGAGCCTGCAAGCCACCATTCCTGAAGTCTGCATGCCCAGAGCCCTTGTTTGCAGCAAGAGAAGCCATCGCGATGAGAATACTGTTCACCACAACTAGAGCAAGCCCAAGTGTAGCAACAGAGTGTAGCAACCAGCACAGTCAAAAATAAATAAAATTTTAAAAATAACTGATAAAGCACCTATCTCAAAATTGTGATCTTTTTCTATTTATTGCACTCCTTTTAGGAAAAAAACATTGCTTTAACAGATATATGATTACACGCTGGGCTTTGTCTTCAAGAAATATATATGTGAATCATGCTCAATCTCAAGATGTAGGTCAAATGTAGCTGAATAAACTGATTAGTGAAATTCAGAATAGGAAAACTTTTAATTCTCTGTTTCACACTAATGAACATATGAGAAGCTCTTCAATTTCTATATTCGCTAAACAATATAATTTCTGTTCATATCACTTTGCAAACAATATATTTATATGCTTATTCTGCTCATTAGATTATTTCCTTTAAGAAAATATATTTGGAATCAAATAAATTTCCCTATTCAATATCTTAGTACATTTTCATGCATATAAACAAGCACACAATTTTTATTTCATGTTTGAAATATCAACCACAGCCATCTGAAAATTATCAAAAGCTTTAAAACTAACCAACAATTATTTTTTCTCTTAAGAATATAACAAATTTATCTTTTGTTTGATGGATGGGATAAAAGAATGAGCAAGTTCTGTGACTTCAGATGGAAGTCAAAACTATATCTTGTACATTAAACAATGAAATTTGAAATTAATCAGACAAATACTTAAATAAAATGACATCTACCCAACCAAAGAATATCTAAATATTGTACCTACACAGTCATGGATTCATCAGAGACCTTCAATAAAGCTAACAGATGTGGTGTCAACAGCTGAATATCATGTAAGAAATAAAGGAATCCCAAGGTTATAATGTAATTGAAGAAACACATTCATGAACAGAGCAGAAATAGTCAAGTGACCAATATTCTTTGAGGAAGTGGAAATAAATGACCTAAGGGTATTTGAGTTGCTTCAATTTTTACCTGTTATTTCCTCCAGTTTTTCTTCTTGGTTGGAATTAAAAACATGTATATTCTTTATGGGGCTTCCTTGATGGATCAGAAGAATTTGCCTGCAATGCAGAAGACTCCAGTTCAATTCCTGGGTCAGGAAGATCTGCTGAGAAGGGATAGGCTATCCACTCCAGTATCCTTGGGCTTCCCTGGTGGCTCAGCTGGTAAAGAATCTGCCCGCAATGCGGGAGACCTGGGTTCAATCCTTGTGTTGGGAAGACCCGCTGGAGAAAGGAAAAGTTACCCACTCCAGTATTCTGGCCTGGAGAATTCCATGGACTATATAGCCCATGAATGAGTTTATGTTTGAATTATGGAAGATTCAAGAATTAATAAAATGTTTAAATAAAACCTAAGTAGGTGTACTTTTAGCTAATAAAATAGATTTGTTGCTGAGATAGTGTTCATAGAATCATAAAAGTTTTAAAATTGCTGTTTATTAGCTATAACACTTTGTTTTACTTCTTTAGTGTTTCATAATATGCATCTTTAGCTTATAAAAGTCCAACTTCAAATAATACTGAACACCCCAACCTTATGCTTGCAACCACCCCTGCACACTCAGTCCATCATTTGTTTTTGGACCTTTCATTTCACTTTACTTTCTCTATATTTTATAAAACCTAAAATAACTTATTTTGCTTTTAAAATCCATTCTTATAAAAACAATTTTAAAACACAGGTAACAATATTTTATATTTGCATATATATATATATATATATATATAATTTGTTGTTCATCATTACTTTCTAAAGATTCAAGTTTTCATATGGTATAATTTTCCTTTGCCCTGAAGAACTTCTTTTAACTTTTCTTGTAGGGCTAATTATCTAGTGGCTGATTCTCTCAGCTCTTTCTTATAAATGTATTTATTTTTGTTTCAATTTGAAAGGATATTTTTGCCAGATGTAAAAGTCTAGGTAGAAAGGGACTTTTGCTTTTGTTTTCGTCACTTTAAATACTCCGTATTATCTTACATCTATTATTACTGGTAAAAAAGTCAGTGTATGTCTTATCTTTGGCTTTCTTTCATCTTTGCTTTCAAGAATTTCTCTTTTTAACTGATTTTCAACAATTTGATTACACTGCATGCTGATGTATTTTTCTTAGTTGTTTATCTTGCTTGGGGTTGTAGATTCCTTGGATTGATGTGTTGTATTTTTCATTAAAAGGGGGGAGCATGATGCACTGAGATACTAGCAATGATGGGAAGTGGTTATGACTCCCTGGATGTAGAGACACGAAGGCAGCAGCATTTCCAGAAGTAAAATAATGGCTTCCTGGGAAGAGTAGAACTCACTAAAGGAACAAATGCTTTGATTTTTCCATACCTTCTACTCTCTCTAATCTTCTGTCAATACCTCCCATAGGCTGAATTTACCAAGAAATCAGAAGCCAAGAGACTCTCAGGAAATGCTAGTCCCTACCACGGACTGCAGAGCATAGAAGGTTAGGATTGCTGAGAGCAAGTTAGCAGCAACCTTCACAGCAGGACTGCATTCCTTCCCTGTCCCTGTGGAATCTGCATCACATAGAAGGCACATATTTGATGAATGCATGAATGAATGGGTAAAAGAATGAATGAATAAAAGATCATTTCTAAACTCATGGCTTATTACTGAGGAAACTGAAGCTCCTACAGGTTTCACAATTTACTCAAGTAGTTAGTGGAAGAACTAAGACTTAAATTTACCTTCTCTGGCTCATACTTCCACAAGCAACTACCTCTCATTTCTGTAAATCAAATCATGTTTCAAATGCCTACCAGAACTCTCTTTCTGGAGGCTCTCTATATTGAATCTTTTTGTAAAAATAAAAATCCTTTAATTAGGTGGACTTTTTCTGAACCTTTGCTTGGTTGTTTTTTCAAGTTTCAATTTCTCTCCAAGCTCTGGACTATTTCTAATGCTAGGATTTTTTTTTTATAACAACTCTATTTTTAAAAAGTACAGAGCATTCCAAAAGGGTAGCTTTTTGTTTGTTTGTTTTTTCCTTCTTTCATTTTGGTGGAAGAGTCAGTACAATGGAAAAACAGAACTTGGCTTTTGATTTCAGATAAAATTAAATTCTGATCCAGGAGTTGCAACATAATCGCTGTTTGAACCTTAGACAAAACATTTAACTTTTCTGGTCCCTGGTTCCTTCTACTGTAACTGGGGATAACAACATCTCTCATCACTTCACTGAACTAAGAGGGCAAAATTAGATGATACAAATATGTAAATATACATGTTGCTACTGCTTAGCTGTGAACTACCTTCTCTCCAGATCTCTGTTTATTGCTAGGATAAAGTCCAATTCCACCATTATGACAGGTAGCAGTGGT
The DNA here is from genome assembly GCA_006408695.1 of Aepyceros melampus. NCBI lineage: Eukaryota > Metazoa > Chordata > Mammalia > Artiodactyla > Bovidae > Aepyceros > Aepyceros melampus. Next base: position 842,396 of record SJXQ01005759.1, read on the forward strand.
TGCAGAAAACAAGTGGTTGAAACATTAAGAGGCCAACAACAACAAAAACGTCATTGTCCAATGAGAGTGAGCCAAACAATTAGACTCGTAAGGAAAGGCACAGCAAAATGTTGATAAGATCAGTAAGAAAATATCTGAGGTAAACACTTCCCTATCTTGTACTTTCCACCCTAATGAGCATTTTCATTAGTGAGGAAGAACAAGAAATCTTTACTCAGAGACTGACGGCCCAGTAAAAGAGAACCATTGTGATACTTTCAATGTCTGTCCTGGGCACCACTAAAGCCATAAAATGTTTAGAACAGTTTTATTGAGATAATGAACATACTACACAATTCACCCACTTAAGCACAAAATTTAGTGGTTGACCTTTAATAACTACAGAGTTGCACATCCATCTATCATTTATAATCAATTTTAGAATATTTTCATTATTCCCCAAAGAAATCTTGGATCCTGTAACCAACACTCTCTAGTCCTCTGCTCCCTATTCCCAGCCCTGGAAACTCATTGATCTACTTCCTGTCTCTATGGATTTGCTTGTTCTGGACATTTCACAGGAATGGAACTGCACGGCAATGGAATATTTTGTGTCTGGCTTCTTTCGTTAGCATAGAGCATTTAAGGTTCCTCATGTTGTAGCATGTATCAGTACTTAATTTCTTTTTACGGCTGACGTTGTTATGGTTTTTTAAAGCATTTCACTTCATTGCTATTTGAACTTCCAATGATTTACTTGTCCTAGCAGCTGAATATTAAAAATGAAAAGAATTCTTAGAGATCATTAATTTGTGCATGCTAAAGCTGTTTCAGTCATGTCCAACTCTGTGTGACTCCCATGGACTGTAACTGTCAGGCTCCTCTGTCCATGGGATTCTCCAGGCAAGAATACTGGAGTAGGTTGCCATGCCCTCCTCCTGGGGATCTTCCGGACCCTGGGATAGAACCCACATCTCTTACATCTCCTGGATGGCAGGTAAGTTCTTTATCACCAGTGTCACCTGGGTAGCCCACCTCTTAATGTAATTTAATTCAACTACCTTTTAATTTTGAAGAAAGGGAAGTCTAGATTGTTTTGAATATCCAGTGTTACACTTTTACCTGTGTACTAGAGAACATGGGTCCAGTTTCTGCCCTCTTATTGTACAAGCCTTATCTTCTTTAGTCTCTACTCTTATTAAAATAAGAGTAATTCACTCTCAGATAGAATCTAGTTTATAAAATGTTTTCATATACATGGGTCATCATCTGCATACAAAACTTGTTTTGACAAATAGGCAAGAGAGAGGTAGATACTAGAATTTCAAGGTATAATTACTGATCAAATTATCAGATAAAAAATAGACATATCCCCAAAGGACTTCCCAAATAGCCTTTAGAAATGACAAATCCATATATACACTATTGATACTATGCATAAAATAGATAACTAAATGAGAACCTACTCTATAGCACAGAGAACCCTATTCAATGCTCCATAGTGACCTAAATGGGAAGGAAATCCCAAAAAGAGAAATATATTTTTAAAAGAGGGATATATGTAAATATACAGTTGATTCACTCTGCTGTACAACAGAAAGTGATACATTAAAAAGCAATTATACTATATAAAAATTTTTACAAAGAAATGACAAATGTAAACACCTGTCCAATCTCCTTGACTACTTCTTAAATTCCAAATATTATGACTTTCTGTTCTTACAATCCACAAAAATACAGATATAAAAAACTATGACAAAAAAAAAAAAAAACTATGACAGTCTTTATGTCCATGAAGAAGCATTTCTGTGTTGGAAAAAAAAAAATGGTTCTGATTTAGATCTGTTAGAATATGGATGTTCTAAACCCAAACGTGACTGCTCCTTTCCTCTCATAATATGTCATAAATTTTCTGAAACCTTTTATACCAAAGTGACTCAGAGCATGTATTTATATGCCATTTCGGAAGTTTGAAATGCAGTAATTCAATACAGTACTGATGGAGTATAAGCTGCAGAATCAAATGCTATTGGTCCTGCTACTCGGTCAAAAATGAGTAACACTAGTATGAGTAACGGGTGAAGTCCTTTCAAAGGATTTAACCCAAAGGTTAAAATCTTATTGCCTTCTTGAACACCTTTTCATCTTTTCTCCAGTGCAGTATTTGCATGACTTATTATGCCATCACTGACCTGCTCTCTGACCTCATTAACATTCTTATCTCCCTGGAAAAAAAAATGTTGCAAGAGACTGGTTATTATCTCTACCACCTAGGACTTTGGCTGTCTTCTTCAAACACATGTACGCTGGAATATATCCAAGGCCACTTTCCCAAACGTGCTGGGTTCTAACGTTAGAGATCCACTCAGTCTGTTTCCTGTTTCACACTTCATGATTCCTCATGCAGGAAATGGCCCAAAGCAGTAACTGCGTTTGGAAAACAACAACAACAATAACTAAGCAATAAAACTCTAGGGCTGTTACACTCAGTAGGATATACAACAGAACAGAGAGATCCTAGAGAAAAGAGATCCGAGTTTATTCCATTGTTTTGGTATCTATGAAATTGACTTTTGCAAAAAAGAAAATGGAGAGGTTGCTATTATATTTGTGCAATGTATAATATACTAATTACAGGTTTGAAAATTAACCCACTGCATTTTCAAATAAGAGTAGTATGGAAACTGTGAAATGATTAAAAAAAAAGGCATATATATAAAATTTTGAGATCAAGAAACAATATTCTCAATAGTGACTGAAATGGTATTACTTATAATTACATGTTTTCTGAACACTTCCTATTTGTACTAATGCCCCAGTGACTCTGTTCTCCCTCCCAAGTTCCTCCATTTCTACTTTCACTTAAAGGAAACAATCTGACACCTTAAATCAAAGAGAATTTAAAACACAATTGGTTTGAGGATTTATCTTTCTCATGGGGTACTTATAACTCAGTCTAAATGGTTTTGTTCCTTTTTTAGCCTCCTATAGAAGCATGGGGGCTTCCCTGGTGGCTCAGAGGTTAAAGCGTCTGCCTGCAGTGCGGGAGACCCAGGTTCGATCCCTGGGTTGGGAAGATCCTCTGGAGAAGGAAATGGCAACCCACTCCAGTACTCTTGCCTGGAAAATTCCATGGACTGAGGAGCCTGGTGGGCTACAGTCCATGGGGTCGCAAAGGGTCGGACATGACTGAGCGACTTCACCACAGAAGCATGATTTAAGTCAACATACAGGTAGGGTATACAGTACTCTACCCATAAATTACTGCCCCACACACACATGCCTACATATACACGCCTGTGTATACGAGTAAAATGTGTCTTTGTTCATATCTTTATCAACTTCTCTACCATTGGGTCAAGAAAACAAAAAAAGCATTCAAGTTTCATTTCATTCTTCTACTCCTGAGTGGCTGGGGGTGGGAAATACCTTTCTTTATAACTGGGAGTTGTTTTCCATTTCTTTTTTTTTATTATTTTACTTTACAATACTGTATTGGTTTTGCCATACATCAACGTGAATCCACCATGAGTGTACACGTGTTCCCCATCCTGAACCCCCCTCCCTCCTCCCTCCCCATACCATCTCTCTGGGTCATCCCAGTGCACCAGCTCCAAGCATCCTGTATCCTGCATTGAACCTAGACTGGCAATTCATTTCTTATATGATATTATACATGTTTCAATCCATTCTCCCAAATCATTCCACCCTCTCCCTCTCCCATAGAGTCCAAAAGTCTGTTCTATACATCTGTGTCTCTTTTGCTGTCTCACATACAGGGTTATTGTTACCATCTTCTCTTTATTATTTTTAAATTATGAAAGTATGATAACACATTTATAAGAGACTTGGAAAATACAAAGTTACATATAGCTTTACTATATATTACAATGATTTTTTAAGGGGATAAATTAAGATTTTTTAGTTGGAGTCCCATATCAAACTCTCACAAATTAATAGAATATACAGAGAAGTAGAAGGATATAGTAGACCTGAAAAACATATGAATAAATTCACCATAATCAAGATTTATACAATTTTCACACAACAGTAGGAAACAAATTCTATTCAAGCTCCTATAAACTAGGAGACATTGGACCATATCCAGGGACATAAAACAAGGTACGAATATTTCATGGTCTAAAGGTACTGAAATCATACAGAGTCTGTTCTCTTATTACTGTGGAATTATGTTAGAAATCAATATCAAAAGATATTTGAAAATAAACCACATATTTTCATGTGAAATGTGACATTTACCAAGAGACCTTTGACTTAGCCATTGAAAGCCTTAGTAAAGTTAGAAAAATAAAAATCAGAACGGTTACAGATAAGAAAGCATTTAAATGAGAGATTAAAATCAAAGATATTTTAAAAAGCCTACGTACTTGGCAACTAAATGTCCACTTTTAAATATCTAAGAGGCCACAATAAGGAAAAATTTTACATATCTATAATAGAATAGAAATGAAAAGAGAATTTACTAGAATGTGTTACAAGCAGCTGAAGTGACTCAATGCAATTAAATACAATGTGGAGTCTTGAACAAGGAATGGAAACAAATAATAGACAGTAGCATAGAATCAGTTAATAATACAGTATCACATGTTAATTTCCTGTTGTTTTTTTCTACATCTGTTTTCTGTTTGTTACTCTTAATGAAATCCTGGATTTCAGATGGGCATGTGGCCACTCAGAATAAAGATTGTATCTATTTTCTCCCATGGTGTCAACAACAGTAAGGTGTACAACTGCCAGAACCTGTTTCATTTTGTTTTTTAAGGAGCACACTGTCTCTTTCTTTTTCTTTCTTTCTGGCAGGAAGGCACAGCTTCATCCTGCACTACAGGGCTGTTGCTGAAACAGCAAAGCAGCAAGAGTCGAGGAGACTCACACTGGACTAACAAGGGTTGCGCCATAAGCAGTCTTCCTTCACATCTAATTATTCCCCAGGTTTCGTAGTCTTCTCCTTTTATGATCCCTTATGGGATCAGTCTCCCTTTTACTTCCCATGACTAAATTCAATTTTGTACTCAATCTCTCACTTAGGTTTTGAAATGACCTCAGAACTGCTTCTTCCACTTCCTTCCTTTCACATGTTGCCTCCAAAATAAACTATATAACGTACAAGCCTGGTCATAGAAAAATAGCAGTATCAGAATTGTAAATCACCATCTTAATACAGAGCTGAAATCTTTGAGATACAGTGGATAGCCAGGAAGAGAAAGAGGAGACCTACTCAAAAGATGGGCATACTAAAACTGAACAGATCTGAAGCATGCAAGGGAACACTGAGTAAGCCACTATGGATATGCTCCGTGTCTAGGTGGTTTCAGAGGAGAAGGCAATGGCACCCCACTCCAGTACTCTCGCCTGGAAAATCCCATGGATGGAGGAGCCTGCTAGGCTGCAGTCCATGGGGTCGCTAAGAGTCGGATACGACTGAGCGACTTCACTTTTACTTCTCACTTTCATGCATTGGAGAAGGAAATGGCAACCCACTCCAGCGTTCTTGCCTGGAGAATCCCAGGGACGGGGGAGCCTGGTGGGCTGCAGTCTATGGAGTCGCACAGAGTCGAACACGACTGAAGTGACTTAGCAGCAGCAGCAGGCTGTTTCAGATAGTGCTGGCCTGTGTGTCATCTGCACCTTTACAAGCAGCCTCATATCTGAATTAGTGTTTTAGAAACTCAACATAACCTGGGATTACTCTGTATGACCAGCTGCTAAGAATGAACATGCTGCTGCTGCTGCTGCTAAGTCACTTCAGTTGAGTCCGACTTTGTGTGACCCCATAGATGGCAGTTGGGACACAGGAAATAATCCTTTCCAGCATTCAAAACCACTTCCTGCATACATTAATCCCTAACATTCACCTATGAGAATCATTCTCTTGCTGTACATTCTCTATGATAAATAGTTATGGTTGTTCAGTTACTAGCTGAATTGTTCATTAGCCATTCACATGCACTGATTTTGCTGTTTTACCTATTTGAAAAATTCTATACTTCTCCATTTCAATCCACAATATAGTAGTACACTAGAAGAAAAACACTAAACATGAGTATGTTTAATTGAACTGAAAACCTCATAACTGATGGAGAATTAAACTTTTCTGAAGAGAAATTTCTTGATGTGAAATATTAAATAACTCATGAGTCCAGTACAGTGATGAGGCCAGACAACATAGGATTCTGAGTCTTAGATCTTAAAATCACTTGACTTACAGCCTGAAACATACAGAAATTTTATGATCATAAATGATTAATCTTAGTTCTTCCCAAACACTTCACACCAAAGTCCAAGTGAAGCAAAATCAGATGAAGCAAAATGGTAGCTTTCAGAGTGAAAAGAGACAATGTACTTCCTTTATATAATTAAAATACTATTTGCATGAAACATATGACCTACAATGAAATGGTATTTAATTAGAAAAGCTGTGTGCTTCCTAATGCTTATTTAGTCTAGTTACTATAACTATGTTTTAAAATAGAATTTTACTATCAAGATATTTGCTTAAGTATCATCTTTACAATCTGTTGTCTGTAAATAATTTCTTTAACTAATTGGTGGCCTTTTATTCTGTGAGGTATTTAACATTTAAGTCTTATCTACTTGCTTTTAATGTGCTCCAATGCTATGACTGCCTAATACTTCTGAGCTAGGACAATGGCATCCTCCTTGGAAAGACCAAGCTACCATTAGAAATGGGTCATGAAACAAATGTCACTAACTTACTTTTAAAAGGGCAGAGCCCAACAAAGCATTACCGACAAACCTGCTTCCTTGTGTCCATTTGTCTTTATGAAATATCATATTTAATATCTACCTCCACGCATGAGATGGCATCCTGAAACATCTATAAGAACCTTAAAACCACTCTAAATTAAATTTACTTTCAGGTATTTACCTTTGAAAAAACAACCTAATTCTTTTATGAAAGATTAAATAGCAAACTAAGTATTAATAATTCTCACTAATAAAAATCATGATTCCAGAGTACTAGCTTGAAAACGTCCACGGGCTCTCAAAACAGGAAAATTCAATGAATAGAGGCAATGATGGAATACAGGCAGGTCAACGTAGGTTCTTTTATTTTTTCCTTTATTTTGGTTGCAAAAAGACAACTTGAGACAAGTATCTGCATATTCTCCACATACTAAATGAGAAGTTTATTTAAAAATAATGTTAAAATAATAACAAAAGTGATAAGGAATAATATTTCTATCTCTATGCAGGTAGACTTTCTGTACTAACTTTTCACATTTTATTTTAGAATGAGCTTCTGCCTTCAGCATTCAAACGGAAATTTCTTATAGTAAGGAAAGATAATCTATGCTCTGTAAATCCCCTACTAGGAAGGAGAGCTTGGTAGAATCAATCTTTATATCCATTTTCCTCCATGGTAGAAATTTTTAATGAATTTTCTCTCCTTTGGGTGTCATTATAGATGACACTGCCAAATAAGGCCAGAGGCAATTCTTGTGGGAGGAGTGTCCAGTCAGACAAAACACTGTGGAACTTTCAGCACAGGTCAGGACAGGTAGGAGAAAGGCTATATAGAGTAAAGGTCTGTGTTTCTGCTCCACAGCAGACCTCAGGAGAGGAAGTCAAGTGTTGGCAGCTTTGGTTATCTCATCAAAACAAGTTCTGTTTTGTTTTGTTTTACTTTTAATGAACTCTCATTATCTCAGATATACCTATAAACAAGTAATAAAAATTTAAATACTCAAATTTTTAGGACTACATGCAAGACAATCTGTTGTCATCTAAAATAGAAATAATATTATTTTATAGGCAAAGTAAAACCCATAATTTTATCCGTTAGAAAAACCCTGGGGTTTTGCCTTTTAGTTTTGCCATAATTTATTCTGTTTTTTTTTAATTAATTTTTTATTGAAGAATAATTGCTTTACAGAATTTTACTGTTTTCTGTCAAATCTCAACATGAATCTGCTTACAGGGCAACAATGGAGAAACAGACATAGTTTATTCTTGATGCTTCCCAGGTGGTACTAGCAATAAGAACCCACCTACCAATGCAGGAGAGGTAAAAGGTGAAGGTTCGATCCCTGGGTTGGGAAGATGCCCTGGAGGAGGAGATGGCAACCCACTCCAGTATTCTTGCCTGGAGAATCCCATGGACAGAGGAGCCTGGTGGTTTACAGTCCACAGGGTCACAAACAGTCAGACACAATTGAAGTGACTTAACGCATGCACACACACATTCTTGATTCTAACCTGTTTTTTATTTTCTTCTTCCATCCTCCCTTTTTTGTTCTCTTCCTTTCTTCTTCTGCCTATTATACCATTTTATTTTTTTTTCCACATTCTTTTATGTCTTTGTTCTTTAGGAATACATAGTCTTGTATTTTACAATTCTCACTCCCCAGTCACAACAGGTATTAGATATTCCATAGCAGATCATCTCACAGCAACCAAGAGATTCCAACTACTCCATTATAATCACTCCATGAACGGATCTCAATGTCTACTTCTCAAAGCTGCTCCATCAAGGCCATCTCGTTTCTACCAGTGGCCACCTTCTCAAGTCAGTGGTCTAACACAAACAGCAAGCCTGTTCTTGCAGTGCTCCCAGTCCTGGGTCTGAATTCCTGGGTCGTCGCTAAATTCTTTCCTATCTCTACTGTGACTGACTCTTCATCTGGCTTCGCTGTAGGGTTGACTCCTGCCATTCAGCACTATGTAAATTGCATAAGAAAATGTCTAACTTCTTTGATTTGTATTTGTTTCGTATATGTTTTCCATCTTCTTACTTTCAGTCTTTCTGAGTATGTTTGCTTCCAGTTTGTCTCTCCTGCAGACAACATATTTCTTCATCCAATTAGGGAGTCTTGGTCTTTTAATTAGTTTACTCTGAGCACTAATTGGTGTAATTACTATGAAATTAGATCTTATTTCTGGCATCTTAATTCACAATTTCAATTTAAATGTAAATTATAATTGTTAAATTAAGACCTATCTCTGCCATCTAATATTTTTATTCATTCTTCTCTTTTTATACTTTCCCTGCTCCTTCCCTACTTCAGTAAAATAGATTTTTATCCTTCTGCTTTAAAAGTTACATACTCTATCATTTTAAACATTGTCTTTATCAAAAGACTCATACTCTTTTGTCCTTATTGATGTCCTAAATGTGTAAATATATCTTCTAACATTAAAAACTTGATTAGTTCTAATATTTCCTTTGTCTTGTCTCTATTATGCTATAATATTATTAAGTAGAATTTTAGTTTTGAATTACTGTCAATATATTTTTTGTAATCTAATTTTTATTTCTATAAGTGTAACCATTAGTTAATAGTTAACTATTTTTACAAGTTTAGTATTTGTTTATCCCTACTTTCTGTTTCTCTTTCAGCATTTCCTAGTTCTATTCTTCAAAAGATGTTTTAAATGAGGGCCATTTCATGGTAAATGTTTTTGGAAACCTTTTATGTGTAAGAATAATTTTATTAAATGGTTCTCTTTGTATACCAACTTCTTCAGCTATTCTATGTTAGATTCACTGTTCTTATGCTTGAATACTTTTAAAATAACATTACATTGTCTTATTCTCACTTTGCTATTGAGAAGTCTATTGCTATCCTCATTTCTTCTCTCTCTCCCAGTTAGCTGTAAGTCCTATCTATTTAAAGTCTTTCAACTTTCTTTGATTTTGAAAAATATCTATTAATTCTTCATGTTTTCTTTTTGTATTTTTTTCTCCTCTGGACCCTTTCAAAATTTATTTATTCTATTTTTATGTCTTTTAGCTTTTCTATTTTCTATCTCTTCATTCTTCACTGTTCTCCTTTATAAATTTTATTAATTGATCTTTAAGCTCACTTATTTGTTCTACAGTTGTATCCATTAAGATTCCTAGAATCCTCTTGATTTTAATATTCAGTGAAATATTTTTGAATAAGACCACTAGATCTAGTTTCATAGTAATTTTAGGAATCCAAATCATGGAACTTGTTTGCTATCCAGTATTTATTTTGGTAAGTGTTAATGTTTCTTATTAAATGGATCTTGTTGAAAGCAACTGTAGAAATTACAGCACGAGAAGCATGAGATAAATTCTGGATCACACTAATTTTTAAAGAAGAACTAAGCATATGTTCTCTTTGTCCAGAAATCCTAATTTAAAATTAAATAAACCACAAGATAAATAATGCATAAATAATTTTTGGTTTTGAACCTTCCCTGGTCCTAATTTTATCTCCTGTCTTGCCTTTTAACTAGCTGTGCCCTCTAACTATATCCTCCAGCCATATTCTCCAGTTGTTGCTGTTGTTTATTCACTAAGTTGTGTCAGACTCTTTGCAAAGATATGAACTGTAGCCCACTAGGTTCCTCTGTCCATGGGATTTCTCTGGCAAGAGTACTGAAGTGGGTTGCCATTTCTTCTCCAGGGGATATTCCTGACCCAGGGATGAAACCCCACATTGCACTCCATCTCTCCTGCACTGGCGGGTAGATTCTTTAACAGTGAGCTATTAGGGAAGCCCCAAAAGGAACTGAACTGCACTGGCTGGGAATTGAACCCAGGCTTCCCAGGTTCTACTATGGAACTACCTAATCTCCAACGAGGTTCCCAAATTAGCCAATATTTGTATTCATTTCCAAGTCTTTGTCTATTCTTCCTCAGTATGGGATACTCCATTCCTCTCAACCTTATTTCCTTTTTTGCCAATCCTCTGCTTATGCTGAAGAGGCTTTCTGGTGCTTTCTATGTGACCTCCTCCAGGAAGCCTGCTGTCACTCATCTTCCCAGCTAGGGTTCAGAGCCAGGTCTCCTTGTATGTTACCATCATACTCTCTGCTTAGATTTCTTAAAATAAATTATACTTCACTTTTCTTTCACAATAATATAGGGTCTGTGTACTTAGGGACTCTATGTTTTGTACACTTTTACACCCCAACTTAGGCCCAAATCGTTATTGGGCAATTACTGAAAAAAAAGTAAGCATTCTTTAGGTTTTACTAGAAGTATGCTTTGAAATGCACTTGAATTTAATGACAAAGAGCTTGGGTTTCAGGGTCCAATCTTGGTTCAAACTGTTCCTCCATTGATTACTACTTGATAACTCTATACTTAAGTCATTTAACCTTAGTCAACTTACCAAGTCTGTGTTTTCTCAAGAGCAAAGTGAGGCTAACGGTTGTTGGGCTGTGTGTGCTTGGTCGCTGAGTCGTGTCTGACTCTTTGCAAGCCCATGGACTGTAGCCCACTAGACTACTCTGTCCATGGAGATTCTTTCCAGGCAAGAATACTGGAGTGGGTTGCCATGCCCTCCTCCAGGGATCAAACCCAAGTCTCCCACACTGCAGGCAGATTCTTTACTGACTGAGCCCCAGGGAAGCCCTGGTGGGTTCCCTGGTTACATTATGTTAACAGTAGTTAACATAAGCAAATTATAAGGATTACAAAGATAATTTATGTAAAGGGTTTAGCATTTCTAGTTAATACATAGTAAGCTATCAATAAAGATTTTAACTTATCATTTGATCAACTCAGATTCATTTCATGAATAAAAGGCTAAATGAATTACATTATCCATTGGTATTCTCAAAGTCCCTTCCCATCTTTTCAGTAAGAACTTTTTGTCTTCATGTGACACTAGACCCTTTCCCCAGAGAAGAAATCTGATGAAGAGATTTACATAAAGACGTAACTAAGAATGATACAATGAATTATCTTAGTTTGGTCAATGCTAATCGAAAGGGGGAAAAATGTGTAATGCTGAAATTTCAGGCACCAATATCAAAAAGGCACTGGAAATAATTTGGGGCGAGATGGCCTTTTGGGACAAATAATAGAAATCTTACTATGTAAGGAATCTGCTTATTTATTCACTCAATTGAAAATATATAATGAATTCTTACTGTGTGAAATATCCTACCTAGGGGTATAGTAATATAAAGATTTATCTTACTCAATTTTTTCTTCAAGTATGCTTTTAACCTAATGAAGCAGTTAATAACATCTTATATTGATGATGCTTTAACATACATTATCTCACTTAGCTATAACAACTATCCTGTGATAAAGGCTTGGATGCTTATTGCAGTGTCCCTGTTTAGATAAGTTACTGGGTTTTCTTAGGTCACACAGTTAGAAAGAGGTAGCATTTGGATTCAGACACAGTTCTGAATATAAAATTGTTTTCTTTATATCATAAAGCTTATACAAACAGAATTTAAATAAACTTAAATAAATTTAAATAAAAATGGTATCATAAGTATCATAAAGTATTCAAGACATTTAGATGAGGGCAACATTAAAATTTTCAGTTCACTGCAATTTGATAATGAGGGTATTACTCCGTATCTAGACACCTGAAGAATGGATTACATTCTGATAGCAGAGATGGTGGAAGAGGACATTCCAGATGGAAGAAAAGGCAGGGAGTAGATAGCAGATGTGAGGGAGAGCAGATCATATGATGGAAAAATAAAAAAGTCCTGCCTGACTGAAATTTGGGATACATGAAGTGATTTGACAATATTTAAAAGACAGATTGGGATCCAGTTATAGAGAATTGGAAGTCTGCACTTTTCTCCATAAGCCAGTAGTTTTCAGTCCTGGATGAGTATCATAATCAATTTTCTGAAATGCCCATGCCCTGGCACACATCCAGAGATCCTATTACTACCTCTTAGGGGTATGGCCATCTGCATACTTTAAATATCCTCTATTGATTCTGCTCTGTAGGCACAGTGGAAAATCAGTGTCATGGTGACTGAAGTGTGGTCTACTCCACGTGTCATCTGCAGACTGTGCCAGTCTATAAACTGTTACCATCCTTGATGAGAAATTGAGAGTATGTGCATAAAAATTGTACAGCAATTTAACGATGTAATTTTATATCTGTTAAAACATGTAACTTAGGAAGTGGCACTGTTTTTTGTATGCCATTTTTTTAAATCTATGTGATTCATTTTACTGTATTTTACAAAGGTATTCTTTCTTGATAAATGGAAATCAAAAGCAAAAACAAAACTGGGCTTTCAATACAGATAATTAAGAAGTGGTCTCTAAGCCACAGTGGCTTCTGTGAATATGGAACAGTTATAATCATGGTCCTGCTCTAACATTGATAAGGCTCTGGCACATCAACTAGATGGAAGAGAATCCAGGTAGAAGCTCACATGTTGGGACATGCTTGGATGCAAGTACATTAATGGTAAAGGAGAGAAAGGTTAAATGAATCAGAAAAATACACAAGGAAGAAAAAGTAAAAATTGTCCACACATCGAATTTAGAATAAAAGTGCTATTATTAGCAAATGAAGCAACTGACAAACAAGTAATCCCAAAAATATACAAGCAACTCCTGCAGCTTAATTCCAGAAACGACCCAATCAAAAACTGGGCCAAAGAACTAAACAGGCATTTCTCCAAAGAAGACATACGGATGGCTAACAAACACATGAAAATATGCTCAACATCATTCATTATCAGAGAAATGCAAATCAAAACCACAATGAGGTACCATTTCACGCCAGTCAGAATGGCAGTGATCCAAAAGTCTACAAGCAATAAATGCTGGAGAGGGTGTGGTGAAAAGGGAATCCTCTTACACTGTTGGTGGGAATGCAAACTAGTACAGCCACTATGGAGAAGAGTGTGGAGATTTCTTAAAAACTGGAAATTGAACTGCCTTATGACCCAGCAATCCCACTGATGGGCATATACAACAAGGAAACCAGAATTGAAAGAGACACATGTACCCCAATATTCATCGCAACACTGTTTATAATAGCCAGGACATGGAAGTAACCTAGATGTCCAACAGCAGATGAATGGATAAGAAAGCTGTGGTACATATACACAATGGAGTATTACTCAGCCATTAAAAAGAATATATTTGAATCAGTTCTAATGAGGTGGATGAAACTGGAGCTGATTATACAGAGTGAAGTAAGCCAGAAAGAAAAACACCAATACAGTATACGAATGCATATATATGGAATTTAGAAAGATGGTAATGATAACCCTGTATGCGAGACAGCAAAAGAGACACAGATGTATAGAACAGTCTTTTGGACTCTGTGGGAGAGGGAGAGGGTAGGATGATTTGGGAGAATGGCATTGATACATGTATAATATCATATAAGAAATGAATCGCCAGTCCAGGTTCGATGCAGATACAGGATGCTTGGGGCTGGTGCACTGGGATGACCCAGAGGGATGGTATGGGGAGGGAGAAGGGAGAGAGGTTCAGGATGGGGAACACATGTACACCTGTGGTGGATTCCTGCTGATGTATGGCAGAACCAATACAATATTGTAAAGTAATTAGCCTCCAATTAAAATAAATAAATTTAAATTAAATAAAATTAAGTGCTATTATTAAGAGATGTAAATATCAGTAAGAAAATGTGGAGAGAGAAGTGGGAAGTGAGTAGGGGTGGAGATAAAGATTTTTAGCTTTACGTAAATTGAGTTTAAGATGCTGGAAATAAATCAAATGGAAATCTCCCAAGGCCACTGAAAATATGGGATGGGGACTTGTTAAAGAGGCAACAGTTCAGTCGCTCAGTCGTGTCCGACTCTTCAAAACACCGTGGACTGCAGCACGCCAGGCTTCCCTGTCCATCACCAGCTCCCAGAGCTTGCTCAAATTCATGTCCATCAAGTCGATGATGCCATCCAACCATCTCATCCTCTGAGAGATGACAGATGGGAATAATAATCATGCGTGATATTCAAAATATATGACCACCAACGGAGCAACACACGAATGAGCCTGAATGTGCCATGGCCTTGAACACAGCGCTGCCTGGCCAGTGCCTGCCCGCGGGCTGCGGGCTCGGATGCAGGCGAGGCAGCTGGGGGGGTGGGGTGGGGGGCGGGGACGGGCAAAAGGATCTCAGAGTGAGAGATGGCTAAAAGAACAAAAAAGAATTTGGTGAAAAACTCTTCCAGGTCATCCATACTTTGTAGGTTTGAAGGGAAGGAGAGACAGAGGGTATTAAAAAAGACAGGACTGTGTTATGAAATTAATTTTCTCTTGAAGTCGGGAAGAGGAGAAATTTTAAGACGAAAGAAAAAGACTGTAAATAGTGATGAATTTCATAGAGAAATTGAGGAGAATGAGAAGCAAGGTAAAGCATATGGATTTAGTGAGCAGGAATAAATAGGACAACTTGAAGAAATCAGGTTTGAAGTACAGGGAAAATTTAAGATACACAGCAATAAATAATGATATTTGGTAATGATGATGCAGAGCCAGAAAATATAAATTCTTCTTTAATAAATGGTACCAGAAGACTCAAGGGAAATGACAAGGTTACAGTTTAAGGTGAGAAGAAACAAAGGCCATCAATACTTGAAGAGTGAATGGATGAGAATTTTCCAGATTTGATGAAATACCTCAATTCATAGATACTAAATCCCAAGAAATCTTAAGCAAGTAATCTCAATATATTTTAACAAAATTTTCCCACATCAAACACGTGGAAATCTTAAAACTGTTGGACCTCAAATATGTGGAAATCTTAAAAGCTGGCAAAGATAAAAGACCACAAGAAAAAGTGCTGCATAAACCAAAAACATTTCTTGGTAGAAACAATGGAAGCTGGAAAATAGTGGAATCATAATTTCAAAGTGCTAAAAGAAGACGCAGAGATCCATACCCAGCAAAAATCCTTCAATAGAAATGGAGGCAAGCTAAAGACATTTTCAGATAAACAAATGAAACAGCATGCCTCTCAAGAAAATTTTCCTGACTGAAGGAAAATGATTTGAGCTGGAAAGCTATAGATACAGCAAGGAACCAAAAACAGCAAGACTAGAACATTCACAGAAATTTCAAGTAAACATCAACTATACAAAATTTTAATTATGCTTTGTGAAGTTTAAAATATAAAGAGACATATTAAAGTAAATGATAGCAGCGTGCAAATCATGAAGGGGAAATGGTGTATTTTATAGAACTTGGAAGAGGGAGAATGTGGAAGAGGCTAGACCCTCTTGATGTTCTAGAAAGACAGTTACTACCACAGGATGAGGGGCAGCTAAAGCTGTTAGGAAACCAATGCCTCAAAAAAGAAGGGAGTATCATTGCCATTTTGAAAGTGAAGAGATGAGCTGTAACTGTTATTGAAAGGAGTGTTATGAAGGAGATAAATATGCTGACACTCAAGAACAGTCAAGGGGAGGGGTTTATATATATTGTCTTAACCTATTGATTTAATACTGGCTCCTGTTAAGCCTTCATTATTACCTCTACTTTACCAGTGAGGAAACTGTCTAGGCGGAGCCACCCCGAGTCAGAGTAAGTGGCAAAGTAGGAATTGGTGAGTGCAGGCATCATCACCTCCCCTAAAAGAAAGGTGTACTGGGGCTGGGGAGTATCTGTGTTTGCCACTCTATGGGTGTCAGGAGGCGCAGAGTTCCAGGTGTGGCTGCCCCTGTTTCTGCCAGGTTGCAGGGAAAGTAATGCCACATGTATGAGGACAGGACTCTTTCAAGGTTTCAATAAGTCATGAGAAAGTCTCACTTCCTGTAATCCATTAATCGTCTGGGTGAGTCATCTTCCTCCAGGATGAAACTCACCTCTGTCAACCACTCTTCTATAGACTGCGTTGCTAAGTCTTCCCCCTCATCTGCTTTCACAAGTGTCCATATTCTTGCTCGCTTCTCTCCACTGCCATTTTCTCCTACAATGTTAAAGTGCTTTGGTTTTCTTATGTCATAATCACTTGCTTCATGTTCATCCCCTTTTTGCCCCTCTTTTCTTTTTCCTTTTCCCAAGCAGATAAACCTTTGCTGCTTTTTGTAAGAACTGATTACTAACGATAAGTCTAGAGTGCCACTTTACAACATCTACAAGTTTCGATGAATTTACTAGAAATTTGGTTTCTTGCTGTTCAGCTGCTAAGCCATGTCCAACTCTTAGTGATCCCATGGACTACAGCATACCAGGCTCCTCTGTCCTCCACGCCTCCAGGAGTTTGCTCAAATACATGTCCATTGAGTCAGTGATGCTATTTAACTGTCTCATCCTCTGCCAACAGTTAAATGACACTTCACTGCCTGGCACAAGTAGGGGCTCCTGGTGCCCGAGCTCAGCCTGGCAGACAGAGGCAGGATTTTAAACGACCACTACCAGCCTCTCTCTCTGATGGACACAGCTCCCTCAATATACCAAAAACATCACTGCATCATTATCCAAATTATAAACCATTTCTTATAACAGCAGACCATCACTATTTTTTCCACACTTTTTTCATAAGAAAGGGAAAAGAATCATACATTCATACAACAGGTGAGACATGGAAATATAGCCACAAAAACATTTCCCGAGTGTAAGGTTCAGAAAATATGGTTAATCAGCCAGTGTTTTAATTACCCTGAGGTTGGACCTTCAAACCAAAAACTCATAATCTAATTAAAGAAGTTCATCATATAGACAGAACATAAAGCAACATGCAATTAACATTTCCTAAAAATTAAACTGATCCAAGAACATTTTGATTTATTCTAATTATAGTGCTAATTCTGTACCTAATGCAGCAATGGTTTTGCATTAAGAAAAAAGTCCTTGAAAGGTCTTTCTTCAAACTGTAATAAGCTTATATTTCTCCCACTGTAGCTGCTTGTAACGTACATAAAAGAATTACAAAGAATTCTCAATCTGTGGATATTATAAAATATAGATGACAGAAACCTGGCCCTGAATGCTCCCATAAGGACAGTTTGCTACAATCATACTACAAGGAGTCTTAAGGATAGCACTTTGATCAATCTGCTTCATTCATCTCCATTTACTTGAAAGAATGTCTCAGAAAGGGCTAAGAGCCAATATATCTGAATTCTTAAACACAGACTTGTACTTGGTACTCTGTATTGGTCCCACTGAGCACAGAATTGATGCTTTTGAACTGTGGTGTTGGAGAAGACTCTTGAGAGTTCCTTGGACTGCAAGGAGATCCAACCAGTTCATCCTAAAGGAGATCAGCTCTGGGGGTTCATTGGAAGACTGATGCTAAAGCTGAAACTCCAGTACTTTGGCCACCTCATGCGAAGAGTTGACTCATTGGAAAAGACCCTGATGCTGGGAGGGGTTGGGGGCAGGAGGAGAAGGGGACGACAGAGGATGAGATGGCCGGGTGGCATCACCGACTCGATGGACATGAGTTTGGGTGAACTCCAGTAGTTGGTGATGGACAGGGAGGCCTGGCGTGCTGCGATTCATGGGGTTGCAAAGAGTCAGACATGACTGAGCAATGAACTGAACTGAATAGTGCCATGAACCCCCTAAACCTTCAGAAAGCACTGCTTCCAGCATGGTGGTGGGTACTTTCTCTAATAGAACATGCTATGGTATACAACTGATCATTGGGAAAGCTGATGAATTGCGTGTGACTTCTGGTATTTAAAGGTTTCAAAAGCGCAGAAACTATATTCCAAAGTGTGATATTAAACATGAAGTAGAAGGTAACTTGAGGAATCTTCCTAGTTCCATTATTTTACAGATCAGGCATCTAACACCCAGAGAGGTAAACAGTTCTGCCTATTTGTACACCAAGTCCTGTGAAAGTTCAGTTCAGTTCAGTCACTCAGTCGCATCCAACTCTTTGCGACCCTGTGGACTGCAGCACAGCAGGCCTCCCTGTCCATCACCAACTCTTGGAGTTTACTCAAATTCATGTCCATTGAGTCCGTGATGCCATCCAACCATCTCATCCTCTGCCGTCCCCTTCCCCTGCCTTCAATCTTTCCCAACATCAGGGTCTTTTCAAATGAGTCATCAGGTGGCCAAAGTATTAGAGTTTCAGCTTCAACATCAGTCTTTCCAATGAATATTCAGGACTGATTTCCTTCAGGATGGACTGGTTGGATCTCCTTGCTGTCCAAAGGACTCTCAAGAGTCTTCTCCAACACCACAGTTCAAAAGCATCAATTCTCTGGCACTCAGCTTTATTTATAGTCCAACTCTCACATCCATACATGACCACAGGAAAAACCATAGCCTTGACTAGACGGACCTTTGTTGGCAAAGTAATGTCTGCGCTTTTTAATATGCTGTCTAGGTTGGTCGTAACTTTTCTTTCAAGGAGTAAGCGTCTTTTAATTTCATGGCTGCAGTCACCATCTGCAGTGATTTTGAAGCCCAAAAAGAGAAAAGTCTGAAACTGTTTCCATTGCTTCCCCATCTATTTGCCATGAAGTGATGGGAACAGATGCCATGATCGCAGTTTTCTGAATGTCGAGTTTTAAGCCAACTTTTTCACTCTCCTCTCTCACTTCATCAAGAGGCTCTTTAGTTCTTCGCTTTCTTCCATAAGGGTGGTGTCACCGGCATATCTGAGGTTATTGATATTTCTCCCAGCAATCTTGATTCCAGCTTGTGCTTCATCCATTCCAGCATTTCTCATGATGTACTCTGTATAGAAGTTAAATAAGCAGGGTGACAATAGACAGCCTTGACATACTCCTTCCCCAATTTGGATCCAGTCTGTTATTCCATGTCCAGTTCTAACTGTTGCTTCTTGACCTGCTATACGTTTCTCAGGAGTCCTATGCGAGTTCAGTTCAGTCGCTCAGTCGTGTCCGACTCTTTGCGACCCCATGAATCGCAGTACGCCAGGCCTCCCTGTCCATCACCAACTCCCGGAGTTCACTCAGACTCACGTCCATTGAGTTCATGATGCCATCCAGCCATCTCATCCTCGGTTGTCCCTTTCTCCTCCTGCCCCCAATCCCTCCCAGCATCAGGGTCTTTTCCAATGAGTCAACTCTTCGCATAAGGTGGCCAAAGTACTGGAGCTTCAGTTTTAGCATCATTCCTTCCAAAGAAATCCAGCTCTACTGACTCCTAGATCTTTGGAGTCAGAAAGATCTGGTTTTAGACCCAACTTTTTGCACATAAACATATGAAAATGCAAGTTACTTCCCTAACTCTTGCTTTCCTCATCTTTAGCACAGAAACAGTAATGCAGACCCAGCAGGATGTGAAGATTAAATGAAATAATGCTAAGATACCTTTGATCTGGCTGCTCCTTTAAGCAGCAGAACCCAATGTGATGGTTTTCCAAGAATACGTGAGGATTATCTTAAATACCCTCTGCTGCTGCTGCTGCTAAGTCACTTCAGTCTACCCTCTAGAGAATGTCAAAAAAGAGAAAGACTTCCATATGCATCAGAGGTTAGCAAAATTGTCAGCACCGATTATTAAAGATTCTTCACCAATATCAAGACAATTATGAGATCTTTGGAAGTAAGAGGTAAGAGGTTCTTCAAAGAAGCCATGTAAACCTTCTATGATGGAGAGCCCAAAATTTTGTATTCCTTTTTTTTCAATCACTCCTAATATTTATTGTGCTAAATCTATCTTGCTGTAGCCAGAGAAGCCATATGTTCTGTCCTTTCTTAATTAAAAGGTGGTGTGTGAAGGATGGGGAGGAAAGCTAGATATGTAAAGGAGGGAAAGGGAAGACATCTTTTTTTAAATTTTTTCTTATCTTTTTTTTTTTTTTTTTACTGGAGTATAATTGCTTTACAAAGCCCAGGTGGCACAATGGTAAAGGATCTGCAGGTTGGAGCCCTGGGTTGGGAAGATCCCTTGGAGTAGGAAATGGTAACCCACTTCAGTATGCTAGCCTGGAAATTCCATGGACAGCAGAGCTTGGTGGGTCCATGGGGTTGCAAAAAGTTGGATACAACTGAACACTATCCATACAATTGCCTTGCAATGTTGTGTTAGTTATATACCACTATACAACATAAACAATGGTTTTGCATGCTGTTAAAATTCTGTAAGTACTATAATTTTGAATAAAAAAAAAAGAGAAGGAGTCTAACAGGGCTCTTTTCCCATTTCAGAATGGAAATCAGGGAAAAGGAAATAATAATTTTGAATAAGTATAAAGTTGTAATTAATAAAATAAATTAATTTCTAAACTGAAATTTACAGACTATTTTTATATTTTGTAAAGTATTCGTACCACTTTTTATTTCTCTAAGAATGACTAAAGAATCACAGAATTTTTGAGCTAACTGTCATCCAAGAAGACAGGAAGAATTAGTCCCACAGAACTGCTTTAACAAGAAGTGAACAGACATTGACTAAAGAAGATGTGGTACATATACACAACAGAATATTACTTAGCCATAAAAAGAACAAAATAATGCCAGTTGCAGCAATGTGGATGGACCTAGAGATTATTAACACTAAGTGAAATAAGCAAGATAGATAAAGACATATATGATATCACTTACATGTGGAATCTAAAAAAATGACAGAAATAAACTTATTTACAAAACAGAAATAGACTCACAGACTTAGAAAACAATGTATAGTTACTAAAGATAAAAGATGGGGGAGGCATATTAGGAGCTTGGGGTTAACATATACACACCACTATACATAAAATAGATAATCAACAAGGATCAATTGTATAGCACAGAGAACTCTACTCAACACTCTGCAATAACCTAATGAGTAAAAGAATCTGAAAAAGAATAGAAATATGTAAAAAAAAAATCTTGAGAGAATATTGAATTGGAAACATAAATTTTAAAAAAGACGTGAGCAGATGTTAAGTTGACATCTGACTGTATCCCATGAGTCTTGCCTCGCCAATATAGCAGTTAGACCACAATAAAGATTATTTTACAATTAGATATTTTTAGAACATTTCCTGTGAGTAAATTCTCAAAAATAAGATTGTGGAGGATTTCGTGTAGGTGCCATAATTTACTTAACCAAATCTCATTTGTTAAATCATTTTTTAAATCATAATTGACACTATTTAAATGAATGTAACTTTATATAATAAGTTTTCCATACTTTTGAATTATTTACTTAAAATAAATACCCATAAATGAGGCTTATGAACTTGAGGGTATGCATTATGTTTGCTCTTCACATGTGTCACCAAATTGCTCTCTAAAGAGACTTCATCACCTTTACTGCTACCAGCAGTATATGAACATTTCTGTTTTTACTAGAATTAGATATTATTAGTTTAAATGCAAAATTAATACTATAAAATAATACCTAGCTTTTAAACCTGAATCTCTTTACTACAAAACATTCTCCCATACATTCATCATCTATATTTTTATTTCTGAGGAATGGTTTACTTTTACGCAAATTCATCCCAATGGTATGTTCTGATTAAAGGATACTTGGCATCACATCAGGCTATCTGGTTGAATTTATAGCAGCAGGAAGGAAAGGAACATCATAGAGGGTAAAACAGTCATAAATATTTGTAGAAATGCCACTTTCCAGGTTCCCTATTCCCCAGCTATTAGCACTTAGTGATGAGTCAAAAGACAATGGAATTCTTAGAGAGATCTTCTTCTTGGAAAGTGAAGTGAAAGTGAAGTCGCTCAGTCGTGTCCGACTCTTTGTGACCCCATGGACTGCAGCCTACCAGGCTCCTCTGTCCATGGGATTTTCCAGGCAATAGTACTGGAGTAGATTGCCATTTCCTTCCCCAGGAGATCTTCCTGACCCAGGGATTGAACCTGGGTCTCTAATTTCTTCGTTTTGTAAAATATGTACTATTAAGGATTTAATTGAGATCAAAGATGGAAAAAATCAAGGGAATTTTATTTCTTGTATAGTGCTTCTAATAAATTTTAGCAATCTGGGGATAATCAGCTTCTTTTCACATTAAGTCTAAAATAGGACACTGAATACCTTCTTACCCAAAATAAAGTAAAATTTTACTGTTAAGCAACACTAAAACAGAATAAGAAACTTCTTCTGTAGTAATTAGAAATTCTAGTTTCTTAAAAATTGTTTTGGGTTTGATTAAAACACAACTTTACATTTTTTAAAAAGTAAAGATACATATTACTTTTAAACAAGAGGAATTTAGAGAAACATTTGTGTATTGAAACACTGCAAATATCAAAAAACTTGAGTTTCACAGAAAAATGCAAAAGTGGCAGAGATGACGGAAAATGATGGTCACAAAGAAATGGTTAGAAAGATATTTCACATCATCATCCAAACAGCAAAGGTATTTAGTTGTAGAAATCATAAAGCAAAAAATATATTTTCAAAATCAGTGATATTTACCAAACATTTGAATTTTGGATAATAATATATTTCTACCCAAATGAACCCTGCTATTATATCTATATGACAGCTGCCAAATTGTTCCGGAAGGAAATCTGGCTCATGTGCTTTACAGCAGTTGATCCATTTAGTTTCAACAGCTGGCAAGGTTCAGAAATACCAGAATGAGGACATATTAATATGCAAAGAGCAGTTCAGAGCGATGGATATTTTCTTCTGCTCAGACTTGCTCACAGTTCTGTAACTTTAAACAAAGATACAATCATAGAAGCTTTGACTTTAACTGGCATGAAGTTTGGGTCTAAGATGACAGTTTCTTTAAGGACAGTTTCCATCATTTTTCTAAGGAACATGAGAGAAAGGACAGAAAGCAGAGAAAACAAAATTTCCTCTCCTTGGTTTCCTTTGGATCCTAAGAACTTTCCCTTTTTCTCCAGTATTCCTGAAGCTGGTTCTACACTTCTACCTAATCTCTTCAAATCTCACTTCATACTCTGACCTGCCATAGTTATTATGAGTTTTAGAGATGAGTGATTCTACAGAGTTATTTGATAAAATCCACCCTCTTGAACACCTGTGCACTGTTGGAGAGGATAAACTGGTACAGCCACTACAGAAAGCAATATAGAGCTTCCTTCAAAAATTAAACACTGAACCACCATAGGACCCAGAAAAGAAACTCCACTTCTGGGTATACATCCAAAGCAGATGAAGCCACGGCCTCGAAGAGATAGCTGCTCTCTCATGTGCACTGCAGTATTATCCACAATAGTGAAGACATGGAAACAAACAGTGTTCAGCAACAGAAGAACGGGCAAAGACAACGCAATGTTACTCAACTGTGAGAAGGCGCTCCTGCCACTGCAGCAACATGGATAAAACCTGAAGGCACTGCGCTAAGTGAAATGAGTCAGGCACAGAAAGGTAAGTACTTTATGATGCCACTTACATGTGAAAGTAAACACCACAAGCAATTACAGGTATGGAAAGCAAATCAGAGGTTACCACAGGTAGGGGGTGCTGGGTGGGAGAACTGGGTGAAGGTGGTCAAAAGGTGCAAACTTCCAGCTATAAGATGAATAAGCTTTGAGGATATCTGTACATCATGGTGACTAGAGTTAGCAAAACTGCATTGCTTATTTGGAAGCTGCTAAAGGAGACCAGTCCTGGGTGTTCATTGGAAGGACTGATGCTGAGGCTAAAACTATATATATACATATGTTCTATATAAAGAAAACCATACAATTATATTTAAGAACATAAAGGAAGGTATAAAGAAATGAACCCACACCTCACGCCAGGTTAAGAGAGTTCAATGTAATGAGATGTCTATTATCCATATTTTAATCAATTCAGTTAAAATTTAGCATGTTTTCCAAGAAACTCATCAAACAGATTATGCTTCATTTGGAAAAATGAGAAGACACAGATGAAGGAATAAACATATCTATACACTGTATGGTAGACAAGTTTAAAATTTTGTAAAGAAAGGATTGGAAGGTAAAGGTAAAAAAAAATGAGTCATTAAACATCTTTTTATAAAAAAACAAATTATAAGCCTGTGGTGGTGATTAACATTTACTTATGGTTCTAAGCAAAGATTTGTTACAAGAAAGGGAAAAACAAGCAGTGCCACAGAATAGAAAATGCAGAAACAGATCTATGTGTGCAAACTCAAAGGATGATAAGGGTAACCTTATAAATTAGTAGGGAAAGGATGGATGGGAAAACTCAGTAAACAGGGCTTACAAACTGGTTATCAACTTGTGGGGTAAAAATAAACTTACAGATTATATATCATATATTCTAAATGTAATGAAACAATAATATTATTAGGTAAATTATTATTTGATTAATAATATTAATAAAATAAAAATAATATTAGGAAAATATACAATGGATCTTTAGACTATAGAAGAGCCTAAAGAAATACAGGGGGGAGAGCAACAAAGGTAAAGACTAAAAAACTTGGAGATATAATATACAGGCTTCTGTATAATAAAGTACCAAGGGAAGTACCAGTGTACTTTTGATACTAAAACTCTCCTTCTGTTTAAACTCTTCTGTTAAGAAACAGAAGACAGAGAGAAAAAATTCTACTACATGAAACATAATAATATCAGATGTCACATCTAATACTATATGTTGGTTAATAAAATAAACTCCAGGTTTGTTTGATTATCTGAGTTTGTGCCCAACTCTGCCAGCTACTGTGACCTTGGGCAGGGTCTCTCAGCTTTCTGGTCTCAGCTCCCTCATTTGTAAAGTGCAGACAATCCCACCAGGTTTGTTGTGCAGAAAGAAGTAAATTAGTTAATCCACATAAAGTGCTTAGGATGGTGTGCGGCTCATTGGCCACAAGTGTCATTATTACTGTATACAATAAAAAATATTCAGAATATTTTTTAAATTATTTTTTTAAAGTACAAAGAATGAAATTTACAAGTGAATAAAATGTTCAGTTCAGTTGTCCAACTCTTTTCAACCCCATGAAATGCAGCACACCAGGCCTCCCTGTCCATCACCAACTCCCTGCGTTTATCCAAACTCACATCCCTTGAGTCAGTGATGCCATCCAACCATCTCATCTTCTGTCATCCCCTTCTCCTCCTGCCTTCAATATTTCCCAACATCAGGGTCTTTTCAAATGAGTTAGGTTTTTGCATCAGGTGGCCTAAATGTTGGAGTTTCAGCTTCAACATCAGTCATTCCAATGAACCCCCAGGACTGATTTCCTTTAGGATGGACTGGTTGGATCTCCTTGCAGTCCGAATAAAATGTAGGGACAGATAATTCACACAAGAAAAAATATAAATGACCAATAAACATTAAAAAAAATCCTCAATGGCAATACTCTAAGAAATGCAAATTTAAACTCCAACAAGATAACAATTTGTATTCATCAGATTAAAAAAACTAATCAACAGAATGATTATAGTGCCAGTGAGGTTATAGAGAAACAGCTCCTTAAATTCAATGTTGGTGAGTATAAATTTATGCCTACTTTTGAAGAAGAAATTTAGGAGAACATTATAAAATAAGAAATATATATACTATCACCTAACAAGTCCATTTCCTAGAATCTGCCTTGGATAAATACTCTAGTACTGCAAAAATACATTGTTTATAAGTAGGGATATGAGAAAATCCCTAAATGTCCATCAGTGTAGCTAGGTAAACAATGATTCATGGTTTAATGCAACTGTTTAAAATAATAAGGTCTACATATACTGCCAAAGAATTTTCAAAGCCATACTGTTAAACTGAAAAACAAATTGAAGAAAAATACATAATAATTGATCCCATGTACTTCTTAAAGTCCACAAAACAGTATAATATATAATTCATACATACACATGTGTACTAACAAAGTATATTTGTAGAAAAATATATATGCTTTACTTGTATATGTATGTACGTAAACCACATAAAGACAATGGTCAACTGGGGACCAGGCAAAGGAGGGGGTGAGGCCTGCAGGAAAATAATTTTATCAAGGTTCAATTTTATTTTATGTGTATTGACTGAATCCTTTACAATGAAGTGCGTTTGCTTACTTATTGTGAAATTTTAAAATTCAACAAAAGCAATGAGACCTAGCATATAGAAACACTCAAATGATTGCAGTTACTGTAGATATGAATATAATGATTAACCCTGAAATTACATGCTAGCCTCCTACTCTCCAGGCACTAAGAGTCTAGTTTTCTGAGAACAGGATGAATACCACTCTCAGCTCTAAATGCATTACAATTTTTCAAACAGATTTCTAAAACCAATGTAAAGTGAAAGCTTGCATAGCTTTCAAGCGATCAGGAATCCCTGCTGGACTGATTCAAAATGAAAGAGAATCCTCAACCCTCCTCTTCAGTAGACGTGGCCTAACTAACACAGAGCTTGGTTTTGCAAAGGCCAGCATACTTTCAGATTCAAAGAGCAAGAAGAAAATTCACACTCTGAGGGTGTTTGTTTGTTTGTTTGTTTTTGCTTTATTCGCATTTTCATTTTTTTTAATTACTCACATTAATATCCTATGTCTGTGCAGCTGACAGAAATACAATTTGAGAAACAGAAACATGAATTGCCCCAGGTTTTAAATTTTGATTATTAAAAATATGATACAGTGAATGCTGATTTGAAACCTCTAAAAACAAGCTCTGCAAAATTCAAATCATTTTTAGATAAAATGTTAAATTTTCTACAGCAAGTTCGTATCAGGGAAGCATCAAGTATTTTAGGTCTGCCCTTCAGTTCATACCATAGAAATCTCAGTCTTTTCTTGGTCTGTCCTTCAATTATAGAGGTAAGGTCAACAGTTTGGTATGTTATACTTAATGTAATGGTTGTATCCAATTTATCCCTTTCTTATCCAATGATAATTTTTATTATGTAAGTTATGTGGAATAGATGGAGTCAGGCCAATCATAAAGTCCCCTGACTGCAGTTATGAAATTCGTTCAACTTCATAATGATGGAAAGTCATATCTGGAAATTCCGAGGGTACCTTCAACTTGGAAGTTAACTTCTTTGAGTAAATTAGGACTGTCCTTGGCGAATGGTAAAGGACCCACTAAATAAAATGCATGATTAGATTTACACTGACATAAATGTATTTCCCTATGCCTCAACTTATTCATTTTAAAAATGAGATTGGATTAAATGATTTAATCCTATCTTTCAGTCCAAAACAAGCCACAGGGGGGTGGTGTGGAGGGGAAGAAAACTAAGTATATGTTTTCTTATAGAAATCATTCCAGAGAAAATTAGGTCAATTAAGTAAGAAGTAAAACAGAAAATTTTAAAAAAATATATATATAGT
Organism: Aepyceros melampus; assembly: GCA_006408695.1. NCBI lineage: Eukaryota > Metazoa > Chordata > Mammalia > Artiodactyla > Bovidae > Aepyceros > Aepyceros melampus. Next base: position 870,247 of record SJXQ01005759.1, read on the forward strand.
GAAATTCTAGAACAGATTATCAAAGATATATATGGTCCATCAGTATATGGACCATCATGTATATGGTCCACTTTTACTTTGACAAATAAAAGTTAATAGTAATAATGATCATAATAATTTACCAAAGGTTGCATAAGAAATTTCACCAAATAACAGTTTTTTTTTTTTTTCTTTTTAAAGCAGGGTAACTGGACTACACAAGGAAAAAAAAATGCTGGAAAGATTACATGCATTCAGGTTGTTATCAAGATATTTGAAGATTTTTTGCATATGAAGATTGAAAAATGTGGATAATGAGGTCTTCTTGTGGCTTGGGAGACAAAACGGATTGATAACTGTTTCATTACCAAGATAAAGTTCATGATCAAGTTGAAGGATTAATTATTTATTAATGATTTATTATCTGTTTTGAAGGTTTTGCCCACAATCTTGACTCCTTTGCTTTTTAAAGAATCAATAACTAAAGATATAGATAATCAAATTTAGAAATCATTTAAGTCAAGGAAGCATGGGTAACTGCACATCTAATCACAAAACCTTAATTCCAAATGTTTAACAGGCTAAAGTGCCAAGATTAAAAGTATGAGAGGAATGTAAAGAAAAATCTTGCCTACCAGTAACAATAAAGAAATAATAAAAATTCTGGCTATTCAATACTCCATCAATACTATGAATATGACACAATATTTACACGTCTAAAACAAGCTGAACATGAACCAGTCATGTGCATGACTTCATCTTCTCCCTCTCCCAAAACAACTACAGTTTAAACTTGGCTACTAGTGTTCAAGAAAATCTATGTTTCGGTGTTCAGAAATCTATGTTTAGTTCTGGCTACCCTATTTAAAAGATAATGGTTACCTTTTTAGTTCTGGCTACCATACTTAAAAATACATTAGAGACAATTTTAGACAAAAGGCAGTTTTAAATATGGTAACTCGGAACTGTGTCACATAAAGAAATTAAAGATATTTTTAGCTCAGAAATTCAAAGTGTGTGTACTTGGGTTTGTATGTACAATTTTTAGAAAAGAAGTAAAGGGAAGTAGCCAGTCTATCCTAAAGGAAATCAGACCTGAATATTCATTGGAAGGACTGATACTGAAGCTGAGACTCCAATACTTTGGCCACCTGATACAAAGAACAGACTCATTTGAAAAGACCCTGATGCTGGGAAAGATTGAGGGCGGAAGGAGAAGAGGGCAAAAGAGGATGAGATAGTTGGCTGAAATCACCGACTCAATGGACATGAGTTTGAGTAAACTCCAGGGAGTTGGTGATGGACAGGGAGACCTGGCATGCTGCAGTTGATGGGGTTGCAAAGAGTCAGACACGACTGAGTAACTCAACTGAACTGAAAGGGAAGCAAAATAAAAATACTAATATTTGTAGGATTATCTCTTGGCAAACAAATTTGTTTCACATTTAATTCTTTTTATCCTGTCTTATTTTTGTAAACAGATGTTTAACCAAAAACAATAGAATTATTATTCACAGCCACCATTTTTATAATCAGGAAAAGAGAGAAGTGGAAAGAAGAGATGAGCAAACATCCTAGTTGCACTCATGTTTCTCCAGGTTTATTCATCTTGTGTATTCAATGTCAAGCATATTGCAGGTAAAGAGCAGATATTCAATAAGTTTAAATAAATGAATGTTTAAATAAATGAATAATGGAAGAATGAATAAGTAATTATGGAGTGAATGACTGGAGAGGTCCCAGACACTAGAAATGTTCCAGTCAAGGTTGGATGACTATTTATCAGGAATCTCTTGAAAGGATTTCTAAAAGAAGATAATGAGACTAGAGGACTTGAAGATGCCTTTTAAATGTCAAATTATTTAAGAGATCAATTATTTCCTATAGTTTTGATCACTATTATCATTTAAGCATTAGAACTTGTTCAAAGATATGAGTTTATTATTAAAGGGAGAGAGAGTGATACATGAACGTAATGTTTAAGATTTCTGGTACGTAAAAGCTTGCATTTTTCCATATGTAAGCAATTTTCCATATGTAAGTAAATTATGTCAATTTAAGTATAATGCCCTTCAGAAAGGAAATAAAATATATAATTTGAATGGCAATGTACAATTTCACTTTTGTCATGGACTACTAAATCCCTTCTGCAGTTTTGACAAAAACATAGCAATTACATTCTAAAACAATATCTGTGTATTTCATTTGGAATCCTAACTTACCTATGTAGCTTTAATGCATTTTACACTGCAATTAAGGATTCTTTCCATAGATTAGTGACTCCTGTGAATAAGTAGTTACTTATGTTTCATGCTTAAGTTTTTTATTATAAATATTTTATAGTACAACTCCAATGTTATGTTCTATTAGGCTTATTTTTTAACAGAAATTTTTGTTAAAGTATTTAAAATAAAATGTATTACAGACAGTGTTAGAAAAAGAAGGATGGTGTATATAGATAAACAAAGGCATTAACCATATCCCACAGGATATTGAAATGATCTATTTTTTAAAAAATTATTGAAATGTTGCAAGGTTTTAGATATACAAAGAATAATAAATTTTAAACTAATAGTAAAACATTAAGTAATCTGAAGAGTTTTAGGAGAACATAATTATGTAAAAAACCTGTAATGAAACACACAAATTTTAATGGGTTTGTCTTTTGCTAGTGGGACTGTGGGTTTTTTCCCCCTATTCTTTCTACATTTTTATAATGAGAATAAATCATTTTCAAAAAAGTTTTCATAAAATAAGAGTAAAACAACACATGATACATATTTCAAAAGCAAAAAATTTACGCTAATTTAAAAATTATTATTTAACTTAAATGTCTTTATGTCACACAAATGAAAAGCTCTCCTATAACACATCTTAAGGGTACCTGGGGCAAAGCCCCTTGCTACAGCACTAGGAAAGGAATTATTTCACTGAACTGAATACTCTTGTTAGGCAGTTAGAGTAGGGAAAAGGGGCACCCAAAATGTTGGTCAGAAGAAGTGGCAGCTAAACCAAGGACCTGAGCAAAGACTCCTGGCAGGAAAATGAGTCTGGCACACCCCCTTTCCTGACTGGTCTTGGCTCATGCCTTATTGCACAGGGTACAAACAATCAGGCCCCAGGAATGCCCAGAGGAGCATTTAAACAGGGAGTCAAAAGGGGGGCAGGACCACTCCTGCAGGAATTGGTCTGCACACATTTCCAGAGCGTACAGCTGAAGAGATCTTGCCTGCTTGGGCTATCCTGGTCTGACCTTTCAACTCTTTGCTACGATGAGACAAGAACCAAGGGAGAGAAGAATCAACCTAATAGTCCAAATAAGCAAAGTCACTTTTTCAAGCAGCAATATCATTGGAAAATTACACCAACTCATAAAATTTATTTTTTTCCTGAATCATTTTAAGGTCCTTTCTTGCTTTCATGATGCGATCGATATTTTTTAACCTTCTCTAAATGGTTCAGCAATATTTTGTGGCTGTCAGGGATTTAATATGGGGCGCTCAGAGCCTGCCAAGGTGCAGAACGGCATTGGTGACAATAAAGGTTTTAGCTTTTGAGTTACAGCGTTTATTCCTCACACAATTTCTGTGCTAGACAGTAATAATTATTAGACTTTAATATTTCTTATTATACATTACTACTGTTATTATGTCTTTCTTTACCTTTTACTCTTCTTCCTTGACTTCCCCTAGTTTATGGCTTCAAATACCACATGGTATAAAAATAAATTAATATTGCTTATGGTTATGTTTAATCAACAATCTCTTAAATTTACCCATCAACAAATATGTTCCATGGCCAGGCATACATCAAGGCAATTGAGGAGCTGGGAGCTGGGAGCAGGGTGCGCTTGAGAGGGTCCAAGTGGCCAAAACAAAGTGAAGACAGACTGGTAGCGTAGTAAAGCACAATCAGAGATGAAGTGAAAACCCAAGTTATGTACTGCACTATAGGCAACATACAGATTTTGGTTTTAACTCTGGGTGGGGAGCTGCTGAGTGGTGTTAGAACAGGAAGTCAACATGTTCGACTTTAAATTTTTAAATATTCAGTCCACTACAAAATTATGGTGGTTCTAACATTCAAAATATACTTTAAATCTATTCACTTTACATCTCTAATGCCACCACCCTTATGTGAGCCATACTCTCTTTTGCAGGAACTATTTTAGTTGCTATTTAATGTAAAGCATTCTTTCTTTACAATCTTGGCCCTAATCATGCAGTGCTAGAGAAAAAGGGAAAACAAAGATGACTCTAAGGTTTCAGTCCGAGAACTGCAAGAAGGGTATGGCCACTGAGATACAGGGCTCTGAAGAAGGCTAATTTGGTGAGACCACAGGTCAACATAATTTTGAAAAATAAAAACATGGTTCAGTTCAGTTCAGTCGCTCAGTCGTGTCCGACTCTTTGCGACCCATGAACCACATCACACCAGGCCTCCATGTCCATCACCAACTCCTGGAGTTCACCCAAACTCATGTGCATCGAGTCAGTGATGCCATCCAGCAAGCACATCCTCTGTCGTCCCCTTCTCCTCCTGCCCCCAATCCCTCCCAGCATCAGAGTCTTTTCCAATGAGTCAACTGTTTGCATGAGGTGGCCAAAGTACTGGAGTTTCAGCTTTAACATCAGTCCTACCAATGAACACCCAGTACTAGTCTCCTTTAGGATAGACTGGCTGGATCTCCTTGCAGTTCAGGGACTCTCAAGAGTTTTCTCCAACACCCCAGTTCAAAAGCATCAATTCTTCGGCGCTCAGCTTTCTTCACAGTCCAACTCTCACATCCATACATGACCACTGGAAAAACCATAGCCCTGACTAGATGGACCTTTGTTGGCAAAGTAATGTCTCTGCTTTTGAATATGCTATCTAGGTTGGTCATAACTTTTCTTCTAAGAAGTAAGCGTCTTTTACTTTCATGGTTGCAATCACTATCTGCAGTGATTTTGGAGCCCAAAAAATAAAGTCTGACATTGTTTCCACTGTTTCTCCATCTATTGCCCATGAAGTGATGGGACCAGATGCCATGATCTTCGTTTTCTGAATGTTGAGCTTTAAGCCAACTTTTTCACTCTCCTCTTTCACTTTCATCAGGAGGCTTTTTAGTTCCTCTTCACTTTCTGCCATAAAAACATGGTGAGAGAACTTATAGTTACTGAATTCAACACTTTTGTAAAGCACTTCTCATCAAGAATATGTAGTACTGAAAGAAGTATAGAAATAAAGATTAATAAAATAGTCTTAAAAGCCCAGAAATAAACTCTTCCATATAAGATCAATTAACTTTGACAAAGGCACCAATTCAGAGAGGAAAATGTTAGATAGTTAACAAAAAAATGATCTTTGCAATGAAAAGCTTTGGAACAACTGGATAACACCAGATGAAAAGAGGAATTTTGACACTTTACTCACACAATACTCAAACACTAACTGAAACGGAGCACAGACCTAAACGAAAAAGCTAAGATTATAACATTTCTAGAAGAAAACACATAAGAAATTTCTTATGAACTTGGGTTTGGCAAAGAGTTCTTATATGTAACTCTAAAAGCAGAGTTCATAAAAGGAAAAAAAAAGATAAATTGATCTTTGTCAAAATTAAAAATATTTATGCTTTCAAAATTCACCTTCAGGAAATGAAGACAAGCTGCATACAGGAAGAAAAAGTCTGCAAATCACACGTTATCTGATAAAGGACTGGTTTCCAGGATATATAAAAAAGAAATAAAGATTAATAAAATAGTCTTAAAAGCCCAGAAATAAACTCTTCCATATAAGATCAATTAACTTTGACAAAGGCACCAATTCAGAGAGGAAAATGTTAGATAGTTAACAAAAAAATGATCTTTGCAATGAAAAGCTTTGGAACAACTGGATAACACCAGATGAAAAGAGGAATTTTGACACTTTACTCACACAATACTCAAACACTAACTGAAACGGAGCACAGACCTAAACGAAAAAGCTAAGATTATAACATTTCTAGAAGAAAACACATAAGAAATTTCTTATGAACTTGGGTTTGGCAAAGAGTTCTTATATGTAACTCTAAAAGCAGAGTTCATAAAAGGAAAAAAAAAGATAAATTGATCTTTGTCAAAATTAAAAATATTTATGCTTTCAAAATTCACCTTCAGGAAATGAAGACAAGCTGCATACAGGAAGAAAAAGTCTGCAAATCACACGTTATCTGATAAAGGACTGGTTTCCAGGATATATAAAAGGCTCTTATAAATCTATTAGAAGAAGATAAATAACTTAGTTAAAACTGAGTAAACAATTACAAGATATTCACTAAATAAAGCATGTGAATGATTGATAAACATATAAAAAGATGCTTCCCTACAATGTCATTAGTCAATCAGGAAGTTCAAATTAAAGCGACAATGAGAAACTACTTCACATCTATCAGAATGACAATGATCAAAAAGCAAGAACTAACAATATACCATATGAACCAGGTATTCTACTCCTAGGAATTTACCCCAAGAAATTATGCAGAGAGCTGCACAAAAACTTGTACAGAAATAGTCATACTAGCAGGAAATGGCAAACAGAGAGACAGAAGGTAGATTAGGTTAGTGGTTCTCTAGGGCTGCAGTAAGGGGAGCATCAACTGAAAATGGGCACAGGACAGCCTTTTAAAATGAAGGAGAAGTTCTAAAACTTATTACAGTAACTGTTGCATAAGCCTATAAATTTATAAAATTTGTTAAACTGTACACTTAACTCCAGAGAAGTTTATGAGATGAAATTATAGTTTAATAATATTGTTTAACTTGTATGTAAATACAATAAATTGATTACTGTAAAAGAACAAAAGCAATTCAATAGAGGAAAAATAGTCTTACAACAAACGGTGCTGGAATAATTGAGAAACCACTTGCAAAAAAAAATCTAGACACTCATCTTACACTTTTCACAAAAGGTAACTCAAAATGGACATTCGACTCAAATGTAAACCAAAATGCTATAAAACTTCTAGAAGAAATCGTTGAGAGCAATCTATGTGACTGAAGAGCATAAAAAAATAAACAAGGAGAAAAATAAATACCAGGAGAAAGTATTTGCCAAAGACATATATAATAAAGGACTGTAATCCAAAATATACAAAGAATTCTCAAAATTTAACAATAAGAAAACAAAAGACTGGATTAAAAACAAGGTCAAAGATCTTAGCAGACATGTCACCCAAATATACAGACAGCAAATAAGTATATAAAAAGAGGCTCCACATTGTATGTCAACAGGGAAATGCAAACTGAAACAACAAAGAGACTTCACTATACACCTATGAGAATGGCCGAAATTCAGAAAGCAGACCAAAGGTTGGCAGGGATGCAAGGCAGCAGGAACTCACATTGGTGGGAATACAAATGGCACAACCACTTTGGAAGACAGTCTGGTGGCTTCTTAGGAAGCTAAGCATACTCTTAGCATAACAGCCAAGGATCACACTCCTTGAGATTTACCCAAAAGAACTGAAAACTTAAGTCTACACTAAAACCTGTGGCCAGATGTTTACAGCAGCTTTAGTCCTAACTGTCAGAACTTGGGAATAGCCAAGAAGTCCTTCAGTCGTTAAACTGTGTTTGTGCATGCACCTGCTCAGTGGTGTTTAACTCTCTGGAGCCCCCATTCACTGCAGCCCGCCAGGCTCCTCTGATTTCCCAAGCAAGATTACTGAAGCAGCTTGCCATTTGTAGGCAAATGGATAAATTGCAGTATGCTGCTGCTAAGTCGCTTGAGTCGTGTCCGACTCTGTGCGACCCCAGAGATGGCAGCCTACCAGGCTCTTCTGTCCCTTGGGATTCGCCAGGCAAGAACACTGGAGTGGGTATAGTCAAACTATATTCAGTGCTAAAAGGGAATGAGCTATTGAGCCAGGAAAAGATATGAGTAACCTTAAATGCAATTTCCAAGTGAAAAAGCCAACTGAGTCAGTTGTAGTGAGGTAGATGAACCCAGAGCGTCATATTGAGTGAAGTAAGTCAGAAAGAGAAAAGCAAATGTCGTATATTAATGCATATATTGCATATATGTGGAATGTAAAAAGAATGGCACTGATGAGCCTATTTGCAGGGCAGGAATAGGCCGCAGCTGCGGAGGAAGGACTTGCGGACACGGCAGGGGAAGCAGACGGCGGGACAAACTGGGAGGGGAGCACTGCGTGCATGCGCTGCCGTCTCTCACAGACAGCCAGGGGAGGCTGCCAGAACACCCGGAGCTTAGCTCGAGGCTCTGCGACAGCCTAGGAGGGTGAGAGGCTCAAGAGGGACAAGGTACATGTAAACATACAGTTGACTCATCTTGATATACAGCAGAAACCAACACACCATGGTAAAGCAACTATCCTGCAATCAAAAAATTTAAAAAGCCCATCTGAAAGGTTATATATTGTATGATTCTAACTGTAGGACATCCTGCAAAAGCAAAACTACGGCGATAGTAAAAAGATCTGTGGTTGCCAGGGCTTAAAGGGGATGAAGAGATGAACAGGTAGAGCACAGAGGATTTTTAGGGCAGTAAAATGGCTGTGTGTGACACTATAACGTGGAATACATGTCACTACACATTTGTCCACCTCCAGAGAATGTACAACACTGAGAGTGAATCCTAATGTAAGCTATGAGCTGCGGATGATGAGGATGGTCCGTGTAGGTTTCTCAGCTGTAACAAATGTCCCGCTAGGTGGGGGTACTGATAATGGGGAGTCTATGTGCGTGTGGGGGCAGGGAGTGTATGGGACATCTCTATATCTTGCTGTGAACCTAAAATTACTCTAGAAAATGAGTTCATTTTTGTTTTAAACTTATGTTACCTTGACCTTAGCAAGGTGATTTCAGATACGACACTGATAGCATAATCAACTGGAAAAAAAATTGTTAAGCTGAATCTTATTAAATCTTATTAAAAGTTACAACTTCTGCTCTACAAAAGACACTGTCAGGAGAGTGAAAAGACAAGCCAGAGATCAGGAGTAACTGCATGCCAAACAGATATCAGATAAAGGACATGTATCCAAACTCTGCAAAGAACTCTTACAACTCAACAATAAGAAGAAAACAATTTTGAAAATAGACAAAATGTCTGAAGAGTCTTCAAAAAGATGGCAAATAACCAATACAATACTGTAAAGTAATTAACCTTCAATTAAAATAAATTTATATATAAAAAGATGGCAAATAAAGATACAAAAAGATGCTCAATATTTTGTCATTATGAAATCAAAATTTAAAACAACAATATGATACCATTACACATCTATTTACGATGGCTAAAATCTGGAGAAATAGATGTTTTTCTGGAACTCTCTTGCTTTTTCCATGATCCAGCTGATGTTGGCAATTTGATCTCTGGTTCCTCTGCCTTTTCTAAAACCAGCTTGAACATCAGGGAGTTCACGGTTCACATATTGCTGAAGTCTGGCTTGGAGAATTTTGAGCATTACTTTACTAGCATGTGAGATGAGCGCAATTGTGCGGTAGTTGGAGCATTCTTTGGCGTTGCCTTTCTTTGGGATTGGAATGAAAACTGACCTTTTCCAGTCCTGTGGCCACTGCTGAGTTTTCCAGATATGCTGGCAAATTGAGTGCAGCACTTTCACAGCATCATCTTTCAGGATTTGAAACAGCTCAACGGGAATTCCATCACCTCCACTAGCTTTGTTCGTCGTGATGCTTTCTAAGGCCCACTTGACTTCACATTCCAAGATGTCTGGCTCTAGATTAGTCAACACATCATCATGATTATCTGGGTCATGAAGATCTTTTTTGTACAGTTCTTCCGTGTATTCTTGCCACCTCTTCTTAATATCTTATGGGAGAAGCCACCTCTCCCCCGAGGCCAGGAGCGGCAGCTGAGAGGAACCACCGACACCCCAGGCCACGGCCGGCGGCTGGAGGATCAACCGGAGGAGTGGTGGCTGGGCAGGCACAGGAGGGCCTAGAGGAGCAGTTTCCCCTAGTGCGTATTTATTGCTTGACACGTAAAGCCCTGTAGCATACCTTTGGGTTTCCTTTAAGACCCTAGCATGTTCACAGTCAGATAAAGTTTGATTAAATATAACCATGATGTCCTTCCACATCAAGTCAAAGGCCAAGGTAATGTGTTGGAATGTATCTATATATTTGCCTGGGTCATCTGTATAGCTTCCCAGGTCTTGTTTGATCTGCCTTAGTTTTAAGAGGAAGAAGGGCTTATGGACTTGGGTTGGTCTGAATTCTCCAGTTTCGACCAAGGGACATACTCGAGTTGGCTTTTGTGGAGGGGGTGCTCCTGGATATGGGGCACATTTGGATACAAGGAAGGAACACCAGGCAACTCGGAAGCCATGGGAGGTAAGCCTTCACCAGGAGGTTCCTTCTCTTGGTTGTCTGTGCCTAACACCATTTGCCTAGTAGGCTCACTTTTAGGACATACAGCAATCCCATACTTAAGAGAGAGTTCCTCCATATCTCTCAGTCGGAAGAAAATTTGGACATAGGAGATCTCTGTCCACTTCCCTTGTCTTTTGCAGAACAAGTCTAGCTGCGGGGTGGTATTGTAACTTAAACTCTCATCCTCAGGCCAATGTTCCTTGTCCCCCCGAGGATACCGCATCCATGCAGTGCCACAGAAGAATTTTAAGCAACTTCTCCTTAGAGTTAGAGGATCGAACAGCTTCCAGTTATCAAGGAGGCATCTCAAGTGCATCTGTCAGGAAGTGGATTGGTCATTTCCCATCTGAAAGACAGTGATGACAAGGAGGAAAAGAAAGAAGAAAAAAGAATAGGCCTCCTTCAATTTCCATGGGTGGACTTCCTTAGGGGAGAGTCTTTTTGAAGCTTATCCTACCCAGTAGTGTTGCAACCTGAGGCCAGGCATCCAGTAACTTAAACTCTCATCCTCAGGCCAATGTTCCTTGTCCCCCCGAGGATACCGCATCCATGCAGTGCCACAGAAGAATTTTAAGCAACTTCTCCTTAGAGTTAGAGGATCGAACAGCTTCCAGTTATCAAGGAGGCATCTCAAGTGCATCTGTCAGGAAGTGGATTGGTCATTTCCCATCTGAAAGACAGTGATGACAAGGAGGAAAAGAAAGAAGAAAAAAGAATAGGCCTCCTTCAATTTCCATGGGTGGACTTCCTTAGGGGAGAGTCTTTTTGAAGCTTATCCTACCCAGTAGTGTTGCAACCTGAGGCCAGGCATCCCAGGTTCAGGGTGCAGATCCCCAGGCAAGCTGAGGCGTGACAGCCTCCTGGAGATCAAATCCTCAGTCAAGTCGAGGCTTGTCGGCCTCCTGAGAATTGGGTCCCTGGGCAGGTCGAGGCATGTCAACCTTCTGGGACCCCTGGACTGGGGATCCCTGAGCAGGTTGAGCATGAGAACGTGTTGAGGACCAGATCCCTAGGCAGATGGAGGCAGGTCGACCTCCTCGGACCCGTGGGCTGGAGTTGGACATCCCCACGGTCTCCAGCATGACCAGTGCTGGGTTGGATTAGGGGGTTGTAATCTTAACTCATTGCCAGTTTGTTCACCACAGATGGGAATAGACACCATGATGTAAAGCAATCCAGGCCTGTGCCCTGAGACTGGGAACCTGGTGAAGCAGCCATAAGCCTTATCCTCTACTGCTCTAAGGGAATGTAAGTCACTGATTTCCTTTCCTAGTCCTCCATAAGAGCAGGTTAGGGTGTCTCCAGTGGTAAACATGTCATTGCCCTAGACCCACTTTAGGTAATAACAGAAGTAATGACAAAGGAGTGGGTTATCTGGTCCTGTTAGGGTCACTAAGAGTATTTTAATAATAGGCTGAGTTGAGCGATGTCACCTATAAGGGGGCAGGGTCCTGGTTGTAGGAGTTAGTAATTGGCTTATGAACAAATTGATAAGAGGCAACAGACCAGATGTTCCATAAAAATGGAGTGGAGATTTGATCTGGGGGTATTAGGAGAAGAGTGATAAGTGTTTGGTCCCAAGGAGCCTGCAGGGCTAACTCCCAAAGTGGCAAGCATTATCCCTGGAAGCCCAATTGCCCTTGAAGGGACGCCACCAACAGATGGACTTCTAGCAGGCATTGAGTGCTTGTCACCCGCTCTGGTGGGCTCACTGAGAGATGCTGTTGTTGCACATGTAGGAAACATGGAAGACGAAGGCCTGGCTATCTAGAGGGATTGGATATTATATAGTATTTCCCTTCCAAGGACCAGCTGTTTTCTGGTTGTCCCTCCAGAAGACTGTAGAGGCAACAACATTGTGGGCCCAGACAGGGCCTAGGAAAACAGCATGAAACAGGAGGGAAGGGAGCAGGGCACAACTTTTGAAAAAATGACATAGACCAAGGGCATAACATAAACCGATTAAAATCAAATGGGTCCAAAATGACAAGTCAAATTCAACTAATCTTGATCCCCAATCTGCAAGCTTAATGACACACCCAGAGGTGGCAGGACAATTCCAAGTCACTGTCAAAAGAGGGAGGAGTGTGTGGTTCCCCAATGGTTGGGATGATCCTCCCACTCACTAGCATATGAATTCACCTAGCTGGACAAAACTAGCCACACCACATCCCATGGCCCCTGCACTCTCCTCTGTGATGGCCCACACACTGTGGAGTGTGCTTCTCTCTGAATCTGAACAAATCCACCTCTTACCTATCACTGTGTGTCTCGCTGAACTTTTGCAATGAGACATCAGAGCCTAATCTTCATTAGGTCCTGAAGCCAAGCATCTTGGGTTTTGGCCTGGGAGAGAGTTGCTGAAGGACAGGAGGCAAACGCAGTGGGAAACATGTGCCAATGCATCCCCTTTATAACCTGCTGGAAAATCTGCTAAATACCTGCCCTGTGCTCACAGTTTTCATTGGCCTGATCCTTGGCACATCGAAGATTCAGGACAGAAGAACCCCTATGCGCTTGGGTAACAGCTACTGGGGCCCAGCAGACAGTGGAGCCTTTGGGGCACACTGAGGAGTAACTCCTGCCAGAATCCCTCAGTTGCACGCGCTGCTGCTCTCCTGTTGCTGCTGCTCTCCTGTTCGCAGGGCGTTTGAGGAAACAAGAAATGAGATGGTAAAGAAATTAAGAGTTTGTTAGGCATATGTCCTTCTAGCCATAGGAGTGAGGACCTCCTTCCTTAACCGGAGGTTTTCTGCAATCTGAGGCTGAGCCACGCGAGCTTTCTGCTGAGTCTATTTTTCACTGTCTCAGTTTCCAGCACACTGAGCTTCTTGTCACTTCCCCTGCGCTCGGTTTTCTTCACGTTTAGCTTTCACCATGGGAGCTTTTGCCGAGCTGGGCTCCTGCTGTGCTTGGCCTCTTCCTTGCAGGAGCAGAGCCAAGGCTGTTTCAGCCAGGTTAAATCCAAGAAATGGCACCACAGATATTGGGGAAGTTTGCACTTTCCTTGGCTCTGTCTCAGTGCACAAAAATTTGAAGCGACAGACAGCCCTTGGACAGACCAGTGTTACAGCTCTGTGTTACAGGTCAGTTTTATTTAGAAAGCAAAGGAAAATACATCCTTGAGGTATGAGGGAATGCCAACCCAAAAGATGTGAAGAGAAAAGAGACTCCCAGCCCAATTTTGGCTCCTCTTTTTATGTTTCTTCTCTTCCCCTTGGGCCTGTGCTATGTAAATTGGGCTAGCCAGGGGTGCTGTTTGTTTTACCTGAGGTCCTCACTCCGATCTTAGGACCTTCCTTTTTTCTATTTTTTCAGGCTTTTCTCTTCCTTGTCTTTTAGCCACTGCCATTCTGGACTCCTTTTTCCTATTCTAACTACCTAACAAAATCAAAGTTCAATTGCAAAACTTTTAAAGATCTTATTGGTTTTATTCAATATTTTATGAATTGGACAGCATCCCTTCTAGCAGATAGAAAGGAGCTCTGAGGAGCTGTACAAAATGAATATATATATATATATATATATATATATGTAGAAGGGAATGGGAATAAGAAAGTTAATTGGGCAAAAAGTGGATTATGGTAAGGTCATTTCACTTTAGGAGACAGCAGGTGTCTATCAGGCAGATGACCTCATTAGTGCTAAGCAACTGATGCCTGATTGACTGGTTCTTGATTCCATTTCTGGGAGAGGCCAAAACTGTAATTAAGTCTTGGGGACATGGGGCTTGGCATAAGTGACTCCATTTTGGGCTTATTGTCTTGTTTTCAACACAATTTAAGTTAGTTTAAAGAAAAAAACTGTTAAGAAAATAATAGTAAAGGTGATATATATATAAAACACAAATTGTGAAGTTTTTTTTGTGGTATACCGATATAATGAAATTTTGTAAAGGTGATTCACAGAAGTCTCGAGTGTGAGAACTATCTCCTAACCTGTGTCTATGTAACACCATTAGTTGGGTCATTTATTTATTTATTTATTTTTTTGGCTGAATCATCTATTGTAGTCATCACTATTTTCAAATGAAATTCGACCCCAAAAATGGCTCTATGGCATAAGAATTATCTTGAGAAACTGCAAACATAGGAGAAGTTTGAAAACAGAGTAGAAGTTTCTCTTTCTTAAAGGAAATCTACATTTATAAATGAAACTTTCATGAGAAAAGGGGCTGGTAGCACGGAGAGAGCTATTGTCAGAGGTCATTTTTTCATCTGAAAAATTTATCTGACTGGCAGAGCAACTTTATTTACTGCTCGCATTGTCCCACAACTTACCTACCCTGCTTTAATGTCCCATACCCCTACTGCACTCTTTGCCTCAGGGTGGTATGTTGTTGTTTAGTTGCTGAGTTGAGTCTGACTCTTTTGCGACTGCATTGACTGTAGCCAGTCAGGCTCCTATGTCCATTGGATTTCCCAGACAAGAATACTGGAATGGGTTGCCATTTCCTTCTCCAGGGGATCTTAAAAGCCTCTATTGTCTGGCTGCCTTTTGAGTCTCATATCTTTGTGGGGCTTCATTACTATTATACTTAGTATGTATGTAATTAAAATTGTTTTTCTCAAGTTAATCTGTCTTTTATTACAAGGGGTTTTAGCCAAGAACCTGGAAAGGTAGAGGGAAAAACATATTTTCTTCTTGACACACTTAAGAAATTAAATGCCAAATTGTTATCTCTCATTAATATTTATAATTTACCAAAATTCAGACATGTCATTTGATCTATACCATCACTTTTTAATAAACCCCATCTTCTCAAGGCTTGTGAGTCCATGGTTCTGATATTTGAGTTTCTACTTTCGTTCTTTTATTCTTTCCTTTGGCTATAATTGAGTTACTTTTATTTGCATATAACAGAGTGCTAGATATTATAGTACAAAGAAAAAACAATCAAGACTCATCCTCTAGAAGTTTAAGAGGCAGTTGAAAAGTGGAAAGGAAAGCACAGAGCAAAACCTAGCGTTTATTGAACACTAACTATACCGAGCTTTTCATACTGTTCATGGGGTTCTCAAGGCAAGAATACTGAAGTGGCTTGCCATTCCCTTCTTCAGTGGACCACATNTCCATTCTGAAGGAGATCAACCCTGGGATTTCTTTGGAAGGAATGATGCTAAAACTGAAGCTCCAGTACTTTGGCCACCTCATGCGAAGAGTTGACTCAATGGAAAAGATCCTGATGTTGGGAGGGATTGGGGGCAGGAGGAGAAGGGGACGACCGAGGATGAGATGGCTGGATGGCATCACGGACTCAATGGATGTGAGTCTGAGTGAACTCCGGCAGTTGGTGATGGACAGGGAGGCCTGGCATGCTGCGACTCATGGGGTTGCAAAGAGTCGGACACGACTGAGCGACTGAACTGAACTGAACTGAAAATCTAAAAATAACTCACATTACTAAATGATCATGAGGATTACACAGCAACAGGAATACTCATTCGTTTGAGGGTCAAATGAACAAAAATGTATAGAAGACAATTTGTCAAGTTCTTATAAAGCTAAGCATAATCTTACAACACCATCCACTAATTGTGCCCCTAGGTATATATCGACTTTATCTGAAAACTTATATCCACATGAAAACCTAAGTATGAACAACTATAACGGCTTTATTCATAAGTGCCAAGAACTGGAAGCAAACAAAAAGTCCTTCTCTAGGTGAATGGATAAACAAAGTGTGTTATCCATGCAATAGAATAACATTCAGTGATAAAAGGAAATGAGTTATCAAGACACAAAAAGCCACAGAGGAAAGTTAAATGCATATTGCTAAGTAGAAGAAGCCAGTCTGAAAGGCTATAGACTGTATAATTTCAATTATGTGACATTTTTAAAAGGCAAAACTACAGTGATAGTAAAAAGATCAATGGTTGCCAGGAGGGAAGAAGAGAGGTGCATTAGCAAAGCACCATGGATTTTTAGGGCAGTGAAACTACTCTGTATGATATTGTAGTAGATAGATGAATAATATGGTAATGGTAGATGGATAACATCATACATTTGTTAAAATGATAAAATTTTATAGTGTAAAGAATAAACGTTAATGTAAGCACATTTTTAGCAAATAGGAAACTAGAGACCCAGAAATAAATGCAGAATATGAGAAGAGAAACCAACTGTATTATAAATACATGAAATTACTTCACTGGAGTGGTAACATGGGGGTGGAAGAAGAAAGATGCTGACCTAAGCAACATTGGAATTAGGTACAATCCCTCAGCTTAATGGAGAAGGATATGGTAAGCCACTCCAGTATTCTTGCCTAGGAAATCCCATGGACAGAGGAGCCTGGCACCTACTGTCTGTGGGGTCATATGAGAGGAGAACGCAAGTGAGCAACTAAACAACCTAAGCTTAAAGGGGAAAAATTTTTGCACACAGGCATTCTACTCTAGTTGATAGTATTACTTCCCATGAGGGTACAGTTTCACAACTCCTATGCTGTTATACATGTACATCAGAATCAAACACCTCTGTAAATGGGTGGAGGCGGTCAGGTTTCTTAGTTGGAGTGAGAATTTACAGATGAGCAAGCAGAGGATGTTAGAATGATGCATAAACTAATCGATCAGAGATGATGACATCACTGTAACCTCATGTTCAGCTGAAAATACACAGAAGTGATCACCTGTATAAATAGATAGGTGTGTATTCATATGCATTAGAATTTGTTATTTCCTGTTGTTTAGTGGCTAAGTTGTGTCCCATTCTTTGCGACCCCGTGAACTGCAAGTATACCAGGCTTGCTTGTCCTTCACTGTCTCCTGGAGTTGGCTCAAACTCATATCCATTGAGTCGGTGATGCCATCCAGCCATCATATCCTCTGTTGTCCCCTTCTCCCATTCATTAGGTTACACACATGTATTTCTTTCCACTGTCAGCTGAGAAGACCTAAAATAAATGGCAAACCAGAAGCAATGAATACACCAGGTGCCCAGATCTTGCTTTCTAGTACTTTCTCCCATAAAAGGAACCAGGGCTCTTTAGAGAAATGGCTCGTGCTCGCACTGGAGCAGGAAATTCACAGGATAAGCCTCGAGTGTCTTGTGGTAACACAGAGTAAGGAAGTGCTGTCTCTCTCCAAAGTAAAACCCCACATGTGAGGGCATGTCAGAGGGCTCAGAAGGCAGGGCTGCTGATGGCCAACACCGGACCAGTTTGAGAAAGAAAGTAGAGCTGGGCTACAACTCAAAGTAAAATAAATATCCACAAGTCCTTATGGATATAAATGAATGATTGACTAAATAAACTAGTTGAGAACAGAAACACATGTCTTAAGCAGAAAAATTTATGCAGCTACTCTGCTCTTAAGGAGGTGGAACATAACTCCCACTCCTCAAGTGTGAGTTGCACAGAGGGATATCCTGCATCTTTTCCACTACAGAAAGAGGGAGCGTGGCAAGATAACTCTGCAGCGGAAAAAACTGCCCAAACTGCCTCAGTGAGGTACAAAGTCATCAGTCATGTCGAGTGTACACCCATGACAGGATGCAATGAAAATGGCCCTTCGCTTTTGTAATCTCCCTCCCCAAAACCATAACTCCAGTCTAATCATGAGAGAAACATCAGAAAAATTACAGTAGACAGCAGCCTATAAAACACCTGAGTAGTCCTCTTCAAAACTGATAAAGTCATCAAAGATGAGGAGGGTTTGAGAAAGCATACATCCAAGAAGAATCTAAGGAAACAAGACAAAGTGATGTGGCTCCCCGGGTAGGATTCTGCAACACAGAATGGACAGTGTAAGAACTAAGGATGTCTGAACAAAGAATGAAGTTTAGGTAATAAATAATTAACTATATTAATTCATTAAGTAGTCTAAACTCACGTGAGACGTCAATAGTGGGGGCTGGTTTGATGCATAGGAAAGCTATCTGGAATGTCTTTACAATTTTAAAAATAACTCTGTAAATATATAAATGTGAGTCCTATCTATTCTACAGTCTCATCTTTGTATTATTCTTCCTCTCGGGACTTTGAATAATTGTCCCTCTGCCTGGAACACTTTCCCTAGTATTCATCTAACTCATCCCTAATCATTCTTTGAATCTCACTTAAAATTACATATTTTGTATTACTAACCTCCATTCTGAAGGAGATCAACTCTGGGATTTCTTTGGAAGAATGATGCTAAAACTGAAGCTCCAGTACTTTGGCCACCTCATGTGAAGAGTTGACTCATTGGAAGTCTCTGAAGCTGTGAGGGATTGGGGGCAGGAGGAGAAGGGGACGACCGAGGATGAGATGGCTGGATGGCATCACAGACTCAATGGACGTGAGTCTGAGTGAACTCTGGGAGATGGTGATGGACAGGGAGGCCTGGCGTACTGCGATTCATGGGGTTCGTTCGTAAAGAGTCGGACACAACTGAGTGACTGAACTGAACTGAACTGATGTGTTATTTATTCGTTAAAACTTATCACTTCCATAGACTACAAGCTCCATAAAAGCAAGTCATATATGTTCTCAGTATTGCACTCGAGAATACTATTCAATATTACACAGTTTTAATTAATAGATGATAGAATAAGTTTATCTTGACCTCTCAAAGGTTATTTACAGACCTTTGCTTCTTCCTTGGCTGCATACAGGATTATTTATATTCTAAATGATTGATAATTGACTTCTATATAACCAACAAGGTGATATACAGGACATTTTAACTAATCATGTATGACTTAACACTCATATCTGGGATATACAGGCATAAATGTCTAGCAGTTTAAACTCCATAAAAGAGCAATATTTTGCTCCATAATTTATACTGCTGTTGAGTAGGTACTTTATTGAAACAGAGTAAAATCTCTCAATTTTGGAAAAAAAAAAAAAGCAACCAAAAGCTTTAAAAACAAAAGGCTACCCAAGCAGCATGCTGCTGCTGCTGCTGCTGCTGCTGCTAAGTCACTTCAGTCGTGTCAGACTCTGTGCGACCCCATAGACAGCAGCCCACCAGGCTCCCCCGTCCCTGGGATTCTCCAGGCAATAACACTGGAGTGGGTTCCCATTTCCTTCTCCAATGCATGAAAGTGAAGTCGCTCAGTTGTGTCCAACTCTTAGCGACCCAATGGACTGCAGCCTACCAGGCTCTTCCATCCATGGGATTTTCCAGGCAAGAGCACCCAAGCAGCATAGTGATCCGCTATTGAAAATCACAAAATAAAAAATTCCAACCAAGAGTGGACTACTGACAATCTCATGAGGCATCAACATAGAAGGTAAAATACACAAATAAGAACTTTAGTCAACACTACAGCTGGATAGTAACAAGAAAACTTTATTCTGCAATCAGCAGTTTATAGCAGACAGCTCTTAAAGGCAGGTAACAATATTAAGTTAAATTGTGTTAAGAGTATCCTCTATCAAGAAAATATCATGAAACTACTGTTGTCTGTGTAAAGAAAGAACAGAGGTATCCTCTTTCAAAAAAAAATAGTTTAAACTTTACATTTCTCTTAGTTTAATATCCAGCTAATTTAAATAAATAGACCATGACATAAAACTATCAACTACTCCAGCATTAGTTCTAATTCTCAAACTAGGATTTCCAAAACTGTACAACACCACAAGCTGCTTTTAATGCCTTAAACACTGTCCTACAATTATGAAAACAAGATACGGAGTGAAAGAAGGAGAAAATTGTTGAAATTAATAGAAAATGCAATATGGAAAATAATGATCATCTAAAGAAGGTGGTAAATGTTGTTAAATGCAGGGAAGATTTGTAATATACTAGCTACTGAAAGAAATGCTAAATTATTTGAGTATTTGCTATAATCATCTGACAGAACTTAAATCTGAGTGCAAACGATTGTATGATTTGGCAAATATCAGGGCATGAATCAAGGTTAAAGACAGCTCAGTCGAACTATAATCATGTCTAGTTTTTTCTTTATCAACCTGATGAGTCTTGATGTAAAGTCAGTCATGACCAGAAAGAGCCAAAATATAAATCACCCCTCTTCACCAGTTTGCTTGGCAAGTGACCCAGTGCTTAAGGTTTTCTTGTGAGAACAGAGAGGAGGAAATAATGTCACACCACAAGAATTTATAATGATTAATGTTAGTCTAATAAGCACCAAAGGAAGTGATCACAATTTGCTACTTGTAAAAGCGTTGCCCAGTTTTCCAGTGAGAACCCATCACTATTTGCTTCTGCAGAGCAAGGATTCGGACAGAAGAGAGAGGATGTTGTTGCCCTTTTCCTGAGCAGGCTCTGCACCTGTGCTGAACGCATCACAGGATTAAGCCAATGCTTGTGCGAGGTCTCCCCCGTTTTGCCTCTTGACCTTTCTCTCTGGACTTGTTAGGAACTTGACTGTCTGCCAATTTTGAGACTGCATTCCTGGAGAGTCCTGCTCCTACCTGCCACCCTTTGGGCTAAATAACTTCTCTGCTCTTCTGTCACAGACAGTTCCTTCCACAAAATTACCACCTTGCTGTCCTTGGTGCGTTTGCTAGCAAACCATGCCTCAGGCTTCTGGTGTGCTTGTAGCTAAACCTTAGAAAATACTCACAGATGAATAGGGATACTTTGGATCTCTTGCCGCTAAACTCAGCACTGAACAGCTTTACCAAAACAATTTGAAACGTGCCTGCTCTTCAATTGCCTGCTCTCTGATGCTATACGATTTTAATGAGTGAGGATTCCAAGGTTAGAAAAGAACTTACTTTTCCAAGAAAATTCTGGCGAAAAGGAGTATTACCTGTTCCTTGACTCTTCTTGCCAATTAAGTCACATTTGAATTGTTCTTGCCTCGTGTGATGTGGATGTCTAAAAATGCCAATGAGGCATCCATTTATTTTCAGAATTTGCAAAACCCACAAACTTGACAGCCTTAAGGTGGGATCCCACAGGAATTCACGTGATTCTGTGGTATACCATTGACTTTAAGTGGCTCCAAATACATTCTTAAAATGTCCTGATGTGGCCTATATTTGTGGTGACCTTCACCGTAAAGTACAGTGAGGCAAATAAACACACGCCTAGTAATAACCTGCCAGCCTGAAGGTGAGAGCTTTGCCCATGTGGCGCTGGGATCTGTCAAGGAGCTCTCTTGCTTGAGCAAAAACCAAACTTGCAAAGTGAATGCATTCTTTCAGGTAGCGAGATAATGTCAGCTTTTCACATCATAAATTTTAGGTTAGAGACCTAAAATAAATCACATTGCATTCAGGGTTTTGTAGTTCATAGTTAGGCAAGAGAGAGGAGGTTTTGATTGTAGGATCAAAGTGTGTCTAAAGGGCGTGAGTAAAGGAGTTCCCCCAGGAAACGATTTCAATAGCCATTAGTAACGGCACTACATATGGGATTCACAAGGTATGAAAAAAGCTTACAGCAAGAACAACTTCATGTTCTGTATTATACGATTTCTCCAGTTTGGAATCCCACAGCCTGTAGTTTTTAGATTATTTCCTGTAATATGACATCTGAAAACGTCCCCACAGAGTTAATTTTTAATGTATATCATTTCACGACCTCCTTCTTGTGGAACCACGGAGTGTACAATGTCAGTTTTTGGTTAAAGACTAGCATGTTGGTTTCAAGAGAAAAAAAGAAAAGTGCTATAACCAAGAAAGAAAGCTTGACTCTTTTTCAAAGAAGGAGGAATAACTATTATAATAACATAATGACTCTTTTTAGTTAAAAAATAAATCTCACTTTTTCAAAGTTAGAATAGTTTTACCTAACACATTATCTCTTTATTCTCAAATTTTATTTGCTATTTTGAAAACTGTATTTTATTTATTTTAATAGCAACGACTGAGCCAATGTCTTGAATGCCTGTGCTTTCTTGTTTGTTCTGCATTTTTTACTCTGCTCCTCAAGACAGATGACTGTAAGCTGTTCTCTAGTTGTCGTGTGTGTGTGTGTGTGTGTGTGTGTGTGTGTGTGTATTGTGCTCCCTTACCTCAGTCATGTCTAACTCTTTGCGATTCCACAAACTGTAGCCCACCAGGCTCCTCTGTCCGTAAGATTTTCCCAGCAAGAATACGAGAGTGAGTTGCTATGCCCTCCTCCAAGGGATCTTCCCGACCCAAGGATCGAACCCGTATCTCCAGCATCTCCTGCACTGCACCATCCTGGATTCTTTACTGCTGAGACATCAGGGAAATGTGTGTGTGTGTATACACACACACACACACACACGCACACTCTGGCCCTTTATTAATACAAAGACAACAAAAACTGCAACTATCTATTTGGGATCATTTAATAATGCAGAACCCTCTCTTTTCTCTGCACATCAGCAGTAA
This sequence comes from Aepyceros melampus, assembly GCA_006408695.1. Classification (NCBI taxonomy): domain Eukaryota; kingdom Metazoa; phylum Chordata; class Mammalia; order Artiodactyla; family Bovidae; genus Aepyceros; species Aepyceros melampus. The sequence goes on from SJXQ01005759.1 coordinate 892,870, forward strand.
AATTAAGAGACTGAATCAATCACAGCAAAACCTCCAGAGTTCTTACTCTGGGCAGGTCTGGTGTTTAAATTCTTATTCTACTCTCCGTACAATCACAGGGTCTATGGTGGCTCAGATGGTAAAGTATCTGTCTACAATGCGAGAGACCTGGGTTCGATCCCTGGGTTGGGAAGATTCCCTGGAGAAGGAAATAGCAAGCCACTCCAGTACTCTTATCTTGAAAATCCATGGACGGAGGAGCTTAGTGCAGGCTACTGTCCATGGGCTTGCAAAGAGTCAGGCACAACTGACCGACTTCACTTTCACTTTCCTGCTAAACCTGAGTTGCAGTTTGAGATACATACCAATAGGTGGCAGTGCTACTCACACAGCAGATCGGACCTGAGTAAAGACTCTGCCACGGAAGTACGCCATTAATTACAGACAGTTCAGAAATATGTCTAACAAACATCTTGTTTGCCAGCACAAAGATCAGTCAAATAAGCACACACAAAGAAAACTAACTTGGAATTTGCAAGACAGTATTAAAAGAAACATGCTTCTTTAAAGTTCTGTTTATTTCCTCACATTGTTTATGAGTTCAAATTGCTGCTTCCACTTCTGGACTCCTCATTTGCTTCAGAGACCCAAGCTGAGGGTTCCTGGAGTCCAGCCATAGACACCTAAAGTTTCGTTAGTGTCTAGATGCATGGAAATAATCTTTTAAAATCTGTCCTAAGACCACTTAATTCATGGCTCTTATTGAAGAGTGGTTTTGCTAAAGGAAAAGTAAATTTAGATTTAGATTCTCTCCACAGAGGCTCAACAATATCCCCTTTCTCCTTAGTTCCCTCCTCTCTCACAATCTCCAAAGCAGATAGTATCCCTTTCTGCCCCCAACCCCAGATCTGAACAATAAACAGAGAAGCAACTGGTTCGCAGGTGGTCCAGATGGCTCCAGGAGCCCCTTCTCCTTCCAGGTAGCTTGCTGCCACTCTGTCTGGCAGCACTGCCATTCTCTGATGTGGTCAAGCTGATAAAAGATGAGCGATGATTCAGGAATGTTTGTGCTTGTGTTACTTAGCTTTATGAATTTATATGGGTTATATAATCCTTTATATGGGTAATATAATCTCATGATGTTTGTCTGTCTGTAACTTCTGTGCCTACTCTGAGCCTGTGGCAGCATAAACTTCCTGATCAGGGGCTACTCACTCCCTGAAGAGCATACCAGGATCCTTGCTCCTGGTGGTCTAGCTATATCCTCAGCTATTTCTGCACTAAATGAGCTTGCTTTGCTCAAGGAACTCAACCCATTTCTTTCCCAGCCAAATGCATTTTAACTTAACCTGAACATAAAATATTTTAAATGATTAATTAGCAACTGCCCCATAGGACTTGGATGAAATTTATTCAAGTTAGGCACTCTATGGAAATTTCATAAAATGGGTAGTTCACAATCAACAGACAGAAATCACAGGCATAGGTTATATGTTGCAAGAGTTATGAATTTAAGTTAGATCTTAAAGAAAAGTTTCTGTTATAATGATAAGTACTGAATTCTCATTTGTATTTTTTGTGGAGCCTCTAATATCTGTATGTTCCAAGTTTATATTTTATAGCATCTCCATTTTTAAGTTGAGGAATCTTAGGAAGAATGTTTAAATATCTCGCCCAAGGACACCCAGTTAGTCCTTAAGCAAAAGCCAGGAAAATTGCCAACAAAGCTGACTTTCTGCAGTGTGTTAACCTGAATCATGCTTTCTTGGAAGTCTAATTCTGGACTGTGATATTTCTACTCTAACAGCTCACAGTGAAGAAGGGGAAAAAAAAAAAAAAGCAAAAACCTGATATTATATACACACCTTGAAATCCTTTAAAGTATGTGAAATATTTTTGCAAATATTCAGACTGAGTTTAAATGAAGGAAAGCATTCTGTTAGTGGTTTGCATATCCGTTAGAGTAAATGAGCTGACGGCCAAGATAGTCAATGGCCACACAAGATGATAAAAGTTAAGGACAGTTGGATAGATTTTCACTTGGGCTGGCAGCAAGAAACACCTGGTATAGAGTGACAGATGGACGAGTGGGAGAAGGACTCTTGTTTTTGATTTTAACACTCCTATTAGCTGAAGCCGGAGAAGGCAGTGGCACCCCACTCCAGTACTCTTGCCTGGAAACTCCCATGGACGGAGGAGCCTGGTGGGCTGCAGTCCATGGGGTCGCTGAGAGTTGGATACGACTCAGTGACTTCACTTTCACTTTTCCCTTTCATGCATTGGAGAAGGAAATGGCAACCCACTCCAGTGTTCTTGCCTGGAGAATCCCGGGGACGGGGGAGCCTGGTGGGCTGCCGTCTATGGGGTCGCACAGAGTCGGACACGACTTAAGCGACTTAGCAGCAGCAGCAGCATTAGCTGAAGCACTGACTCTGTTCTAAAAGCAGCTGCTCACCTTCTCTCCTCTTGGCTGGGAAACAGCCTACTGTAAGGCTTACGGAACCACAGGACCACCGGGAGGAGGCCAAGTCAAGAGCAGAGTTAGACACAGGCAACAGATTTAATGTGGAAAACAAGAAGGAAAATTCCTCTTGAAAACAACTATGGGAATATAACTATATTTTTTAAATGTGTGTATATTTTTCTTCTATCTTAAATAATTTTCTCTCTCTACAAGAATATAGCTCGAAAGTGTTAGCTGCTCAGTCATGTCTGACTCTATGAGACTTCATGGACTGTAGCCTACCAGGCTCCTCTGTCCATGGAATCCTCCAGGCAAAGAATACTGGAGTGGGTAGCCATTCTCTTCTCTTCTCATCAGGGGATCTTCCTGATGCAGAGATCAAACTTTGGTCTCCTGCATTGCAGGCAGATTCTTTACCATCTGAGCCACCAGGGAAGCCCCCCTCTATAAGAATACTCAATAAACACTGCATTCTCTGTATGAAAGGCTTCTTAATTATTCTTGAAAGAAGTCATCATCTCTAAGATTTTTATTTTTCTGAGATCTCCATATTTTAATCAAATATTTCTTCAAGGATTGATTATAAAATATCAGCTTAACTCAGTTATAAAGTTATTTTAAGTCATTCTTGGGACTTCCCTAGTAGTCCAGTGGTTAAGACTCTGTGCTTCCAACGCATGGGGCATGGGTCCAATCCTTGGTCAGGGAACTAAGATCCCACATGCCACACAGCCAAAAAAATAAATAAATCAAATTAAATCATTTTAAGTCACTCAGTTACCAAATCATGTATACAATGATGATGTATTAAATTTTAAATCTGATATATAAAAGGTTGAACACTATACAGATTTTTTGTTGCAAACTCATATCAAAACCACAAAATTTAGATTTGTAATTTCTTTGCTTTTTAAGCTTGCAAAACCCCACAAAAATGCATCCCACAGATTTGTGTTTTACTTCATAATTGCTTTTTTTTTTATTGATTTTATATTATTAAATTAGCAAAAACAAATGTATTATTTATTTTGCTGGAATTATGTTTTGTGAGCTGGGACAACTGAAAACCTACTGATGGCTACATTAAGAAGTAAGTTTTGCAAATAATAAACCTTTTTTACACCCTATCAAAATAGTATTCCTTTCATTTATGTAAAAGTTTTCCTTGAATATTTTATAACTATTGTTTTAGATGGGAAGATCGTTATTTATCTTAAAACTTCTAATTTTGTTATTTTAAAAAAGACAAGAAAAAGATTGCTGTACAGATAATTCTTGAATTGTTCTCTCAATTTTCTATTGAATATAACCTGGGGGAAGAATTTCTAAAGGGTTGAAGGAAGCAGAAGGAGCTGCTCTAACAAAGTCCTTGTATTAATAACTAAGAAATCTGTTAACACTGCTGTAAAATTTCTTAATTGATATGGAAATTTGATTGGATCCCGTGGGGGGATTCATTTTCCTGGGAAGTTCTCTGAAAAAGAATGGTGCAAAATCAGAAGTTGAAGAAAAGCATGTAGAAGTAATCAGGCTCTGTCTTTAATTCAGTGTATATCAGATAACTAAGAATTTCATTAGTAAGAGAATCAGCACAGGTGGATGAAAGTAAAACATCTATCCAAAGTAAAGACTACTTTTTAAAATATTTGAACTTCAACAACAATACTGAGCCAAGTATAGATTGTTTAAGAGTAATTAACAAAGCAAAATCATAGCTGAGGTCACCTTGTCTTTCAGATTTCTTACCTACATTTGCTGGGCACTCTTGAGTCTGGGTGCCAGAAAACTGGTTTCTTCATTTCTTAATCATTTTCAGGGTTCATTCTCCAGAGCCCTGATCTGCCTCAGACATTGTGGGTCCAGACTCACTCTATTCACTTTCTCTCAAACAAACCTGAGCTAATGAAATAAGACATGGTTTGGGTAACCTTACAGAGCATATCAACGTTGTAGGCTGGTTCAGTTTAATTCTTTTTAGGAGAACAATAACATTCTAGATTCAAAGGGAAGGGATCATTTGGGAGTGTGTTAAGGAATATGCGATACAGAGAAGGAAAAAGAGTGTATTATGAAAATAGAAGGGGGTCATTTTAAGCAGATCACTTAATTTGTCTTGAAAGAAATACATGAACAGGTTATTGTAGCAGAATCGTAAACAAGGTAATGGGATTTAAAACTAGTTTACAAAATGTGTCATGGAAAAAATAGAGTGATATAACTCCAGGGATCAAGGTACCTTTGCATGCTTTTAAAACTCACAGAGCCTCTATCTGTGGATTTCCTGCTCCCATGTACAATGTCAGAGGAGGGTGGCAATAATATTATCTTTGAGTAAATTTAGTTATGATGGCAGGAGATATGAATAGACCATATTGAGGATTCATTCAAAATCTTTGTTATCATGGTGCTAAAAAAGAATTCAGTATCTGTGATTGATTTATTTATTCCTCACAGAAAAGGTGCTTTGGCTGCAGATTCACATTGAAAAGAAACATGGTCCTTTAGAAAATTTGCCAGCAATTACTTGGTCTCCAGTTCCAATTTATCAATTGAACGATCTGTCTAAACTTGTATTAATGTACTGCTATTCTAGTCAGCCACTTGGCAGCTTTACGATATTGCACCTTTTTACATACTGAAGATAAATAAAGTTGTTACATTCTTCTTTTGCTAGCACTTAAATTCCCAAATTTCTACATGCCAAAATTGTTTTGGCAAAGAAATATTTAGCAAAAAAAGTATACTATTGGTGAGAAATGTTAAGTTGGTGTATCCACTGTGGAAAATACTTTCTCAAAAAACTAAAAATAGAACTACCACATTACACAGCAACTCCATTCTGGGGTATATATCAAAAAAAATTAAAAAAGGAAGAAAGAAAGAAAAAGAAAACACTAATTCAAAAAGATATATGCTTTCCAATGTTCATAGCAGTGTTATTTACAATAGCCCAAGATATGGAAGCAACCTGAGTGTCAATCAACAGATGACTGAGTAAGGAAAATAACATACACATACATGCACACACACAGCAATAAAAAAAAAAAAATTGCCATTTGCAATAGCACAAATGGACTTGGAGGGTATTATGCTAAATGAAGCAAGTCAGATAGAGAAAGACAAACCCTGTACAATAACACATGCGAAACTTAAAAAATAAAACAAACTATTGACTGTAACGAAAAGAAACAGATACAAAGTTATAGAGAAAAAACTAGTGGTTACCAGCGGGGAAAGGGAAGGGGGAGGGGCAACATAAAGGAGAGGGCTAAGAGGTCCAAACTACCAAGTGAAAAATAAATAAGCAAAGCCCAGCATCTCCCCACACTCCCAGCTGCCACCATCTTGAACTGAGGTATGGTTGCTACCATTGTGCACCTGCAACTCCAGTCTTAAGTGCTGTGTGCAAGGCCTCTGCAAGTGGCACCCTCTGAACAAGTGAAACTTGACTAAGCACAAAGGGAAAGCAAAAGAGATCAAGCCCTGAGCCTTTGGAGTGGGAGCACTGAATTCAAGACCCTAGACTACCAGAGAACTAACCCTAGTGAGTATAAAATAGTGAGAACTCACACAAAGGAAACCATTTGAATACAAGACCCGGCATCACCCAACCACCAGTAGCACTGTGTACAGGATGCCTCCTCAAACAACAAAGAGAACAAAAGTATAAACCGAATCATCAGCAGACAGGATTACCACCTCACTCAGCCTTGCCCATCAGAGGAAAAACAATCAAACAAAAACTCAGCACTGTAGCCTACCAGGCTCCTCCATCCATGGGATTCTCCAGGCAAGAGTACTGGAGTGGGTAGCCATGTCCTTCTCCAGGGGATCTTTCCAACCCAGGGACTGAACCCAGGTCTCCCGCATTGCAGGCAGACATTTTAACCTCTGAGCCACCAGGAAAGACCACCCTATACAAAGCTCACACAAACCTCTGGACCAACCTTAGGAGGGAAGAAACCAAAAGGAAGAAGGAATTCAACCATCTTCAAGGAAAGAATTCAACTTTCCTGGAAGCCTGTGAAAGAAAGACTCCAAACACAATAACTTACAAAAAAATAATGAAAAGGGAGAGGAACATTGCACAAAGAAGGAACACACTACAAACACAGAAGTCAACATAAATGAAGAGGAAATAGGTAAACTACCTGAAAAGAATTCAGAATAATGATGGTAAAGATGATCAAAAACCTTGAAAACAAAATGGAGAAAACGCAAGTATCAATTAATGAAGACCTAGAAGAATTAAAGAATAAATGTACAGAGACATACAATTACTGAAATTAAAAATACTCTAGAAGGAATCAATAGCAGAATATCGGAAGCAGAAGAATGAATCAGTGAACAGGAAGATAAAATGGTGGAAATAACTTCTGAAGGGAATAAAGCAAAAAGAATGAAAAGAGCTGAGAACAGTCTCAGAGACCTCTGGGACCATATCAAACACGCCAACATTTGAATCATAGGGGTCCCAGAAGAAGAAGAGAAAAAGAAATGGTATGAGAAAAATTTTGAAAAGATTATAGTTGAAAATTTCCCCAACATGGAAAAAGAAAGTCCAAGTCCAAGAGGCACAAAGAGTCCCATACACGGTAAACCCAAGGAGAACACGCAAAGACACATACTGATCAAACTAGCAAAGATGAAACACAAAGGAAGAATGCAAAAGCAGCAAGGGAGAAGCAACAAGTAACATACAAGGGAAACCCCATATGCTTAACAGCTGATCTTTCAGCAGAAACTCTACAGGCCAGAAGGGAATGGCAGGACATATTTAAAGTACTGAAAGGGAAAAATCTATAACCATGATTTCTGTACCCGGCAAAGATCTCATTTGGAATTGATGGAGAAATAAAAAAAAAACTTTTCAAACAAACAAAAGTTAGGAGAATTCTGTATCACCAAACCAGCTTTACAACAAATGTTAAAGGGACTTACATAGTCAAGAAATAACAACAGAAGAAAAAAGATCTACAAAATCAACCCCAAACGATTAAGAAAATGGCAATAGGAACTTATACATCAGTAACTACTTTGAATGTAAATGGATTAAATGCTCCAACCAAAAGACACAGACTGGCTGATTGGATACAAAAACAAGGCCCATATATATATGCTGTCTACAAGAAAACCACTTCAGACCTAAAGTCACATATAAACTGGAAGTGAGAGGATGGAAAAATATATTCCGTGCAAATGGCAAGCACAAGAAAGCTGGAGTAGCAATCCTCGTATCAGACAAAATAGATCTTAAAGATTACAAGAGATGAAGAAGAACACTACATAATAATCAAGGGATCAATCCAAGAGGAAGACAAAACAATTGTCAACATCTATGCACCCAACATAGGAGCACCTCAATATATAAGACCAACATTAACAGACATAAAAGGAGAAGTTGACAGTAACACAATAATAGTAGGGGACTTTAACACCCCACTCACACCAATGGACAGATCATCAAAACAGAAAATTAAAAGGAAACACAAGTCTTAAATGATACATTAGATGAGATGGATCTCATTGATATCTTCAGGACATTCCATTCAAATTCAGAACAATACACCTTCTTTTCAAGTGCACATGGAATATTCTCCAGGATAGACTACATTTTGAGTCACAAATCAAACCTCACTAAATTTAAGAAAACTGAAACTGTATCAAGCATCTTCTCTGACCACAGCGTATGAGACTAGGTATCAATTACAAGAAAAAACGTATAAGAAACACAAACACATGCAGATTAAACCACACGTTTCTAAATAACCAACAGGTTACTGAAGAAAGCAAAAGGGAAATCAAAACATTTCTAGAAACAAATGATAATGAAAACACAACTCAAAAGCTATCAGGTGCAGCAAAAGCAGTTCTAGGAGGGAAGTTTAGAGCAATACAATCCTACCTCAAGAAACAAGAGAAACATCAAATAGGCAACCTAACTTTATACCTAAAGCAACTGGAAAAAGAACAAACACCCCAAAATTAGTAGAAGGAAAGAAATCGTAAAGATCCAAGCAGAAATACATGGAAAAGAAATGAAGGAAACAATAGTAAAGAGTAATAAAACTAAAAGCTGGCTCTTTGGAAAGAAAAACAAAATTGACAAACCTTCAGCTGGACTCATCAAGAAAAAAAGAAAAAAGAATCAAATCAACAAAATTAAAAATGAAAAAGGAGACAATGCAGAAATACAAAGGATTATAAGAGACTATTATGAACAAATATATGGCAATAAAATGGATAACCTGGAAGAAATGGACAGATTCTTAGAAAAGTTAAATCTTCTAAGACTGAACCAGGAAGAAATGGAAATTATGAATAACCCAATTATAAGCACTGAAACTGAAGCTATAATCAAAAATCTCCCAAAAAACAAAGCCCAGGACCAGATGGCTTCACAGAAGAATTCTATCAAACATATAGAGAAGAGCAAATGCCTATCCTTCTAAAACTCTTTCAAAAAACTACAGAGGAAGGAACACTTCCCAACTCATTCTACAAGGCCACCATTACCCTGATACCAAAACCAGACAAAGACAACACAAAAAAAGAAAACTACAGGCCAATATCACTGATGAACATAGATGCAAAAATCCTCAAAAAAATTTTAGCAAACAGAATTCAGCAACACATCAAAAAGTTCATACACCATGATCAAGTTGGGTTTATTCCAGAGATGCAAGGATTCTTCAATAAACACTAATCAACAATGTGATACACTGTATTAATAAGTTGAAAGATAAAAACCGTATGATAATCTCAACCAACGCAGAAAAGTCTTTGACAAAATTCAGCACCCATTTATGATTAAAATGCTTCAAAAAATGGGCATAGAAGAGGCATAAAACTACCTCAACATAGGCAAGGCCATATATGATAAGCCTATGGCAAACATTATTCTCAATGGTGAAAAACTGAAAGCATTCCCCCTAAGATAAGGTACAAGAGAAGGGCCTCCACTTTCACCACTATTATTCAACACAGCTCTGGAAGTCCTAGCTACAGCAATCAGAGAAGAAAAATTAATAAAAGGAATCCAGATCAGAAAAGAAGAAGTAAAGCTCTCACTGTTTGCAGATGACATGATAAACTTTTTCCATGTTCCTGGGTAGGAAGAATCAATATTGTGAAAATGACTATAATACCAAACACAATCTACAGATTTAATGTGATCCCTATCAAATTCTCAATGTCACTTTTCACAGAACTAGAACAAAAAGTTTCACATTCATATGGAAATACCAAAGATCCCAAATAGCCAAAGAAGTCTTAAGAAAGAAGAATGGAACTGGAGAATCAACCTTCCTGACTTCAGATTATACTGCAAAGCTACAGTCATCAAGATAGTATGGTACTGGCACAAAAACAGAAACATAGACCAATGGGACAAGATAGGAAGCCCAGAAATAAAGCATGCACCTATGGGTACCTTAGTTTTGACAAAGAAGGCAAGAATATACAATGGGCAAAGACAGTCTCTTCAATAAATGGTGCTGGGAAAACTGGACAGCCACATGGAAAAGAATGAAATTAGAACACTTCTTAACATAATACACAATAACAAACTCAAAATGGATTAAAGACCTAAATGTAAGATAGGAAACTATAAAACTCTTAGAAGTAAACATAGGCAGAACATGCAATGACATAAATCAAAGCAAGATCCTCTATGACCCACCTCCTACAGCAATGGAAATAAAACCAAAAGTAAACAAATGGGACCTGATTAACTGAAAAGCTTTTGCACAGCAAAGGAACTACAAGCAAGGTGAAAAGAAAACCCTCAGAATAGGAGAAAATAATAGCAAATGAAACTGACAAAGGATTAATTTCCAAAATATACAAGCAGCTCATACAACTTATACCAGAAAAACAAACAACCCAATCAAAAAGTGAGAAAAAGACCTAAACAGACATTTCTCCAAAGAAGACATACAGATGGCTAACAAACACATGAAAAGATGCTCAACATCGCTCATATTAGACAAATGCAAATCAAAACTACAATGAGATATCACCTCACACTGGTCAGAATGGCCCTCATCAAAAAGTCTACAAACAACAAATGCTGGAGAGGGTGTGGAGAAAAGGGAACACTCTTGCATTATTGGTGGGAATGGAAATTGATATAGACACTATGGAAGACAATATGGAGATTCCTTAAAAAACTAAGAATAAAACCACCATATGACCCAGCAATCCCACTCCTAGGCATACACCCTGAGGAAACCAAAATTGAAAGAGACACGTGTACCCCATTGTTCATTGCAGCACTATTTACAATAGCTAGAACACAGAAGCAACCTAGATGTCCATTGACAGATGAATGGATAATGAAGTAGGGGTACATATACACAATGGAATCTTACTCAGCCATAAAAAGGAACCCATTTGAGTCAGTTCCAATGAGGTGAATGAACCTAGAACCTATTATACAGAATGTAGTGAGTCAGAATGAGAAAGATAAATACTGTATTTTAACACATGTATATGGAATATAGAAAAATATTATCGAAGAATTGATTTGCAGGGCAACAATGGAGAAAGAGACATAGAGAATGGACTTATGGACATGAGGAGAGGGGAGGAGAGGGTGAGTGAAATGTATGCTGCTGCTCACTTCAGTCGTGTCCGACTCTGTGCGACCCCACAGACGGCAGTCCACCAGGCTCCACCGTCCCTGGGATTCTCCAGGCAAGAATACTGGAGTGGGTTCCCATTTCCTTCTCCAATGCATGAAAGTGAAAAGTGAAGTGAAGTTGCTCAGTTGTGCCCGACTCTTAGCGACCGCATGGATTGCAGCCTACCAGGCTCCTCCATCCATGGGATTTTCCAGGCAAGAGTACTGGAGTGGGGTGCCATTGCCTTCTCTGGGTGAGATGTATGGAAAGAGTAATATAGAAACTTACATTACCATATGTAAAATAGATAGCCAACGGGAATTTGCTGTATGGCTCAGAACATTCAAACAGGGGCTCTGTATCAACCTAGAGGGGCGGGATGGAAAGGGAGAAGGGAGGGAGGTTCAAAAGGGAGGGGATAAATGTATATGTATGGCTGATTCACCTTGAGGTTTGACAGAAAACAGCAAAATTCTGTAAAGCAATTATCCTTCAATAAAAAATAAATTTAAAAATAAATAAGCTACAAGGATATACTATAAAACAAAAGGATATAGTCAATATTTTATAATAATTATAAAGTATGGCTTTTAACATTACACCTCAAATGTACATAAGATTGTACATTATCTATGGGCTTCCCAGGAGGCACTCGTGGTAAAGAACCCACCTACCAATGCAGAAGCATGAGAGACATAGGTTCAACCCCCGGGTTGATAAGATCCCCTGGAGGAAGGCATCCAATATTCTTGCCTGGAGAATCCCTAGGACAGAGGAGCCTGGTGGGCTACAGTCCATAGGGATGCAAAGAGTCAGACGTGACTGAAGCAACTTAGCATGCACGCACGCACCTACATTAACTATAACTCAGTTTAAAAGAGCACAACTCATACAAGAAACAGTGATACACTGTACTTCATGAACATTAAAAATTTAAAGCTTCAAAACACAGAGAAAGAAGGAAAAAGAAAGGAAAAAAAAAAGACAATACACTGGCAGAAAATATCTGCAAATCTTATCTCTTGATAAAAGCTTGCATCCAAAATATAGAATTCATACAATTCATTAAGAAGACAAACATCCCAAATAAAAACTGGGCAAATATTTGAATAGCTATTTCACAAAAGAAGATAGACGTATGACTGATAAGCAATGCCAAGATGTTTAACATTTTAAAACTACACTACTTTACACCGACTAGACAGGCAATAATCAAAAAACAGACAGTAACTAGTGGAAAAATTCTTATACAACCCTAGAGGAAATTTAAAATAATGTTAAAGACTTTGGGGTAAAAAAATTGCCTGTTTCTTGAAAATTAAACATAAAATTACCTTATGATCTACTCCTAGAAATTTACCTAAGAGAAGTGAAAATATATTTGCATAAAAAGACATGTGGCATATTTACTGCAGGCTTATTCATCATAGTCAACAACTGTTAGATAGCAATTCAAATGTCTATTAATTGACAAATGAACAAATAAGACATATTATAAAAAATCCATGGAATATGGTCAGCAATAAAAAGAACAAACTACAGATAAATGCTAAACATGGACAGAAACACAAATATGCTACATGAAAATAGCCAGAATGAAAAGACTAAATATTTCCAGATTTTATTTATATGAAATGAAAGTCGCTCAGTTGTGTCCGACTCTTTGCAACCCCATGGACTGTATAGTCCGTGGAATTCTCCAGGCCAGAATGCTGACGTGGTTAGCCTTTCCCTTCTCCAGGGGATCTTCCCAACTCAGGGATCGAACCCAGGTCTCCCGCACTGCAGGCGGATTCTTTACCAGCTGAGCCACAAGGGTAGCCCACAAGGGAATGTCCTCAAAAGGCAAATTTATCAATACAGAAAGCCAATCAGTGGCTGCCTGGGGTTGGGATCAAAACCAAACCTACAGGCTGGCACAGGCAAACTTGGGGGAGTGGTGAAATGTATTCAGTAATTGGCTTGGGTGATGGCTGCCCAACTTTTCACATTTATTAATAACCACTGAATTGTACATACACCTACAATGTGTGATAAGCGGAATAATGACCTCCCTAAAAAATATTTACATTTCAATCCCACAAGCTTGTGAATATGCTACCTTACACAGGGAAAAAGGATTATCTAGATGTGATTAAGAGTTCAGACTCTGAGATGAGAAGGTTATCCTAAATATCTATGTGAGTCCACAGAATTACATAAAGCAGAAGATTTGGTCCGAAAGATGCAACATGTTTGATCCTCCATTTAAGCTTTGAAGATGAAGAGAGGGAACAAGGACTTCTAGAAGCTGGCAAGGGCCCTCAGCTGACAGTAAGAAATGGAAGTCTTATTCTCATAACCACAGTGAATTCAACTATGCCAAGAAACTGAATGAAATTGTCTCCTACAGCCTCCAGAAAGGAACAGAACTTGCAGACATTTTAGTTTTAGTTTGGTGAGACCTATACCAGACTGTTCATATGCATTACTATGAGATAATAAATTTGTGTTATTTTAAGCCCCTGTGTTTGTGGTAAACTTGTTAAGGTGGCAATAAAATGCAATGCATGATGGGAGAAAAAGAATTATAAGAGGACTTTTATGAATCACATCAAGGGAAAGTGTTTAAAACTGGGAAAAAAAGATTCCATGTTCTTTCAATGTCATACAGAACATAAGTTCAAACAGGAATTATTTAATTCTCTAGAAGATTGCACTTGTTTTCATTTTGCTGATTTTATTTAAGTAAGAGTTGAGTATCTGTGACATAACATGTTAACTTAATGGATTTCTTTCTGGTAGAAAAAAATTATCTCCAAAGGTTATGGCTTTGTAGCTCTATAACTAGTCTTGACTAATCCAGCAACATTATGTCAAAGAAACTTGTTTTTTAATACCTACATACTCTGAGATTCAAATGCCCTCAGAAAACCTTTAAAATATCTCTCCTATTCCTCCACCCACAGCCCCTTGCAACCCCCGTTTTACTCTGTGTTCACTAGTTTGACTTTGATTCCACACGTAAGTGATATGCACACTATTTTTCTTTTCAGTTTAGTTGAGTCGCTCAGTCATGTCTGACTCTTTGCGACCCCATGAATCGTAGCATGCCAGGCCTCCCTGTCCATCACCAACTCCCAGAGTTCACCCAAACTCATGTCCACTGAGTCGGTGATGCCATCCAGCCATCTCATCCTCTGTCGTCCCCTTCTCCCCTGCCCCCAATCCCTCCCAGCATCCGGGTCTTTTCCAATGAGTCAACTCTTCGCATGAGGTGGCCAAAGTACTGGTGTTTCAGCTTCAACATCAGTCCTTCCAATGAACATCCAGGACTGATCTCCTTCAAAATGTACTGGTTGGATCTCCTTGCAGTCCAAGGGACTCTCAAGAGCCTTCTCCAACACCACAGTTCAAAAGCATCAATTCTTTGGCACTCAGCCTTCTTCACAGTCCAAATCTCACATCCATACATGAGCACTGGAAAAACCATAGCCTTGACTAGATGGACCCTTGTGGACAAAGTAATGTCTCTGCTTTTGAATATGCTGTCTAGGTTAGTCATGGATTGCTCTTCCAAAAAGCAAGCGTCTTTTAATTTCATGGCTGCAATCACCATCTGCAGTGATTTTGGAGCCCAAAAAAATACAGTCTGTCACTGTTTCCACTGTTTCCCCATCTATTTCCTGTGAAGTGATGGGACCAGATGCCATGATCACAGTTTTCTGAATTTTGAATTTTAAGCCAACTTTTTCACTCTCCTCTTTCACTTTCATCAAGAGGCTCTTTAGTTCTTCTTTGCTTTCTGCCATAAGGGTGGTGTCATCTGCATATCTGAGGTTATTGATATTTCTTTTGGCAATCTTGATTCCAGCTTGTGCTTCATCCATTCCAGCATTTCTCATGATGTACTCTGCATATAAGTTAAATAAGCAGGGTGACAATATACAGCCTTGACCTACTCCTTTCTCAATTTGGAACCAATCTTTTGTTCCATGTCCATTTCTGACTGTTGCTTCTTGACCTGCATACAGATTTCTAAGGGGACAGGTCAAGTGGTCTGGTATTCCCATCTCTTGAAGAATTTTCCACAGTTTGTTGTGACCCACACAGTCAAAGGCTTTGGGCAGTCAATTGCTGGGGGCCAGCATGAGGAACTTCGCCCATGGCAAAGGTCATGAGGAAGGAGGCTTGGCATACGCAAAGGCGTGATCAAGCCTCAGGAAACCCCCTGTTCCTGAGCATCTACCCCCAAAACCAAGAGTCTGTTTTAGGCTCTCACCTACACCTCTGACTTTACGGGGGGCTCTCCCCCATAACCATTTCTCTCGGAGAAGGAGTTAATTTGCAGCTCCAGTTGATAAAATTCCTGGGCGTGACAAGAGTGTTTCAGCTCCTCTGAAGGTTATCTAACCTGCCTGTATAGGTTCATCCAGCCACATGTGATTGTTTACAGCCTCCCAACAGCAAGAGGCACAAGATGTTTTAGACTTACTAAAGGCAGATTCTTTTGGGAAGTTAGAATTTATTAGTATAATGGGTTGATTAGGAATTATATTGGTGAAGGGTTTTTCATTTGTTGTGCCAATAACTGCTACTAATTCCCTGCCCTGGGTGTGACAAGGGTGTCTCAGGTCAAACCTCTCTGCTGGCAAACTAGTTTGTGTGATAGGATTATCCATACTCCTGCCACATGATTGTTTACTACCTCTCAACCATAAACAGCACAGAGAGTTTGGGGTATTTTGAAGGTCTTAATTAGCATAGGGCTTTTCTCATTGTTGAGTCAATGATTGCCAGGCCTCCACATCCTTAGGCACCTGGGAATATATTAATCAATGTATTTGGAATATAGAAACAGAAATGTAGTTTTTGATGTTAGCAATACTAGACTTTTTGAGTTAATGAATTTTCTCCTTTGGTATACATCACTGTACTTTGTTATAAATCACTGTGTCCTTGCTATGTAAAAATGTAACTTTATCACTATCTTAAGACTAAATAGATCTTAAGGGGAACATTGGTAAAGGGAATTCATTTGTTAGGCTGATGTTTTACTGTTAAGTCTCCATTTTCCCTGCCCTTATAATGAATATAACTAGCATATAAAAAAATAAGTATTAACCTTTAAGATTAATCATGTTAACCTTGGGTTAAATAAATTCCTTTCTTGATTGTAACTCACTACACCCTCACCCTATAGGAATGTAACTTTACTTGGAGGGTGGTGCCTGGTTTAAGGAAAAATACCCTTGGAAAAAATAAGTTTTTTGGTTATCAGAAAGGGTCATAAAGTGTCAGCAGGCCTCATGGCCAGAAGATGATGTAAAACCCCTAAGACCTTTTTTTATGCAAATCACCCGATTTTGATAAAGGTCAGGACTGCTGACCCCCACGTGACTCTGTATTCATCCCTATGTGTAACAAAAGGTATATAAGCAAACCTGAAAATAAAGAAAACGGATCAGTTTCCGGAAAGACTGATTCCCCCATGTCGTTCTTTCTCATCCTCTGTATTTCTGGCTGAATTCCCATCTGGAGCACGGGTGCCCGCCACATCTGCTTACTTGCCCTGGCTTTCAAGTCCACGCGAGAAGGTGCCCAAGGAGGGGCACCTTTCGATGTTCAAGTGGCGCCGGTGGCCCAACGTAGATGGTGCAAATTCCTTGTCTTGGAATTTTATTGGTATCCCGTGTAAACCAAGTTATTCAGCCTCTTTCTCTCCTCTAATACCTCTTACTATTTTCTGGCTGAATTCCCATCTGGCACTTGGGTCCTCACCAAGCCTACTAACTCTGCCTGGGCTTCTAAGATCGGACCGCCGGGNGTGACTCTGTATTCATCCCTATGTGTAAAAAAGGTATATAAGCAAACATGAAAATAAAGAAAATGGGATCAGTTTCTGGAAAGGCTGATTCCCCCCGTGTCGTTCTTTCTTTCCCCTTCTGGCTGAATTCCCATCTGGGGAGTGGGTACTTACCAAGCCTACTAATTATGCCTGGGCTTCTAAGATCGGACCGGGGAGGCCTCAGTGCCTCCTCTCCTTCGGGAGAATGGAAAGACGCCTGTGGCCTACGTAGGTGGTGATTGGTATTCCACATAAATCAAGTTATTCAGCCTTCTTTTCTCCATCTAAATTTTCCTACTATACTATTATTTCCTAATCTAATCTTATATTTCTAAAAGTGTTTTTCTCGCCGACTCCGTCTCCACCTTCGAATCACCCTGGATCCACCGGGGCTGGACCCCGGCATCTTTCTTCAGGAATATATATAATCACTGCAAATGTTTACAACCTCTAACTTGTGGCTCAAGGTAAATCATTCCTATATGATTTACTAGGCTCTTTTGCTAGGAATCATGGTCAAATGGAGCCTAGTACCCTTGGCTCCTTGGCCGACAACTTACAGCAAAGCTCAGGCATTCTGAATGTGTAGCAAAAAAGCTTAAAACACCTCTTCAAAACATTTCTCCTAAATTAGCTTCTATACAATTTTGAAAATGTGTTCTGGAAGTATAAGGAAGATAACGTTGCTTATTTATAGAATAGCCTTTTGGACTCTGTGGGAGAGGGAGAGGGTGGGATGATTTGGGAGAGTGGCAGTGTAACATGTATGATATCATAAGTGAAATGAATCGCCGGTCTAGGTTCGATGCAGGATGCAGGATGCCTGGGACTGATGCACGGGGATAATCCAGAGAGATGGTGTGGGGCGGGAGCAGGGAGGTGGGGGTTGGGATTGGGAGTTCATGTACACTCGTGGCTGATTCATGTCAATGTATAGCAAAACGAATACAGTATTGTAAAGCAAAACAAACTAAAAAATAAAAATTAATTTAAAAAAATACATGAAAGGGCAATTAAAAAAACACACATGCTTGGAAAAAAACAATATATACAATAGAAAGGCAACTGTCATTTGACCAGGATTTTGCCAAATCTTCAAGTCAAGTCATGACAAATAAACTATCGATTATTTTAATCACTATATATGTTTATCTAATGCTGAAGCTGAAACTCCAATACTTTGGCCACCTGATGTGAAGAGCTGACTCATTTGAAAAGACCCTGATGCTGGGAAAGATTGAGGGCAGGAGGAGAAGGGGATGACAGAGGATGAGATGGTTGGATAGCATCACCAACTCAATGGACACGGGTTTGGGTAGGCTCTGGGAGTTGGTGATGGACAGGGAGGCCGGCGTGCTGCAGTTCATGGGGTCACAAAGAGTTGGACATGACTGAGCGACTGAACTAAACTGAACTGAACCTAATAAAAGAGTATTCAAGCAATTCTGTTTTCAACATATTAAAAGTCATTTACATGACATAGATTTTGAGTAGAGGAATGTAGCTCTAGGCTCTATTTAAGCATATTTCAGATGTAAGTAATTAAGAATGCCAGCGCACCAAGGTACACTTAAGCAATACATTAATAATAATATTTGGTTTAAAATATACCCTGATTTTAAGCAGGGGATTATTAATGTATTATGAATCTGTACTAATTATCACAGTAGAATGCCCAGAATTTTAAATGAGAAACTAATTCATAATAGTAATTTCTATTTTCAAAAAATCAAGCTTAATTCGATGTCTAATAAGTACCTTACGACTTGCCCAAACTTCTTTATCATTGTTACTGTAGCACGTGATTTGAGAACATCTTAAAAAGCTATTACTTTTCCTGACATCTAATTTGCATCAGGTTCTTAATTTTCAACTGAAAATCAATTAGGCACTCAAAAATAGAAGAGCCAGTGAAATTACGTTATCAATAACAGTGCTATTTTACTGAAACCAGTGAGCAGTAAAGACAATGACAGGCCGGAGTTTTTCACTATGAAACGTATTTTGCTCTTTAAAGACATGTTTATAAAGCTCCCATCAAAATGATTCCAGATGACACATTCAAACAGTGTTTCTAAAGTTTCTAGAAGGAAATATTCCTCTTCACACACATTTCTCCCTTTATTCTTATAAGTCCTAAGTCCCAAGTATCTTTCTCTAATTATGGCCTAATTATTGTTGAATCCTTGTCATGCCTCCACGAAATCTCTCTTGGATCTGCAGAATACCTGCCGCCTCTTAGCCCAAGTGTTTATCACTTTGGACCCAGACTGTTGCAGGTACCTCCAGGCCTCCAGTCCAGTTTTATTCCTCCCCATCCATACCCCTGGAATAGGATATGGCAAACCACTCCAGTATTCTTGACTGGAAAATCCATGGACAGAGGCGCCTGGTGGGCTACCATTCATGGGTCACAAAGAGTAGGACACCACTGAACACACAGCACATCCATCCCATCCCTGGTTCATGTTGTATCATGAAATATGCATCTTAAAAGCATGGGACCCCATGGCTTGCAGAGAAGAAAAACATATATATATATATATATATATATATATATAATTTAATACATACTTGAAACTTTCCACCGTCTGATATTAACTTATTCACTCACCATTTCTCCCATTGTTTCTCAGTAAAAAGTTCCTGTCCTCCACTTTGCCCCTTGGAACCATGCCTCCAGAGCACACATTGGTTTACTTAGAAACCCCACGTTTCCCAAGACCTCCAACAGAGGTGTGCACAGAACAAGCAACATGTGCGTGAAAGCTTGACTTATTTCAAGTCATGAGATCACCATATTATCCTGCTGAAAAGGTTGTCTGAAATCATGTGGTTTGGTCCTCTCATTTTATAAACATGACTCCCGTGTTGTGGTGAAAGATAATGACTTGATTTGTGTATAGCCACCCAGCTGGATATTGAAAAATCAAAACAGGAATTCTGCCTCCCAGAGAACCACCATCTTTGGTTATTTTGTATCATGCAAATAATTTAGAAACATCACTAATGGTGATGAATGAATAAGGTGCAATGACATGCTTTCATTGTCCATTGAAAAACTGCTGAGACCTTGTTCTCTCAAAAACCAACTCCTATTTTTGAGCTATTACATAGAAAGTGCTTCCATTTACACTGTATGATCAATTTTTGACAAAGGAATTGAATTATATCAGTGAGTTTTTTACGGTCTATGAGATAACTGTGAGATACCTATTTAAATCAAGCGTTTTTTTTTTTTTAAACAAGATTTAATTTTTCCTCTTTTCAGTTCAGTTCAGTCGCTCAGTCGTGTCTGACTCTTTGTGACCCCATGAATCGCAGCACGCCAGGCCTCCCTGTCCATCACCAACTCCTGGAGTTCACTCAGACTCAGGTCCATTGAGTCCATGATCCATCCAGCCATCTCATCCCTGGTCATCCCCTTCTCCTCCTGCCCCCAATCCCTCCCAGCATCAGGGTCTTTTCCAATGAGTCAACTCTTCCCATGAGGGGGCCAAAGTACTGGAGCTTCAGCTTTAGCATCAGGACTATAATATAAAGACTTATTTTCATATCCTGTCTTCATGAATAATGCCAGGGAAGTCAAACCACATACATATGTTTACTGCACTGGTAACTGGTTCTCGAAGGACTGCATGTTATTGGGCAGAGAAGATGAACCTATTTGCAGGGCAGCGGTGGAGACTCAGCCATAGAAAACAGACTTATGGACAGAGTAGAGGAAGGAGAGGGTGGGATGATTTGAGAGAATAGCACAGGAACGTACACACCACCATGTGAAAAATAGATACCCAGTGGGAACTCGCTGTATGATACAGGAGCTCAGCCCGGTACTCTGTGACAACCTAGACATTCAGGAAGGAGGGGACATATGTACACCTAGGGCTGGTTCATGTTGATGTATGGCAGAAGCCAACACAGTATTGTAAAGCAATTATCCTCCAATTAACAATAAATAAGTTAAATTTGTTTTTCTATGCAAACCTGAGGAAAAAAGCAAATGTGATGAAGTAACTTACAACTTTAAGTAACAGCTTATACTACCATCAAATCTGTTGGCCTAGCTCCTCTTTAAATCACAGGTAAAGCATCGCAGGAAGAGAAAAGGAAACCAAACCCAAGTTATTTCCTGTCCTTGGAAGCTCTGCTGTGTAGACAGTAGGTGGCAACACAATAGGGAGATAGAGAACTGAATCAAGATTGTAAGGGAAGTTTAAAAATAGTGTCTCTGTAGATAAGCAGAGAGAAAACTACCCAGCTAGTGATATCCACGGAAATCATAGTAAAACGTGTGTTTCAGGGAGATTCAGGGTTGACAATCTGACACTCCAGCTGTCTTCAGGGAATATTTAGTTTTAAACTAAAGACAGTAATCTAGCTGGTGTATTACTTGCCTTCTTTTTACTTTCTACCGTCTCCCTCTGTTTACTATTTGTTCCATGTTTCCTTCGTCTTCTTTAATAGCTTGTATAGCCATCACATCAGGACAATACCCACCCCCAGAAATGCAACAGTAAACTGAGCTTCATCACTGTCTTTCTTGTATAGACATGTATGGCCAATTTTCTCAAATGGAACAGAAAGATCAACTTATTTTCCCTACTTCTGCATCCCATCTTTGTAAACAAATGGTAGATAACTTGACAGATACCTTCAATCTTTCTCTAGTCTTCGTCTAGTCTGCCTAGGAAGATACCCACTGGGTAATAGTATAGTGGCAACAGTTTCCAATTTTTATCACTGAAGTGAAACTTGAATGCAGGAGACCTAGGTGATAGGGACAGGAGGAAGTCCAATCACAGTCCTAAAATGAAATGCAAGTGAGGACCTGCTTTGGGGAGGGGGAGCGGGCACTGCATGCTTGTAAACAGATTGATACCACATGCATACTCAGCCACATCCAACTTTTTGCGACCCAATGGACTGTAATCTTCCAGGTTCCTCGGCCCACGGAATTCTGCAGGCAAGAATACTGGACTGGGTTGCCCATTTCCTCCTCCAGAGGGTCTTCCTGACCCAGGAATCGAGCCAGAGTCTCCTGCATCTCTGGCATTGGCAGGCTGATTCTTTAGCAACAAGCACCACCTGGGAAGTCCCACTGATGGAAGTAAGTAAGTAAAGTCACTCAGTCGTGCCCGACTCTTTGTGACCCCATGGACTGCAGCCCACCAGGCTCCTCAGTCCATGAGATTCTCCAAGCAAGAATGCTGGAGTGGGTTGCCATTTCCTTCTCCAGGGTATCTTCCCAACCCAGGGATCAAACCCGGGTCTCCCACATTGGAAGCAGATGCTTTCACCTCTGAGCCACCAGGGAAGCCCTTAATGGAAGGAAAAGAGAATCACTATTCAAAAACAAACAAAGAAAAAAATTGGGCTAGGACCACCCCACAAATGCACAAAATGGAAATGAGAAATATAATACCATAGTCTCCATGAAACTAATGCAAAATAAGAGAAAATAATGAAAACAGAGGAGCAGAGCTCACTTCTGTGATGGAGCCAAATCAGTTCAGTTCAGTTCAGTTCAGTCACTCAGTCGTGTCTGACTCTTTGTGACCCCATGGACTGCAGCACGCCAGGCCTCCCTGTCCATCACCAACTCACAGAGTCTACTCAAACTCATGTCCATTGAGTTGCTGATGCCATACAACCATCTCATCCTCTGTCATCCCCTTCTCCTGCCTTCAATCTTTCCCAGCATCAGAGTCTTTTCAAAAGAGTCAATTCTTCACATCAGGTGGCCAAAGTATTGGAGTTTCAGCTTCAACATCAGTCCTCCCAATGAACACTCAGGACTGATTCCCTTTAGGGTGGACTGGTTGGATCTCCTTGCAGTCCAAGGGACTCTCAAGAGTCTTTTCCAACATCACAGTTCAAAAGCATCAATTCTTCAGCCCTCAGTTTTTTTTTAGAGCCCAACTCTCACATCCATACATCACTACTGGAAAAACCATAGCTTTGACTAGACAGACCTTAATTGGCAAAGTAATGTCTCTGCTTTTGAATATATTATCAAGGTTGGTCATAACTTTTCTTCCAAGGAGGAGGCATCTTTTAATTTCATGTCTGCGGTCACCATCTGCATTCATTTTGGAGCTCCTCAAAACAAAGTCAGCCACTGTTTCCACTGCTTCCCCATCTATTTTCCATGAGCAATGAGATCAGATATCATGATCTTCGTTTTCTGAATGTTCAGTTTTAAGCCAACTTTTTCACTCTCCTCTTTCACTTTCAACAAGAGGCTTTTTAGTTCCTCTTCACTTTCTGCCATAAGGGTGGTGTCATCTGCATATCTGAGGTTATTGATATTTCTCCTGGCAATCTTGATTTCAGCTTGTGATTCTTCCAGTCCAGTGTTTCTCATGATGTACTCTGCATAGAAGTTAAATAAGCAGGGTGACAATATACAGCCTTGACGTACTCCTTTTCCTATTTGGAACCAGTCTGTTGTTCCATGCCAGTTCTAACTGTTGCTTCCTGGCCTGCATACAGATTTCTCAAGAGGCAGGTCAGGTGGTCTGGTATTCCCATCTCTTTCAGAATTTTCCACAGTTTGTTGTGAGCCACACAGTCAAAGACTTTGGCATAGTCAATAAAGCAGAAATAGCTGTATCATAAGGATGCAAATACATAGTCTTTGTGACAGAAAAAGAGAGGGCCATAGCGCAGGAAAGGTGGTGAAAAAACATCTTATCACTAGATGGTGAAGAGATGGTTGAACTTCAGGACCCAGAATTGCTATTCTTACTAAAGGAGGCAAACAGTAGCATTGATTCAGGGGCCAAACTGAATCATTGATAAAAGGACAACCCACAGAAGAATTCCTAGAAGTTACAGGAAAACAAAAACCAATTTGTAGACAGTAAGATCGGAGAAGGCAATGGCACCCCACTCCAGTACTCTTGCCTGGAAAATCCCATGGACGGAGGAGCCTGGTAGGCTACAGTCCATGGGGTTGCTAAGAGTCAAATAGGACTGAGTGACTTCACTTTCACTTTTCACTTTCATGCACTGGAGAAGGAAATGGCAACCCACTCCAGTGTTCTTGCCTGGAGAATCCCAGGGATGGGGGAGCCTGGTGGGCTGCCATCTATGGGTTCGCACAGAGTCGGACATGACTGAAGTGACTTAACAGCAGAGAGTAAGACAGAAGAGGCTCAAGAAATAAAGGAGAGAGGGCAAAATAGCTTCTCAGAATTAATGGATCCCTGAGGAATCATTAAGAACAGAAGAAATAATTAAAAGCCCAATCAAAGAAACATTTCCTAACTAACAAAAGTATTAATAACTTGTATTTTTGGGTTTTCTTTTTTTTTGGATATATACCCAGGAATGGAATTGCTGGGTCAGAAGAGCTACCAAGTATTCATCAAG
Source organism: Aepyceros melampus (assembly GCA_006408695.1). Classification (NCBI taxonomy): domain Eukaryota; kingdom Metazoa; phylum Chordata; class Mammalia; order Artiodactyla; family Bovidae; genus Aepyceros; species Aepyceros melampus. The sequence continues at coordinate 917,141 of SJXQ01005759.1, forward strand.
AGATGAACAGATAAAGAAGATGCGATATCTTTCAATCTATGCAATGGAATACTACTCAGTCATAAGAAGGAGGAAAATGTTTTGCCACTTTCAGCAGCATGGATGATGTGAAGAGCATTTGCTAAGTGAAATAAGTCAGGCAGAGAAAGACAAATACTGTATAATACCATTTATATGTTAAATTAAAAAAATCTCATGATTTTGTAAAAAGAAGGCAAATAATACATCAACTAGATTACTGTCTTAGCTTAAAACTTGTGCAAAAAAAAGAAGCAGACTCACAAAGAGAATAAACTAGTGGTTGCTAGTGGAGGGAGATGAAATTAGGGGTGGGGAGTGGAAGGTACAAACTGTTGGTGTAAGATAGGCTACAAGGACGTATGTACAACATGGGGAATCGAGCCAATATTCTGTAGTCACTGTAAATGGGATGCAACCTTTAAAATTGTATAAAATATTTTAAGGATGTTTTAACGTCATTTGTGTTCAGGGCTTTACAAGTTTTAAACGAAGTTAATAACAATCCCTTCCCCAAATCCTGCCAGCATTGTCAACCGAGGAATAAAGAACAATGGAGGGATATATGTACAGAGATTGGAGGCCAAGCTCTTACAAATGAATAATTTTATTTCCAGCTGACTCACTTCACTGAGTGAGGAAACAAGAAAGACATTTTCAGATAAGCAAGACCTGGACAACATATCACTCATCGACACTTCTAGAAAAAATTGCCTAAAAGCTCACTCAAATGATAGAAAAATAGAGACAAAGAACTTGGGCAACAGCGAAGTAAAGTTGTAAATTGAGGTCTCAAAATCAAAGGCCTTACCAGAGGAAAACTAGTAATATAAATGTGCAAATTGGTTGATGCAAAGCCACAGAAGTGGGGATATTTCTGGCAAACTTGAAAAATTCACACCCCATCCACCACTGAAATGCAAATGTGGAAAATATGTCCACTGCCTCCATCCAGCCCAGAGAGGCAGCAATGCTTATCTCTGCTGTGAAAACATACTAGGATTTCCCCTTCATGGGTTCCCATCCCAACAGAGCTGCAAACTCGGACATCGGGTAGACTGAGAGCATCATCACAAGCAACCTTGACCGTGCGGGGTGACCTGACTTTGGCCTAACTCACTCCTTTTACTGCACCACTGGGCATCATGCCACATCCTTTATCAGATAGCTCCTGAGGAACTGAGTACCACTTTTGATGATGGCTAAAATGACTATAGGTTTTGTGTTATTCCAGGGCTAACTAATAGAGCCTAACATTTGTACATGATTGAAACAATGTGCCAAGAAACCTAAATTTACCCAGCAAAACATATTCTCCCTTTCTAAAGTTACATAGAGAAAAACTGTTGCCAACTTCATTGTGAGATATCTTTGCTATACATTTAAAACCAGTGTTTAACTGGCTCCTTAAATTTTACAATAATTAGTGAAGTCTTTTATGCTAATCAGGAAGGAGCAGTACCTACCAAGTGGACGATATCTCTGCTGCAGAGAATTCTATACCAAGGCCTGATTATACTTGCATTAATTATGTTAAAAAATTCATATTAACTGTTGAACTTAAACTAAGTAAAAATTAATAGAAAAGAGAGATAACCAGCAAGCACCTTGTATAGAACAGGGAAGTCTACTAAATATTCTGGGATAACCTATATGAGAAAAGAATCTACAAAAAGAATGAATCCATGTAAATATATAACCAAATCACTGTGATGTACACGGAAACTAACACATTATAAATTAACTATACTCCAATAAAATTAAAATTTTAAAAATTAAGAAAATAGAGCAAAATATCTATTTCGTAAAATTCTGGATTATTTTCGATCTTAAAATTTCTATGTTCAAAATCTTCTACATACATAGTTTTTAGAGATAATCCAGTTGGCAGTTTTAAGCATCACTCTAAAATTTGGGCAATGGACACGGATGAGCTTAAAATGAGAAATTATCTTTCAATAATTTATTTATAACAATGCATCATAAAGGATAATAAAAGAAATAAAGTTATAATCTGATCATTTGAAATGCAGATACATCATTTTCTCGGAATATCTTGACTGGAATTAATGGTACAGTTGTTCATACATTCTGAATATCCAAAACTCTAATTACCAGTCAATGTGTGAAAACATTTCATTTGAGCCTTTTTTCTGAAAGGACACCAGTGAAAAGGAAAGTTAAGATGAGACCTTTCCTCAAGATGTTTGCAAAAAATAAATTCTAAATTATTTAAAAGGTGAATATTAATGTCAATAAGAAAGAAGAAAAGGTGTATCGTTAAATATATGTGTGACTGTGTTGCACATGCCAAATGTAAACAAAGGGAAAAGGATAGAGATCCAAAATACCAATAGACAAAACTACAGATATGAAGATTTTTGCCAGCATTGTAGGTAAAATCTTGAATGATCAATAAGATGCCCATCTCAATAGAAAAACATGCAAAGGACATAAAGACAAATTCACAGGTGCACCAATTCAAACCTCAAATTAAACATCAGCACAATGCCTCTTTTTTATTTTTAATGTTTTTGCCTAGAAAATTGGCAGATTTTTAAAAAAATGTTAATATCTTATTCTGGTATGTATGCAGGGAGTTTGATCAGTGTCTACTCTGCTGATAAGAGCAAATTGCTATTTTTATGAAAGCAACTAGTCACTACGAGTCTCAGGGTTTTTTTCATAGCTTTGGTTTAGTAATTTCACATTAAGGAACTCCTACGAAGGATATAATCAGAGCTATGTCTATGTATCTATGTATATAGTTAACAACACTTTCATTGTGGTCTCATACCTGGTTTATAGAGCTATCACTTATTAATAGAATAATTAAATTCACTTTGGTAGTCCATATATTAAAGTAGTAAATAGCCATCAAAATGTTTTCAAACATAGTTGAATAGTGGGAAAATCTTCACAATAAAATGCCAAGAGGAAAAAACTATATGTACAGCATGATTTTAATTACATAAACAAATACTCCAAAATCTCCATCATGGTTATCTCTCAGTCATGATTTGCTAGGAAGTTTTTATTCTACATTTTTTTGAGTATTCTTATTCTATGATGAGTATATCCAAATTCCATACTTATAGGTGATGTTTCTTTTGTAGGTCAGACTTTTTGCTCATTCATTCATTCACTTTGTAATACTCACTGAGTACCTAATATGGGTAGAGTTGGTATTTAACACCAAGTTCTAGGTAATAAAGTTCATTACTCTGTCTGTAAATTAAATATCACTAAATCGGCAGTCTTAATTATGACATAACTAGTCCAAATTAAAAAGCATCAAATCTTTTTAATGATAATATATTAACACCAACAAAAACCACTTAGTAACAAGAGAAATTGCATAAGCCATGGATATACCTGTAACAACATGGATGAACCCAGTTCTGTGTATTTTTAACATTTACTTCAGTCAAAATTATTCTACTGACAGTAACATCAACATCACAAAAATGTACTGTTTGGAAGGACTTTAAAAAAAAAAATGATGGAATGCCAGAATTCTAAGTAGTCTTGCACATTTTAAAATCTATCCTTGGCCATGGATAATATTTCCTAACACAACTTGCAGGGTCGAAAAAAATGACCAAGAAAAACTACTTTCAAGCATCTGGAAAGTGATGAATGCTACAGTTGGAAGTACTGCAGAGGGGTGAAAACCTCCTTGTCAGACGCCATCTGCATGCTTGCCTTGGTGAGCTCTCAGGAGAGGAGGTGGGGGAACTCCTTAGCTCTTGGTCCTGCTCTTGGTCCTGGTGTGCTGGCCCAGATGCGGGCTTTAAAAGTAAATAGAGAGTGACGAGCACATGGGAAGCCAGAAGATAAATTTTGGGGCCACTTTCCAGAGTATGAACTTCCTGAGATATAAATAATTTAAGACATTTTAATAGATACTTTAATTTAATGATACAAATTAAGATACCTCAAGATACAAAATAAAGTATAATTCAAAATCCATGCATATTCCTTGAGTAGAATGTAGGTTTTTAGGCAGTTATTAACACTTGGACTTCCTATCCCAGTGCCCAGAATTGATTTATTTTTTTTTTCTTTTCATCAGCCACTGGGGAATCTTCACAGAAAACATGTGGATCACACTCTAAGAGGGACCCCAAAGTCCAAACCACATATGATGTCCCAGATGGGGTGGCAGGTTACTCGGGGAAGCTTCATGGAGCTGGACACCTGAGGCTTGGGTTGGCGTTCTCACAATGGAGGGGCTGAGAAATGGACACACTGGTAAATGATCTGATGAAGGATCCATGAACTTCACTGAAAGAACCAAGAACCAAACAAAAGTGAAAGTGAAGAGTCCAGAATGATGCCCAGTGTTGGCACTGCCATCATCTGAGACAAGCCTTGTAGACAAGTCTGTGGGAACCATCCTCAGTTCTAAACTTGACTCCTCACCCTCTGACTGCTGGTGCCCCTATGGCCCAGTTTCATCTCTTTCAAGACTGGAAAATGTACACATAGCTCTCTTGCTTCTCTACCCCATCTCCTTCCCCAAATCAACCATCTCCATTCCAAATGTGGACAATGTTTGGGAAGACTAAGCTGTTTCTAAAAGTGTTGTAAATGATTAAGAACTAAAAGCATAAATGTTGGCATTGTGTCTGCCTGGCCTCTTTTCCTCCCTCCAGAACTAATTCTCAATATAAAGACAACAGAATGGGGAATGAGCTGGCTTGCAGAAGAGTTCATCTTATTCTTTAGGTAATGATCTAATTTGCCTGCAGTTTTTAAAAGTTCATTTACTAGATACATCATATTGTACCATCAATTTGAAGACCAAATAAGACTTGCTTCTCAGCAGACATGTAAGCAAGCTGAGAGCACTAGGAGAGTACCCAGAGGAGATCACTAGGCAACCGAGATCAGAGAAGACCTGAGTGTCCTTGCGGCTCCAAGGTCCATTTCTTTGAATGAGGATGCTCTGATGAATTCATTCTGCCTGAAACCTTCTCCTCATTTTCCAGGACCATTAAAAACATTTTAAAGAGATGACTGAATAGCAGGAGGGAAAATGGCAGCTCTTGTAAAAGAACATTAAAAACTGACGTAATGTTTATGAGGATAAAAGAGGCACCCCAAGCTATTCGGCGAAAGTTGAGTCATTGCTTCTCTTTCCCATCACTCAGTCAAAGTGTCAGCCTTACACCAGGCAAAGATAAAATTGCTTATCTTGCTTTCCAGTACCTTCAGAGCAGGAGTCCCCAACGTCCAGGATCTAATGCCTGATGATCCGAGGTGGAGTTGATGTAATACTAGAAATAAAGTGTACAATAACTGCAATGCCTTGCATCATGCCCAAAGCATCCTCTCATCTGTGGAAAATTTGTCTTCCAAAAAACTGGTCCCTGGTGTCAAAAAGTTTGGGGATCGCTGCTTTAGAGGACCACAGATTCCTTGAAGCTTTTAGTAGAGACTTAGCATGTTTGTGTACCAAAGACTTTGGATAAAGCAATACAACTCTGATGACAGAGTTTAGGCATCAATCAATGAGGAAGAACTGGAAGGGACACATTTGCCTTCACTGAGGATGTGACGAATTGCTCATTTCAGTTCCACATTTTCAGCTCTATCTGATTGCTCATCCCAAGAATCTCACTGACATTTGTTCAAATATTCTCAGCAATATTTTCTACCTTCTTTCATGATCTTCAACCAAATGCAACTTTTCATCCTTTTGCTCCTTAATTGTGAACTAATTATTATTTTGAGTAGATACGCATGTTCCAATATTTAAGATCGTGACATTGTCACATAGCTATAAGTATGTTATAGATTTTTAGTTATTTATATGGCTATGAATATATGCCTTTGCCTTCTATGTGAAATCAAAAACTTATTTCTAAGGATAACCTGGTAAAATGTGCCAAAATTCTGACACAGTGTTATAAAGACTTCTGTATTAACTGCAAACATGATTGGTAACATTCGTGAAAGCAACACTAAAATGAGCTTCCAAGTATAAAATTATAATGTTTCAGTTTTAGTATCTACAAATGGAATCTTACGTATACAGCAGTATATTATTTCAACTGTAATCCTGAAAGTAACAACTGTTTTTTAAATTAGCTATAACTGTTTAAGCAACCAAAAACAAATAGAGAAACCAAAAATCACACGGAAAGTGAAAGTGGCTCAGTCGTGTCTGACTCTTTGCAACCCCATGGACTGTAGCCCACTAGGCTCCTCTGTCATGGGATTTCCCAGGCAAGAATACAGGAGTAGATAGCCATTCCAGTCTCCAGGAGATCCCCAGAGGTCAAACCTGGATCTCCCACATTGCAGGTAGGTTCTTTACCATCTGAAACATCAGAGAAGTCCATAAAAAATTCCATATCAAGATACTCAACTTACCCATTCTAACTATATAGTGACTATACTTAAAATTACAAAGAAATTTAAGGGTTGACTCCAAAAAAACCAAATTAAGACCATAACATTTTGTCAACAGCATTCAAAAGAGATCACAATGCAAATAAATTAGAAAAAATTGTTGTGAAATGCTTTTATCTCATAGAATGTACTTAAAAGGAAAGAGCCATAGAGTATACTTTAGCTCAGTTAGAATTCAGCAAGCCTTCCTACAAAGCTATTCCTCAGTCTTATTTAAATTAAAACCTGAAGCTATGTCTCCTCTTGTTAACTTGTGTTCCTTACAGAAAAGAAGGCCACGATAAGAGAGAAAATAGAACTGGCATTTGCCAAATGACTCTCATCCATCTTCCCAAAGACTAAGCTCTCATTAATTTCAAGAACTGGAGTCACAACTAGAAAATCAACAGCAGCAACAAAAATGGCTAAATGGCTACTTAAATGATGGGCTTTGACCCTGTTCAATCCAAAACTCAGAGCGATGGGAAAACATTTTTAAAAAAGGTCAACATTCAATATGAAAATAGATGCATAGATTTGTGTGCCTTGAGTAACATATTCTAAACTCAAGAAGTGAAGTGAAGTGAAGTGGCTCAGTCGTGTCCAACTCTTTGCGACCCCACGGGCTGTAGCCGACCAGCCTCCTCTGTCCATGGGATTTTCCAGGCAATAGTACTGGAGTGGGTTGCCATTTCCTTCTCCAGGGGATCTTCCCAACCCAGGGATCGAACCTGGGTCTCCCACATTGTAGACAGACGCTTTAACGTCTGAGCCACCAGGGAAGTCCAGAGATTCTAAACTCAAATGTCTCATTAATATCTTAGAATATACCACAGCATCTTTGCCAGGATTGAAATAAACCCATTTTCCTATAAAATCATTTGACTTGGTGCTTTTATTCAGCTTTAGTAACCTTCCATCTGTTGAAGAAACTTGGATTCATCCTTGAAGCGCTTCCATCTCTCAACGCAACACCTAATTCATTAGCAAATGTTGTCTAATCTTTACCTTTTATGTTAGGGCTCCTTGGCATCACCCTCGCTGGTCCAAACTTCCATCATCTTTCTTCTGGGTTACTTAAAAAAAAAAAAGCTTCTTATTTCCAACTGTTCTCCGTTAGTCTAGTCTCAATCCTGCAGCCTTTTAACAGTTATCGAGACTGTCATTCGTTTGTTCAAAGCCATGAAATAGATGAAGTTGCTTTTCATGTCAATCCAGGTAGAAGCCAGTTCCTCTAACACCTTGAGATCAGTCTCTCTTACCCTCAGTTCATCCCCTGATTTTCCATCCCTCTCTCCTGCAGTAACTCACCTTATGTTTCATGAAATCCATGCCCCAACTTGAAACCTTTGCTCAGGGCATCCTTTCATGCTGGAATGCTCTTTCCTCCTGCCCACGCAGTGAACTCGCTTATGACCTCCAAATGTTTACCCAAATACCATCCGACCCATGAGGCTGACCTTACTGAAAACTCCAGTATCCCCACACATTATATCCCTGGGCTACATTTCTTTCCTTTGCACTCACTGTCTTTTAACACACTCTATACTCATTTATGCAATTCTTCTTGGTCCACTACAGTACAAACTCCATGTCGATAGGATGCTCTGGTCTGTTTTGATTCACAGATATATCCCGAGCATCGAGAATTAGTTGTCAGTCTCACACACATAGGAAACAAACTTTTGCTTACTGAAGGGGAAATGGGGAGGGATAAATTGGGGATTTGTGATTAACAGATACACACTGCTACATGTAAAATGGATAAAGAACAGGGACCTGCTGTATGGCATAGGGAACTGTCATCAGTATCCTGTATTAATAATAACCCATCATGGAAAAGAATCTGAAAAAGAGTAGATATGATACATAAATGTATAGCCAAGTCACTTTGCTGTCTCCCTGAAATATTGTATATATTTACTTCAGTAAAAACAGGTTTGTTGAAAAAAATTAATGAATAAGCATTTCTTTTTCTTTCTTCCATTTAACTTTCCTACTAAAAAAAAAAGCATTTTTAAGTTACATACTTTCTTTTCATTTGCTAACAGGCATTCAAAGAGGGAAATATATAAACCAGTCATTAAAACGACTTGTATTATTTGCTGACACTTTCAAAATAAGGCATAGAATGAAGGCAGGTTCTGATAGAGGCAGATATCATTATAATAATGGTATGAGTCATATATAGTCAAAGGAAGCAGGAAGTTTTTGGAGCAATCACATTAGAAAAATGGCAACAGCAAGGGCTTTGAAGATGTATTCCCCAGACAACTTACAATCAAAATCAGCACAAAAGAAAACACATTTTCAAGGAGGGGGGCCTCCTCATCCAGGTGTGAATTTCCTCATTAACAAGTTGGATGGATCGCTTTTTAAGTGAAATGATGTTGATAGTCCCAACCACAAGGAGCTACACAGGCAGAAATGGCTCCCCAAACACTCACTGATATTGATTCCCAATGCCTCCTACTATCACCATTTCTGGTCTTTATTCTTTAAGTGGAAAGTTCCTACAAAATCCCCAAGAGTTATCCACTCACTGTACTTGAAATTCTCATAGGAAGTACCACTGACCAAACTAACAAAGTTAAACAAAGGAAGTTAGAAATTAGTATAACAGGCCTTACCCCTTATCATCTTTTCTCTGCACACTCTGCCATGTACTTTTTATATACTTTTTACTCAAGGCAATTCTATTTAATTAAAGCTAAGTGTCTCTCTTTTTCTTTTTCTTTCCCCCCACTCTTGTGTGTGTGTGTGTAAGGAGTGTGTGTGTGTCTCTCGTGTGTGGTGTATGTTCCAGTGAGGTAGAATGATTTATTAACCTCCCTGTATGTACCAAGCACCATGCTTAACTCCAATTCATTTAATCTGAAAATAATCTTAAATGAAAGTTCATTTGCCCATAATCCTTCTGCTGATAAGTGCTGGAGAAATTATTTGATCTAAGTTTGGCAACGTAACAATCTTATGTTATTTTTCTAAACTACCTGTTAGAAACAATGGGAGTGATGACACTCCATTTTCTGATTAATTATTAAGAGAAGAACTCTGACGTGATAAACAGTGACTACGACACGGTTTGGGAATGTAGGACAAAAGCAAGTTCCTGATTTGATATCTGGAACAATAAAACTGAGTTCCCTGGTTTCTCAGAGAATATATAATCCTGGGGAATTAGTAATTTATGTTGATTCAGGTGAGAGTGAATGTCCTCTGGTAGGATGAAAAGCTTGGGTACCCAGAGACCTCTGCAGTAAAACCCATCACCCTACTTTTTCTTTGGTATTGGAAGATCAGACATGCTAAAACAGAATTTCCTTAACTGAACCTTAAGGTATTCATTCATAAGTTGCAGAGTTGAATACAACTTAATGACTGAACACACATACGCAGTTGAAAATATTAAAAGGAAAATCATTCTACCTCATGCATAAAGGAAATGATGAAGACAAGCTTTAAAAAGAGAGAAGAAATCATCTTTAGTATCAGCTCTTAGAATTTCGTTTTAGTAGCTGCCCTGACAATCAAATTTCCCAGCTCTATTAAATTGTAGCTAAACATAAATTGTTGTTTTGTCTGTATTTACTTCCCTGGTGGTTCAGACAGTAAAGAATCTGCCTGCAATGTCAGAGGCCCGGGTTTGATCCTTGGGTCAGAAACATCTGCTGGAGAAGGAAATGGCAACCCACACCAGAACTCTTTCCTGGAAAATCCCATGGACAGAGGAGCCTGGCAGGCTACAGTCCATAGGGTCCAAAGAGTCAGACACGACTGAGCAACTAACACTTTTTTTTAACTATTCATGTATTTACTATCCAAGGTCCCTGAAGCAGGAAAAAGGGAAGGCTACCATTTTGAAACATTGATCAATATAGAGATCAATCAATAGTTAGAAGGACTCTAATGTAAAGTTGTGATGAATGACAAGTCTTGATTAAAAACTAAAGCCAATTCCTTTCTTAAACCAAATTTTCATAGGCAGTGGTTGATCTCAACTTTAAATGCAATTTGCTAGCTAATTTCAATTCAAATTAAATGTAGACTCTTAGAATTGAGTGATACCTCAGACCTAATTTCATCACATCTCTACATTTTACACATGAGAACGTAAGTGACTTTCTCAAGAAAATTAAAAATCATCAACAACAAAAAGAAAGAACACAAGGAAATGTATATATGTATTTTTTAAATCTCAGAATTCACATATGCTAAGATGGCTGTATGTGCATTCATGCTACGTTACTTCAGTCGTGTCTGACTCTGAGACACCGGGGACTGTAGCCCGCCAGGCTCCTCTGTCCGTGGGATTCTCCAGGTGAGAATACTGGAGTAGGTTGCCATGCCCTCCTCCAGGGGATCTTCCTGACCTAGAGGCTGAAGCCCCATCTCTTCCCTCTCCTGTATTGGCAGGTGGGTTCTTTACCAGTAGTGCCATCTGTATGTTAGATAGTAAATTGGTACTTTTCCTCTCCTCTCATTCTCATTCCAGGCTCAAATAATCTACCTAGTTTGATTGAATTCAGCACATGCCATTGTAAATACTTTTGAAGATGAGTAAACACATATGAAGTTGGCATTAAGCTTTCAAAACTTTCCAGAGTTCACAGGGAGAAAAGGCAGCTTGGACAGCAGGTGGTCTCATGAGGTGAGGTGAGTTAGAAACCACGATACTCCCCAAAGACTCCCACGGCTGACCTTCTGTGTTATCTGCAAGTTCCTTCCTGAGCCTGACTTGCAGGATCTGAGGCCAAAGGAACCAGACTTTAGAAGGTAACAGTGTCACCTGTCAGGATAAGCACACAGTGCCAAAAGCAGCCCTGCCATAATTTATTTCATCAGATTCATTGGCTCATGAAATAGGACACCGGACTGGTTCAAACTGATGGGACTGGAGGTGGAAAACACCATGGTACATTTCTGGAAAGATATATACACTGGTGGGCCCTCCATTGTGAAAAATCTGTGTAACCAGAAATAGCATGCGGGCCCATATAGGTGAAATATTAAAGGAAGAGAAGAATTAATGCAATTTAAGGGCTTCTTCACAGTGTGTGCGTGTATCCTCAGTCGCTCAGTCATGTCCGACTCTTTGCAACCCCATGGACTGTAGCCCGCCAGGCTCCTCTCTCCACGGAATTTCCCAGGCAAGAGGACTGGAACAGGTAGCCAGTCCCTTCTCTAGGGGATCTTCCCAACCCAGAGACTGAACTCGTGGCTGCTGCGTCCCCTGCGCTGGCCAGTGGATTCTTCACCACTCAGTCATCTGGGAAGCCCCTCCTAACAGTGTGACCTAAGCTAGCAGTGTGACTTGAGCTAAGTGTTCTCATGACTACCTTGCCTGGACATACTGAGAAGCAGAGATTGTAGCTCTGAACACAGGGTCTGGCACAAAGCAAGTAATGGGACAAAAATGCTATTAGGAGCTGTCGCTTTCTACACCGCCCTGCACCTTCTCTGTGTCAGACACTACACACATGTAGCATTTTGCACGCAACTCCTCTAATACACCAACCATCTTTCTGAAATGTCAATTTCAGAGACAGAGAAGACGGTATTTATACAGATGCTTGAATTCACAGCCCATGACTTTGCTGCTTCTCCATATGTGTCTAAAAATACTGTGGAGAATCAACTTACACTGAGGCCTCACTTTGTATCAGATCTCACAATATTCACATGTGCCTTTTGAATTTGAAGCTATTTGTCCCATTTTACATACCAAGGAACTAAGGCACAGAGAAAATGGGCCATGTGCCCAAAGTTCTAGTACTTTAATTAGTGGGTTAGCTTTCCATTCTTGTGTGAATTCATTTCTCTAAAACATGTAGCCAACAGAGAGTAAATTATATATATATGTATTATATATATGTATGATATATACATATATATATAACAGCTTGACCTAACTGTCAACCTGAAAGTTTCTCTTGATGTTTTGTCAAGTTTGGGTCCAACAATTGCCAAGTTAAGAGAAACAATAAAGTGGTAAGTTTGATAATCAGATAGAATTCTTTATTTCCTATTAATGAAAATGGACCTCAAAGTGTGGCAAATATACCTATACCATGGATTCAAAATCAAGTCGGTGTTAAAAGGTGCAACTTGCATAACTTAGAAATGTACTGAAATTAAATAAACCAAATGGAATATTTGTTTATGCCTCAAAGTCTGAAATAATATTTAGATTTAAAATGTGGCATATTTCCAAGTCCTCTGGTAAACATACCTTAATGTTTTCTTCCTGAGAAAGCAAAGTCAGTCCACAAGGTATCTGACATAGACAATTGGAAAATATAAATATTTCCTTGGAAATATATAGACTTAAAATTCTATAATCTAACAATTAGAAATATATCCTAATTAAAATAATTTTTCAAAATTGTCCAAATTTGATCATACTAAAAGAGGAAATGGCAACTCACCCCAGTATTCCTGCCTGAAATATCCCATGGACAGAGGAGCCTGGGGGGATACAGTCCATAGGGTTGCAAAGAGTAGGACATGACTGAGCAACTGAGCACACACACACTTATTAAAAAAGACATTTGTTTTGTCATACAGCTCTTATCATAGCAGATATTGTAGAGAAGACCATAGGTCCATGGTTTTATACTTGAAAACACAAAGATAAGTGTTTTATGCATAAGCTCATTTAATTTCCACAATTATCAAATGAAGTGTGCATGTGTACACATTTTGATTTATAGTTCCAGCTTAGGAAATTGAAACTTTAGCCAGAATTTGGACCCAAGTCACAATGATGTCAGAGCTTTCCAGGCTGCTTAGCTGGTAAAGAATCTGACTGCAATGCAGGAGGCCAGGTTCGATTCCTAGGTCAGGAAGATCTGCTGGAAAAGGCATAGACCACCCACTCCAGTATTCTTGGGCTTCCCCGGTGGCTCAGCTGGTAAAGAATCTTCTGGCAATGCAGGAGACCTGGGTTCAATCCGTGGTTTGGGAAGATCCCCGGGGAAGGGAATGGCTACCCACACCAGTATTCTGGCCTGGAGAAATCCATGGACTGTATAGTCCATGGGGTTGCAAAGAGCCAGACACAGCTGAGTGACTTTTACTTTCACAATGATGTCAAGATTTTGCCTCCATAAAAGGGTAATGGTCACACTTCTTGCAACTCTAACTAATGAAGATATTTGTGAAAGCTGTTTATCTACCTAAATAGATACAGAATTCAGAATACAATCTTAATTTTAGAGTGATGTTTTCAAGGATGTAGGGAAAACTGAGTACCAAGGTAACAGATTTTAAATATTTGTTCATATTCACTAGAGTATAGTCCATATAGTATATCCTTTATGCTCACAACAAAACCAAATTATATTTTATTATCATTCATTTCCCTTTTCAATTGAAAGAGAAATTGGCCCATATGTCAAAAAGATAGAGAATTTCTATAAATATATTATATTTTATCCAGAAGAGGGCAGTGGCAGACATTCAACCTAATGTCTGATATTTTGGTCAGAGGAAAGCCAAGCTCAAATAAAATAAATGCCTGTTTCAGCAAGTTGCACTTCCTTTCGTGGCCTGCAATGCAACGAGAAGGAGCATTAACACATCTGGATAAAATGTTTTGGAAACTGACGCTAGTATTTTAGCGGTTAGCTCATTTTGCCAGCCAGCAGAAGAATGTGATTCTGTGTGATTCTGGTCCGTGTTACTGCCTAAGGGGTCCACACTTTCCCAAGCTTGAATTTCAAGGAAGTTTACTTTTGGCATTCAGGTAAAAAAGTCCTCTCTATTTAAAACCATGTTCAGTTATATGTAAGGTGCCTAGGGACAAAATGTTCATCATGATATCAAGCCTTCAAAAATGATTCTGCTTCGTCAAAACTTAAGGGACAGAGAAATAGAAAACAATGGTAGTTTTGATAAGTCTGATTTCCTGAGTGGCTGAGACAAGTGATTTATGGATCACATAACTGCTTCAGCTCATTGTAATTGCTAGCTTGGTCTTCTAAGCAGCTCTTTTTGCACTATACAGATATGAAAGTACCCTTTATTTGGGGTCCATGGTTTTACGCTTGAAAACTCTGAGAATAACTGCCATGCTTAGGGCTTTGTCTCTTTCTCTTGTGTTTTGAAATTCCATTTGCCTGAAGCTCAAATGACAGGAGATTCTGTTAAAAGAAAAGTCATTTTCTAGTATTTAGTAATTAGCTTTACTATGTACATCTGATCTTTTTAGAAAAACTGGATAGATGGGGTACTTACCGAGGTCAAAATGGACCAACTTGAATTTTATCATTACAACAAACATTTTTATCAATATACTCCCATAAATTCCACAGATACTTATGAGGCTCTACCTGTATCAAGCATTTATATTATGAGTTTATTCATTCTTTCAGTTAATTACTGTCAATTATCTGTTGACCAACTGTGCTGTTTGCAAAAACAACCCCTCACAAAAAAGGAGTTTGTGTTATGAATTGCTACAGGGAAGCAGAGTGAAAAGAAGTTATAAGTTGTAGAAAACATATAGAATGGAGCTGGGTTGTCTTAGTTAAGTCCCACTGTCTCTGCCTCAGGTACCACATCCATAAAATGGGGATATAATATTTACTACTAAGAAACTGCTGTGGGTCAAGAGATTATGTTCATAACCTCTACCCGAGTGCTCAACTGCCCCAGAGGCTCAACAACTGTAACCATTGTTTTGGAATATAACTTCCATATAAAGCCCAGCCTTGACCACAATGGGCAATCAGAATTCTGCTACTGATCAAGATGGCAGCGCTAGAGAATGCCACTTCCCACGTGTCCTTCCCAACCTTTAAAAATGGCCCTAAAAACCTGGGGACAATCAGAATGATGGCTGGAACTCACATCCCCATCCGTGCACGACCATTCCAAAAAGACATCCATGGATGCCAACTCTGAGACAATGCTTTCAGTGTGGTCAGAACCTAAAAGTACACGAGGTCCTTTTCCATGTATTAGCCTTGTAGCTGAGAGCAGATGGCACAGTCACTCTGAGCTGGCAAGAAGCTGGAGTCTAAAGTCCAAATCGTTATTATACCATCTAAACCCAGACAGGGAAGCTTAATACTAGGAGCTTCAATATCCACTTTTTATAACAAATATTTTATAATGTCTCGTTGGCTAGTCCAAAATGAAGTTATTTCCTTCTAAACATAATTTAAATCAATGTAATATGATTATGTAATAGAAAAGAATAGGGAACAAATACATACATTATATGTGCTTATGTTGTACATTACTGCATGTTATAACACGCATATCTGCATTTCCATTTCAGTATGTTTGTGCGTGCTAAGTTGCTTCAGTGGCGTCCGACTCTTTGCAACCCTCTGGAAGCCCTATAGCCCACCAGGCTCCTCTGTCCACGGGATTCTCCAGGCAAGAATACTGGAATGGGTTGCCATGCCCCCCTCCAAGGGATCTTCCTGACCTAGGGATTGATCCAGATCATATCCTGTATTGGCAGGCGGATTCTTTACCACTAGCACCACCTAGGATGCCCCTAGATTTGTTTAATGCAGTATCATACTCAAGAGCCTAGGTCCAGCTATACTAGATGACCCGGTTATAACGAGTAGGTTTGGGTTCAGCAGATACAGGACAATCACCAAGTTTATCAGTTACTAATTCATTTGTTTCTCGGCTCCCTAGTTCTACTTTGTAGGGCTGGGCATGGCGCCCCCAAACCTCATTTCTGCTCTGTCGAGTTTCTCCCCGTTAGGCTCTGCCTCTGGGGGCCCTGGAGCCTTCACAGCTGGAGCAGGAAGGGGAAAGTCGCAGATGGAAGTTGCTCCTTCCATCTCTAGCCGAGGAGCCTCTTGGCAGCCTAGGACTCCTGGGAGCCTCGCCTTGCCATCTGTTGTCAGCTGCAGAGCCTTTCCTGGGCGGCACCTGACACAGCTTGTGGTTCTGTCCACAGCCTCACGGCCCAACTTTCCCGAGATGCCAGCCAGCCCTTATTCCCCGGTCAGTGGTCTGGACCCCAGCTCCACGGCTCCTTCCTCTGAATCAGACACTCCAGCCCAGCTGCCTCCCTAGAGATCTGAGTTCGAGCTTCACGGGGTCTAGCCTCCCAGTTTCTGTGTTTTTCCCTTTGTTCCCTACCGCTGGTGGCAGTGGTCGTCAGTTGCTCAGTCACGTCCAACACTTTCAACCCCGTGGACTGCAGCACACCAGGCTTCCCTGTCCTTCATTACCTCCCAGAGCTTGCTCACACTCACGGCCATCAAGTCGGTGATGCCATCCAACCATCTCGTCCTCTGTCGCCCTCTTCTCCTCCTGCCTTCAATCTTTCCCAGCATCAAGGTCTTTTCCAATGATTTGGCTCTAAGCATCAGGCAGCCAAAATACTGGAGCTTCAGCTTCAACATCGGTCTAGTGGTGGTAGCTGCTTCTTGAGGCTGCCTTTTCCAGGATACCTTAACCTTTTAAGTCACCAGTTGACAGCGTATTTGTAAGAACTGTTTAAATTTCTCTGTTCAACTAACTTGACATTTCTCTCTCCTCACCAGACTCTGAATTGTTACACCTACTGAAGACTGCTGAAGTGATTTTTTTTTATTTGAACATTTAAAGTAAGGACTAAAGGCATGTTTCTATATACACATAAAATGATCATAAATGCAATTGCTATGGATACTGACTGACAGGAGGCTGACACACTGGTGATCGCAGAGCAGCAGTGCCTTTGATGATGCCGCTTTCAGAGATGGCGAACAACACTTTACAACGTGCTGAGCAAAACCAACTGCCATCTCCTCTGATTTACAGTCTCATCCCTGGAAAATTCAGCACATGTCTTAAAATGGTGAAAAAAAATAACGCTTTATGTTTCTACGTAAAATACAGTCATGGGAGACGTGGAAAAAGACTTGCGCAGGGCAGTCAGGCATTGCTGGACATCTAAAGACGCTGACTCTGAACACTCAGCCCCAGAGCTGCCCAGAACCTTCCCAGATGCCTCTGGGAGTAAAGCCACATCTATTGAGAATCAAAAAAGCCAACACAGGCATACTTCATTTTACTGCACTTCATCAGGTTTTGCAGTTATTGATTTGGGGGTGCTTTTATTTTTGCTTGCTTTCTTCCCCTCAACAACTTGAGGGTTTGTGGCAACCCTGCCTTGAGCAAGTCTGAAAGTGAACGTGATAGTTGCTGAGTCGTGTCTGACTCTATGCAACCATACGGACTGCAGTCCACCAGGCTTCTCTGTCCATGTCATTCTCCAGAAAAGAATACTAGAGTGGGTTGGCATTCCCTTCTCCAGGGGATCTTCCTAACCCAGGGATCGAACCCCAGGTCTCCTGCATTGCAGGTGGTTTCTCTACCATCTGAGCCACCAGGGAAGCCCCTTGAATAAGTCTATCAATATCTTTTTCCCATCTGTGAGTATATTTACCCATTAGAACAACCACACAAGGAGCTGGTTTCCTGGTTTACTGCTGACATCTTTGAAGTACATCTGAGAGAAGGTATGTGACTTCTCCAAGGACATGCAGCATCCAGCTGTCAGTGGTCAAATTCAAACCCACAGCTCTGGATTCCTGATGCCACTCATCACCCCTCCCTGGATGCTTCTTTCTGAGTGGAGGATGGGCAGGTACAGAAGACAATGAGCTAGGAAATGCAGACTTCTTGGACAGCCAGGAAGGAAAGAAACCAGACTAGGCACAAGCCAGGACCTTATTTGAACAATGAGAAATTTTACCAATGAAAAAATCACCCACGAGATATCTGTGAAGTTGAACTAATTTATATCCACTGCCAGCACCTATGCTTGCCCTTTTTTACAGGTAGTTGCCTATGAGTGCATAGAGTCTGTTCTCATACAAACCCTACACTTATAATAAACTAGTTCCGTCTGCCTCAGCAAACAATTGGAGGGCATAATCTTTTCACTGATTGTGGGATTCGGTCATAAGACCAAAAAAGCTGTGTTCCTACAAAGATGCCTCCCAGGTGGAACTCCAAAATCCTGAAGAATTACCACCTAAATGCCTAAGACAAACATTTGCTGCTTTGCAATTCAGACTATGTTCAATCTTTAGGCGGTCAGCATGTTCCTTTCAAAATATACCACGTGCTACTTATTCTAAAATGGCTAAGGCCTTTAGAACAGAATGATTCAGAACGGAGTATTTTCCTGTTTCTCTAGATGGTCAGAGTCAGTGTCAGAAATCTGCTATCACCTGGTGAATCCATCTAGGAAGACTAGTTTCCTAGCATCAATTCAGTTCAGTTGTTCAGTCACATCTGACTCTTTGCAACCCCGTGGACTGCAGCACACCAGGCTTCCCTGTCCAGCTCCTGGAGCTTGCTCAAACTCGTATCCATAGAGTCAGTGATGCCATCCAACCAAGTTTCCCAACTTGCTTCTCGACAAATTAATAGTGACCTTAATAAATTCTTTTGTCCGCTTGAGCACAGTGCTAACTCAGATGAATTTATCACCTCCTTTTTCAGAGAGCAGCAAAAGAGACTGGGCTGACACCCTGCCACATTCTCTGGGACCCAAGTTGTTAAGAGTCCGAAGTCTTAGACCAGCTCAACAGCACACAGAGGTACAGAGGCATCTTTGGAGCTGAAGGCCAAACTCTTGACATCAGAAACTCTCTGTGGGATGGAAAATGATCGACAGGGTCTACCATCTTCCCAATTACCCTCCTTTCCTCCACCATGGGAGAATGGTTTTGTCCTATAGTGCATCTGCCAAACAATACTCCCAGGAGCATCTGAAGCCACACAGTATGAACGGAACAGAGGTAACAGGAGAATAAACTGCCTTATGTGTAAAGTTCACAGCCGACTGAGGTCTGGGTCCAAACTGTGAGTCCAGAGCCCTGCCTCCACTTATCATGACAAGCAGTCCACCAAAGGAAAACTGCAGCCCCGGGGCCCCAGTCTGGAGGAGCAGCCACTTACTGGAAGGCACTGGAGCTCCCAGGGAAGCCTGAATCGCATCTTTAGAGTCATGTTGAATTGGACCAGAACCCTGTGGTCCTTGCCCACTCACACCCCAAGTCCTCTGCCTGCCTTTGTCTCTGGAAAAACATTAGCCAAAGAGTAAGTTTAGTCAGAGGAGTGAGAACATGCAGAAAAAAGAAAAACAGTCACAGCAGCTCAAATAAAAATAAGAATGTAATCATGAAGCATAGTCACTGATCTTTAGTTCCTTCTCAAGGCTATAGGCAATATTCCCAGCCATATCCTGTGACCTGTTTTGTAGATATTGAAACCCCCACCAGGTGGAGAAGTTAACTACATGATGACTGGACTGTAGCCACATGACATCAGCTGCCCCAATTCCAAGAACTGGCCCCAAAGAAATGAAAACCAACCGACCCTGGAACTGAAAATTGACTGAAAAACACGGATGACGTTGGTCAGCCCCCTGATGACCAATTCAAGTTGACTGTCAGAGCTGACTGTGCTGTTTCTGCAGATAGCCCCCTCCCTCTGTCTATAAAAGCTCTGGCCTCTGATTGTCAGTGCAGTGGAGACGGCAGGGGAGGAGTTGGCTTTTGGACAGACATGCACTCTCCCTGCCCCTCCAGTTGCCAGCATTCAAAATAAAGCAAGCTTTCCACCAGGCTGGCCTCCTGACTGGCTTTTGAGCAGCAGGACCCCACTTCCTCTTACCATGTGCTGCCCTCTCCCCCATGAAGCTGGCCCATCTCCAGCTTCACCTGCGCTTCCGTAAGTGCGTCTGCCCTAAGTCTGCACATGTGATACAATTGCCTTAACACCCTACCAGCCCTAGCTCCGTGTGCCCTCACTGGTAACAGACAAGGGTTTTGTTTTCACCCCATGCACCCTGAGTCTCTGTGTAGAAAACCAGCGGACAATCTGTCGCCAATGTGCTTCTGTTTAATAACCTGTTTCCAGAGAGGCATGTCCCTGGATATTCACACTTACAATGATCACACGGCTGATATACCCAGATATAACACCGAGACTGTCTTCTAAGTTTTGTTTCTTACAGACAGGGCACCTGTGGGCTTTTTCTGAGCAAATGCTGCAGAATTATGTGTGTGTGTGGGGGGGTGCTTTTTTTCAGCAATTTACAGATAAGGTTCATGTTTTGATGCCCAGGCACTAGGTAATCTCAGAGATACTTGGCTTTATAGCAAGTCGCGATGCACCACTGCTACATTCTACTGAAATATTTCTACAAATACACTGTGCATGATAATTAGCTTGATGAGATTTAGACACCAAACCGTGAAACAAGCAAGAATATGCTCAGAAAGCAAGAGATGTTAAAAATGTTGCTGCTATTAAAAATGACTAAGACTAGAGGAAGTCGGACACAGGATATGAGCTGAACCCCGAGATCTATGGGCTCTGGGCATGCCCCTCACCCCTTTAAGATATACAGTCTGTATCTTAAAGATGAATAACCCTCAGCTGAGAAAGGTAAAGGCCCAAAGACACATAGCTCACCCGTCTACTTTGGTAATAGATGACTTTCATGTCACGTCTGCTTAGCCTCTGGCCTTCTAACAATGACCTTTTATCCAGAGAGGGGTTATTTGTGAACATGATAAGATAAATAAACCAGGAAATCAGTCCTGAATATTCATTGGAGGGACTGATGCTGAAGCTGAAACTCCAATATTTTGGCCACCTGATGCGAAGAACTGACTCATTGGAAAAGACTCTGATGCTGGGAAAGATTGAGGGCAGGAAGAGAAGGGGACAATAGAGGATGCGATGGTTGGATGACATCATTGACTCAATGGACATGAGTTTGAGTAAACTCTGGGAGTTGGTGATGGATAGGGAGGCCTGGCGTGCTGCAGTCTGTGGGGTCACAAAGAGTTGAACATGACTGAGTGGCTGTTGGGACTATATTTGGTCCTTTCCCTATAATTATATAATATGATAGGGTAAACTATTTCCTCTAAATGCTGAGAAATCCAAAGGTAAAATAAGCAGACACCTCCTAGACACACCTGACAAAATGGAAAGTGGCCTAAATTCACAATTTAAGTCATTTTTTAGTCAAACATAAGAAGTATGAACAGTCTTCAAACATAAGAAGTATGAACAGTCTTCAAACATAAGAAGTATGAACAGTCTTCAAACATAAGAAGTATGAACAGTCTTCAAAAGGCCTTAAAAAACTGGAAATAGAACTGCATATGACCCAGCAATCCCACTGCTGGGCATACACACGGAGGAAACCAGAATTGAAAGAGACATGTGTACCCCCATGTTCATCACAGCACTGTTTATAATAGCCAGGACATGGAAGCAACCTAGATGTCCATCAGCAGACGAATGGATAAGAACACTGTGGTACATATACACAATGGAGTATTGCTACTAAGTCGCTTCAGTCGTGTCCGACTCTGTGTGACCTCATAGACGGCAGCCCACCAGGCCCCCCCATCCCTGAGATTCTCCAGGCAAGAACACTGGAGTGGGTTGCCATTTCCTTCTCCAATGCATGAAAGCGAAAATGGAAAGTGAAGTTGCTCAGTCGTATCTAACTCTTAGTTACCCCACGGACTGCAGCCTACCAGGCTCCTCTGTCCATAGGATTTTCCAGGCAAGAGTACTGGAGTGGGGTGCCAATGGAGTATTATTCAGTCATTAAAAAGAATGCATTTGAATCAGGTCTAATGAGGTGGCTGAAACTGGAGCCGATTATACAGAGTGAAGTAAGCCAGAAAGAAAAACACCAGTACGGTATACTAACGCATATATATGGAATTTAGAAAGATGGTAATGATAACCCTGTATGTGAATAAGCAAAAGAGACACAGATGTATAGAACAGTCTTTTGGACTCTGAGGGAGAGGGAGAGGGTGGGATGATTTGGGAGAATGGCATTGAAACATGTATATTATCATATGTGAAACGAATTGCCAGTCCAGGTTTGATTCAAGATACAGGATGCTTTGGGCTGGTGCACTGGGATGACCCAGAGGGATGGGATGGTGAGGGAGGTGGGTGGGGGGTTCAGGATGGGAATACATGTATACCCGTGGTGGATTCATGTCAATGTATGGCAAAACTAATACAATATTGTAAAGTAATTAGCCTCCAATAACTAACTAAAATTCACAATTAAAAAATAAATATCTTCAAAAATTTTTTAAAAAGGCAATAAAGCATGTCCATTCTTAATCTCAAATATACTTTGTGTTTTTTTCTAAGAAAAGTGCATTTTCAGAGCCTATAAAAATTTGCAGATGGATGAAACTCAGGTGTACAACTTACATGCCTTAGGGTAGTAACTGTCCACATTCTTCCCATGCTTGTGTGTGTGTGTGTGTGTGTGAGACAGACAATCCCCAAGAGAAGAAAGTCTTCAAATCCTTATTTTACAGAATATCCTTTCAAGGGACAGAAGACAAACCTTACTAAAAACTAATAAATTTGGGCATCAGCGATTTATTTTGTGCAAATAATGTTAAATATCAGCTATTTCCTCAATGCTTCCAGTTAAACCATTTTAAAGGAACTCTAAACCAGAAGTCAGAGAAGGCAATGGCATCCCACTCCAGTACTCTTGCCTGGAAAATCCCATGGACGGAGGAGCCTGGTAGGCTGCGGTCCATGGGGTCGCTAAGAGTCGGACACAACTGAGTGACTTCACTTTCACGCATTGGAGAAGGAAATGGCAGCCCACTCCAGTGTTCTTGCCTGGAGAATCCCAGGGATGGGGGAGCCTGGTGGGCTGCCGTCTATGGGGTCGCACAGAGTCGGACACAACTGAAGCGACTTAGCAGCAGCAGCAGCAGCTCTGGAAAAAAATGAAAACTCTAGACGCAGAGAAACATCCACTTTTTCATGGGGTAAAATCGCCACGTAATTCTAGATCACAAGTCCTTCAGGGTAGAAGGCATAGGCTTGCCTTGAGATGGACTCGGGCGTTTTGACTAATTTCAGGAGATGAACATGCAGTGGTACTCAGATACACTGTGAGGTCACTACTCGGATTTTGCTACTGGATCCATGCTCTTTGCCTAGAGGTTCAAAGAGCCTCAGGGTATGAGTAGAAGCATTATCTCCTTCCAGACTTGATTTGCTTCTTTTAGCAACAACAACAAAAAAGTCAGTGTTCTGAGGTATGGCCACTCCACTCAAAGTGTGGCCCTCACACAGGCAGCATCGATACCACCTGGAAACTTGCTAGAAATGCAAATCAGGAAGGGGAAAGTCACGGAAGGGAGTTCTCCCTCCATCTCCCACTGAGGAGCCTCAGACTCCAACTCAGACCTGCTCACAGAGTCTGCATTTCAACAAGGTGTCCAGGGGTTCTGTGTGTACTTTAAGTTGGAGAAGCACTGTTTAGGGTCCTTGATCTGAGCAGACAATAAACAATAAATGCTGGAGAGAATGTGGAGTACAAGGAAAGCTTTTACAGCTTCCCTGGTGTCTCAGTGGTAAAGAAACTGCTTATAATGCAGGAGACCCAGGTTTGATCCCTGGGTCAGGAAGATCCCCTGGAGAAGGAAATTCTCCTGTTGTTGGGAATGTAAATTGATACAGCCACTATAGAGAACAGTATGGAGGTTCCTTAAAAACTAAAACTAGAACTACCTTATAAGCCAGCAATTCCGCTCCTGGACATATACCCAGAGAAAACCGTAATTCAAAAAGATGCATGCACCTCAATGTTCATTGCAGCACTATTTTTTTTTTCTTCATTTCATAGTTTTTTGGGTTTTTTGTTTTGTTTTTACTTTACAATACTGTACTGGTTTTGCCATACATTGACATGAATCCGCCACAGGTGTACATGAGTTCCCAACCCTGAATCCCCCTCCTACCTATTTAAAATAGCTAAGCCATGGAAGAAAGCTAAATGTCCATAAAGAGAGGAATGGATGAAGAAGAGTAGTCCCTAAATACAATGGATTATGACTCAGCCATAAAAAGGAAAAACATCCTGCCACTTGCAGAAACATGGTTGGACTGTCATATAGTGAAGTCAAGAAAAGAAGAACAAATGTGGTATATTAACGTATATATTTGAAATCTAGAAAAATGGTATGAGTGAGTGAAAGTTGCTCAGTCATGTCTGACTTTTTGTGACCCCATATACATACAGTCCATGGGATTGCAAAGAGTCAGACACGACTGAAGCAGCTGAGCACACGTGGACTGCACAGTCTGTGGAATTCTCCAGGCCAGAATCCTGAAGTGGGCAGCCTTTCCCTTCTCCAGGGGATCTTCCCAACCCAGGTCTCTCGCTTGCAGGTGGATTCTTTACCAGCTGAGCCACAGGAGAAGCCCAGAAAAATGGCACAGATGATCTTATATGCAGAGCAGAAATAGAAACACTGATGTAGAGAACATATGTATGGATACTGTAATCGGGAAGGGTTAATTTTGAATTTATGCTGGATCAGCTTCTATGACTTTAACCCTCATCCTGCTACTTGTTTTGTTACTGTAGGCACCCATGATGGCCCACCTCGGGGAGATAACCTGAGCTGCCCAACTGTGAGGGAGTGTAAGAAGTCCTGCCTAAGGCTTGCCATTCTAGGCGACATTTGCAAGGACTGAATAGTCTTTTTACTTTGTTTCCTCACCTCACCCCCCACCCCCGACCTCTGCTCTGATCCAACAAAGAACCTGGCAACCAGGCTGCACCAAGAAGGTTATTTTGAGGCGCTAGCCTGCCATATTCTTCATCAGCAGGCTCCCAAATAAAAGTCCCTTCCAACACTTCATTTTAGATTCATTGACTTATTGTGCCAGGAGCAGAGCAAGCTTGGACTCTGTAAAGGTAAAAATAGTAAGGGGGAAAGGGAGGGGAGGATGAATGGGGAGATTGGGATCAACATCTATATACTATTGATACTATGCATAAAATATAAAACTAATAGGAACCTATTTTATAGCACAGGGAACTCTACTCAGTGCTCTGTGATGACCTGAATGGGAAGGAAATCCAAAAAAGGGGAGATAAGTGTAAACATATAGCTGATTCATTTTGCTGTACAGCAGAAGCATGCACACCATTGTAAGGCAATTACATTCCAATTAAAAAAAAAAAAAAGAGGGAGAGAGAGAGAAAGGGTAAACTGTCAACAGCCAGAGCAGGAGAGCCTTCTTGCCCCTGAAGTCACAAACACGGCATCAGTGTCCTATTTACAAATGCGAAGGGATCTTTAGTGATTAAATCAAGAGTAAAACACATTTCCAGAATTCAAATTAGGTTATAGCAAGGATCGGATCCAAAACCTAAGTGAAAAATGTGTGGCAAGATGATCTCATGCAAAGAAAAGTATCGATTTTTTTTTTTTTTTTAATGTAAGGAGATTCTGTTTCACCAAACTGTTGCTGTGCTATTTTGATTAAAAGGACATTTGCTGAAGAACTTAGAAAAATGAGGCTGGTTGGCTCATTTCAAAATGTCAGTAAACTAATGATTGTGTCCTGAAGGCAGTGTATTAAGATCTGCTGCTGAAGGTTAAAATTCCACATTTTAACTGAAAAAGAAGTATTTTGCCACTGTTTCAGGCAAAGTCTTTGCGTGTTTTTTTTTTTTTTTTTTTCAAAAGAAAAGGAGAAAATTGCTGCCAGTATTAAGTAGGTCTAGAGGAATAATTAGATATTTTCCCCTGATCATTTAATTGACCATGGTTGACCTCTATTGGAGCCAATTAAATTTTTTTTCATAAGGAACCACTGACCTATTTTATTCCATTTTCATGTCTCTCAATATTTGACAAGATGGTGAAAAAAAATCTAGTTTGATTGTAACTGTTTTTGAATCCCTAATTGCTAGAAATTCTAAAACATCTCCAGGTATTTTTATCACTGATAATCAGTAGCTTTGATGCAGAGCTTTTATGTATGATTGGAGAGTAGATTTCTAAAAGTGTGAAATACTACAATGTTAAATATATCTAAGTGGGACATGAAGCCTATTCCATTTATTTTGTTTTTCCAACAGGGCTTGACTGACATACTGGTTCTTGCAATACATTCAGTCATCCAGAACCAGTAGTCTTTTAAGTGGAAGAAATTAAATGAGAACTGCCTGTCATTTTGTAAACCCAGTTTTCATAGCATTTCAGTGCACTCAGCCAAATGACTTAGGTAGTCAGAATATCACAGATACTGGATTCAATACAGAAGGTGTTTAATTTTAAATGGTAATGTCATCATCTATTAATCATTTTAAGTGTCTGTATATACCGACACACACTACAATCAATAGTCTGCATCTTCAGTAAACAATTTTTGAAGATGATGATGGATTCCAGACAGTAGTAAACACATTGATACAGGGTCTCCATATATAGCATTTTATATTCAAACAGATCAGTAGATTTGACACTGGATCACAGGATTACCACAGAGAAGCAGCTCCAAAATGGTTGAGGTTCAAACATTTTTTCCAAAGAAATAGGATTTACTTTACTAAAAAATACTTAACTTGAATATGTCTATATTCAGTAAGCCAGCTTAATGCTGAGTGATTCATGCCAAGATACACAAACCCATTTGCTTAAAGGATCCAAAGTTAAATCAATCTTAATAACTTAAAAAGCTTTAAGCCAAAGAACAGGATGCAAGGTAAACAGTTGTATGCAAACATATCCATTTGTGTTTATAGTAGCTTCCAATATTTCCCACGGGGCTGATGTAAGAGAAAATATGTTTTCATGCTTTTTTAAAATCATAGGGACAATATTTATTGGGCTTTCCTGATAGCTCAGTTGGTAAAGAATCTACCTGCAATCCAGGAGACCCCGGTTCAATTCCTGGGTCAGGAAGATCTGCTGGAGAAGGGATAGGCTACCCACTCCAGTACTCTTGGGCTTCCCTTGTGGCTCAGTTGGTAAAGAATCCTCCTGCAGCGCATAAGACCTGGGTTCAATCCCTGGGTTGGGAAGAGCCCCTGTAGAAGGGAACGGCTACCCACTCCAGCATTCTGGCCTGGAAAGTTCCTTGGACTGTATAGTCCATGGGGTCACAAACAGTCGGACACGACTGAGCGACTTTCACTTTCAGGGACAATATTTATGACACTGAGTTAATAAATAGTTACCTGTATTTCATTCCATCTTCATTTATGCTAAAAGATCATGTTCATTAAAGTTAAGACTAGTGAGTAAGGAAAATGAAACAGGTGTCCTACAGCTGTACTGAGGATAATCTGAAAAGTTCAGAGAATCATTTTAAGAAATCCATCTATAGTGTGGACTGTTGCAGAATTTAAGCAACACACATTTATGTCCTGATGATTTTCTCTCTTA
The DNA here is from genome assembly GCA_006408695.1 of Aepyceros melampus. Classification (NCBI taxonomy): domain Eukaryota; kingdom Metazoa; phylum Chordata; class Mammalia; order Artiodactyla; family Bovidae; genus Aepyceros; species Aepyceros melampus. Next base: position 944,794 of record SJXQ01005759.1, read on the forward strand.
ATTAGGCTCTAGCACACCTTGTAACACATCATTTGGAAACTTTAGCGGTTTCCTCCACTTGTGAACTTCAATTTGATGAGTATTCGTATTTTATATAAGAGACACAGTTTAGGAACAACTTTCATACTGAAACAGAGGTGGGTGCAGAAATTTAGCAAACTGCCCTATATGCTGACCGCTTTATCTGGGTTCCATGACACTGCTGGCAAATTGGCATGGAATGTGAGTGGTAGAATATTTAAAGCTCAAGTCAGAACTGATAAAACTGTGTTGAAGTGGCAGGCCTAGAAAGACATCTGTAAAGTTTATTTTGTTTTGACTTGCCCAATTTTGACACTCTTTCATAGTGAGTAAAATTCAACTCAATTCAATACATATTTTCAGCACTTCGAAGTGTTCAAAGATGAGGAAAATAAAGCAGCTATCCACAGAGGAAGAGAATAAAAATAGGGAGCTACATTTGAGCATTTACTATGCCCTAGTGGCAGCCCACTCCAGTGTTCTTGCCTGGAGAATCCCAGGGACGGGGGAGCCTTGGTGGGCTGCCACCTATGGGGTCGCACAGAGTCGGACACGACTGAAGCGGCTTAGCAGCAGCAGCAGACATGTCCGAGCACTTGTTATGATTTAATGCATAAAGGGAAATATAACTGTTAATGTGCATTTGTGAATAGTTGATGCAAGAAAGAAAAGTAGTTATTTCATAATGCAGAGCTTAACACAGTAGCTGGCATTTAGACTTTAAAGATGGAGCTTAATTTCAGAAGTAGAAGAAAAAGATGGCATTTCAGGAAGATGGCGCTTCCTAAGGCAAGGCCCATATGCAGCAGCGATTATAAGACATGATCAGAAAACAGTCTTACAGTTTGTATCACAGGCCTGTGGGGCAAAGGGGAAATGTTTGTTTTCTTAGAACTAAAGACAGAGTTCCCTTGTGCAGTTTATCAGAAAGACATCTAATCTCATTTGGGAATTCAGTACATATAAAATATTCTTAATGACTTTAATGGAGTATATAAATATATTTTTAAAGCATTTATTTAGGATATTTATAAATTATTTAGACTAATAATGGCAATAAATTGAATTACATTAAATAGTAATCATTAAATATTCATTAAATATGAATTCATTAAATATGAATTACATAGCATATGTGATGTTTCTCATCTCTGAAAATGATTATATTTTTGTTCATATTTGTTCATATTTTTATCATATTTTTGCTCTAGATTGATTTTTAAATTTCATCTATTGTGTTAATTTGGGGTAAATCAGTGCAGTAGTTTTATTTTCTTTCCATATCATAAATTTGTGTTACACATGTAACTATTTTCATTTGTGAACCATCCCAATTTTTCTACTTATTACAATAGGCGATATGGCACTGTATCTGGAAGACACAGAGCCATGTAGTAGTAGACAGTGGTAAAGAATTAGAAATATTCACTGGATTGGAAATATTTGCTAAGAAGAGATTAATGTTCAAAAAGTGAAACCTAGTCTCAAATTGGATATCTCTTAACAATGCTAAGAGATTTTACCAACAATTTGTAAAGACAGGTTCTATGTTTTCATTTCCCCCATTGTTAGGTATATATTTAAGCCAGTATGTATATACAGGTGAAAATGTACAGGTGAATGGGGTGTGTGTGTGTGTAAGTTTAAGTGTACACAAGGAAATTTGCACATTTACTCGTATAGCTCTTGTTCACAGATGTGGGGTCTTCCTTTCTTAGAGGGACAATTTCATTTTTCCTATAATCTGCCTGATTTGACAAGAAACAAATGGAACCAGTTTTCAAGCACTATCCAGGACTGCTTTCCTGGTTCAACTGCAGAGGAGAGTAGCTGCGTTGCGACCACATGGCCTCCAGCTGAATTTACCCATCCCTGACCTAGGCATCCACGGGCCCCTCAATGTCCCCACTGAGCCTTGTCACTCTGAGCCTCAGCTTGTCCCCACTGTGGCCACGGTGTCCTGGTGAAAAAACCGTGCTGGTCTCTGCCTTCCTCCCTTCACTGCCGGCTCAGTTCCCCTTCACCCGGGTTTGGATTTGTTGCAACAGCTTCTGTGTTTTTGCTACACCATCCTACTTCTTCCCTCATTAAAACAATGATTTCCCTTTCCTGAAATACCATTACCTGATGTTGTTGTTTCATTGTCTGATTCTTTTGCCACCCCACAGACTGTAACCCGCCAGGCTCCTCTGCCCATTTGGGATTTCCCAGGCAAGAATACTGAAGTGGGTTGCCATTCCCTTCTCCAGGGGATCTTTCTGACCCAGGGATTGAACCCACGTCACTGCAGGAGACTCTTGTACCACTACCAGAGAAGTGCACCATTATCTGATATTCCCCTTATAAACTGATGACGTTTCCTTTAGCCTCAAAAAATGTTGTAGAATCTCTATCCCAACATAGAAGACTGGACAAATGAGCAAATCAGACCTTGGTTCATAAACTCCTCTTACAGGCAGCCCTCTGACCTTCCACCCATTTATTTCTCTTGTCTTCCAAGCCCTACCTACCCTTGCTGTCCATTCCCCAGTGAGTCCCCACATTTAAGAAGGCCTTTCATGAGCTTCGGACTCCCCAGCAATCTCTGTTTTCTCCATGTCTCTCAGCCACTACCAGGTCTTAACATATTAGACCTGGACACACACATTCATTTCTGGAGCTGGGTTTGGGGTTCCGATTCTCTATCTTCTCCGGATTTAAATCCATCACAGCAGGAACTACGCCTCAAGTCCTTTGACACCTCAAAACTTAGCACAGTGCTTTGAGCAGAGGTACGTGTAAAATGTGGGCTTCCCAGGTGACCCTGGTGGCAAAGAACCACCCTGCCAACACAGGAGATACAGGAGACGTGGGTTCAATCCCTGGGTTGGGGAGTTCCCCTGGAGGAGGGCATGGCACCCCACTCCAGTATTCTTGCCTGGAGAATCCCATGGACAGAGGAGCCTGGTGGGCTACAGTCCACGGGGTCGCAAAGAGTCTGATACAACTGAAGCAACTTAGCACACACACAGATGTAAAACGTACTCTTACTTGTGCTGAATAATAACAACAATAGTAGCAATTACTGAATGCTTATTATATACTAAGGCTGCTCATGTTTAAAGGGGTTCATTAATCTAACAGAAAATAATTAAAATAAAAGAGAAACAAACAAAAATCCTCCAGAAGCTTACAGTCAGTTTATTTAGAACATAAAGTGAGTGTGAAAGTCGCTCAGTCATGTCCGACTCTTTGCAACCCCATGGACTATACAGTTCATGGAATTCTCCAGTGGATAGCCTTTCCTTTCTCCAGGGATTACCCTTCCTTCTCACAATCCAGGAGTTGAACCCAGGTCTCCTGCATTGCAGGAGCCACAAGGGAAGCCCAAGAATACTGGAGTGGGTAATATATCCCTTCTCCAGAGGATCTTCCCAACCTAGGAATCAAACTGGGGTCTCCTGCATTGTAGGTGGATTCTTTACCAACTGAGCTATCGGGGAAACCCTTTAGAACATAAAAATAACCACAAGTTAAAATGAAATCAATTGAAGAAATATATCACTAACCACAAAATGCTTAGGGCTTTGTGTGTTAAGTAAAAAGAATGAGTTACCAAGGTGAGACACATTTAGTTAGCAAAGATTTTGGTGGAGGAAGTGAAATGGGGGATGATCATGGATTTGGGAGAAATGAAGTGGAAGAAAGTATTCTTAGTGGAAATGGAGGGGAGTGAGGATTCTAATAACTCCTAAAACCAGAAGGGATTGTTCAATTGCTAGTTGCATTAGTCAGGACACCCTTCCCCAATAACTTCTACATACACCAAAACTCTTGAAATGACAATGTATTGAACAGATAAAGTACTTAACCATGGTCTAAACTTGGATCCAATCTTAGGAACGCTTCTATAGATCTTATTTTCAGAACATTTATAAACTCTCTGGTGGGAATATAACATATTAGAATATTATATATATATATATATATATATATATATATAGGTTCTTCATTCTTGGTCATTTCTTAGAAACTTTTTTAGATATACTGAGGATCTTTTAGATATACTGAGGACTCTTGAGAGTCCCTTGGACAGCAGGGAGATCCAACCAGTCCATCCTAAAGGAAATCAGTCTGAATATTCATTGGAAGGACTGATGCTGAAGCTGAAACTCCAATACTTTGGCTAGCTGATGTGAAGAACTGACTCACTGGAAAAGACCCTGAGACTGGGAAAGATTGAAGGCAGGAAGAGAAGGGGACAACAGAGGATGAGATGGTTGGATGGCATCAGCAATTCAATGGACACGAGTTTGAGTAAACTCTGGGAGTTGCTGATGGACAGGAAGGCATGGCGTGCTGCAATCCATAGGGTCAAAAAGAGTCAGACACAACTGAGCGATTGAACTGAACTGAACAACTGCTGCTGCTAAATTGCTTCAGTCATGTCCGACTCTGTGAGACCCCAGAGACGGCAGCCCACCAGGCTCCCTCGTCCCTGGGATTCTCCAGACAAGAACACTAGACTGGGTTGCCATTTCCTTATCCAATGAATGAAAGTGAAAAGTGAAAGTGACGTCCCTCAGTCGTGTCTGACTCTTAGTGACTCCACGGACTGCAGCCCACTAGGCTCCTTCACCCATGGGACTTTCCAGGCAAGGGTACTGGAGTGGGGTGCAACTGAGGATCTTTTAAATATAATTTAAAACTAATTCTAAGCATGTCTGCACTGAACACATTAAAACACAAATCAGTTATACTTCTATGTTGTCTAAAATTGCTTGGATTGAGTAAGGCTGAAATTGTGAAAAAGCCCCACATAATCTTTATGCAAACAGAGAAGCTTCACTTGGTGTGTCACACTTAAACAAATGTCACAGGAGCAGGTTGGAGGCATATCCTCCAGACTGGAACTCTTGCTTTATTTCAAGCTACACAACCAAGGCAGAGACTCCAATAGCCTCGTTTTGGAAGCACCGTCTTATGGCAGACTTTTAAAGTATGACGGCAGTTATCTTTGAAAATATTTATTACATATTTGATTGCTTTCTCCTTCCTCCGCCTACTTTTGCTCTCTTATGTCTTTCTGGCTTTTAACCACTGAATATCTTGGCTGTTGCTGTTGTTTAGTCACTTTGCTGTCGTTTAGTCGCTAATCTTGTCTGACCCTTTTGTGATCCCGTGGCCTGTAGCCTGTCCACCAGGCTCCTCTGTCCTTGGGATTTCCCAGGCAAGAATACAGGAGTGGGTTGCTATTTCCTTCTCTAGAGGATCCTTCCAACCCAGAGACTGAATCTTCTCCTCCTGCATCGGCAGGCAGGTTCTTCACCACCGAATAACTCCACATTTTCTAGCAGAAATTCTCCTTTGTACAGCAGTAAGTGCTTTTCTGCCTTGTTCTACTAATAGCATGACAGTTTCTGCTTTTATTGTTTATCTGGGTAATCAATTCCTACCCCTCTTCCATCCTGTTTAGTATCAAACAAATGAGTAACATCTTTCTTCCAGATTGTGTTATAAACTGAACCAAAGCAGAGGTATGGTTGTTCCCACAATTTACGGCTGAGAAGCATAAAGAATTCTAGGTGTAGTTAATCCATATAATGATTGCTATTAAATACAGTATACGTAAAACCCCATACTTATATAGAATATGGAAGCATTTTGAAAGAAATTGTGTTTTATTCAATTGTAAAGATCTTAGATTTTTTCAATGTGTTAATACTTCTTCAAGATGCACTAAGCTGCTTCAGTTGAGTCTGACTCTTTGCAACCCTATGGACTGTAGCCTGCCAGGCTCCTCTGTCCGTGGGGATTCTCCAGGCAAGAATACTGGAGTGGGCTGCCATGCCCTCCTCCAGGAGATCTTGCCTACCCAGGGATTGAACCCGTGTCTCTTCCATCTCCGGTATTGGCAAGCAGATTCTTTACCACTAGCACCACCTGGGAAGCCCTTTTCGAGATACTGATAGTAAATTTTCTCTCTGCTTTCCACCAATGGCTGGGCATTTTCTCCAAATATTTGGATTTCAGAAAGATGATAGTGCATTTTAGGATTTATGTTCATATTCAGGAAAAAAGTTTTCAAATGAAATCCAAATAACTTTAGATTCTGTGTTTTTTAACTAGAATGAACTTGATATAGCAAAAGCAGTACAGGCTTCCAAGTTTCAAATTTTTCTTTACTTACGCAAAAGAGAGTCCACCTCTCCAAAGCTCTCTTTCGAGGGTGACTATTTCCTATTTTATAGGTCACTCTGGGCATGAAATGACACACATATGTAATATACCTGGCACAGGATAAAGGTGAGTCCCCCTCCCTATCATTAGACAGATAATCACAGCCTGACTTGACTCTTAATAATTTTGCATCTTATTATCTCATGTGTCAAGCAAAAGCTAAAAATTTCTTTAGAAATATTCCCTACACTTTAAAAGATTAAGTTTGTATGTTCTCTATTTAATTCTATGTTATCCTCAGTTCTGTAGTTTAGGCAATACATTTAGTCCACTGCACAAACAAAATCTAATATGAGGCAAACCCAATTTGTGGAAAGAATTGCTGCCCTTTACTGAGCACTTATTGTGAATTAATATTGTTCTAGTACTTTATAGGCCTCTCTGGTGGCTTAGATTTTAAAGAATCTGCCTGCAATGCAGGAGACCCGGGTTTAACCCTGTAGGTCAGGAAGATCCCCTGGAGATGGAAGTGGCAACCCACTCCAGTATTCTTGCTTGGAGAATTTCTTCGACAGAGGAATGTCTAATTTAATGTCTAATTTAATCCTCCATACCCCTGGGAAAGGTGTTACTATTATTGTTCCCTTTTTAGAGATGAGGAAACTGAGACACAGGAGGTGACTCACAGGGACTGACCCAGACAGCAGGTAAAGAGGCCAGGTTTCAGCCAAGTGGTCAGGCTCCTGTGTGCAGACTAGTAGATGTGAATCTAAGCGGTGGGGGCAGCAGCGAGGAACTGTGGTTCTCCCTTCTCACTCCCATCACTCGCTAGTCCCACCAGCTCAGTCTTAAAAACCTGGAAGCCTGCTTGGAGTCATATCTCATGAGTGGAATTCCCACACACCACCTGCAAGCTTTCTACTGACCCCTTTTTCAGAAGATTATTAGGTCATTTGAAAAGTATATTTATTCTATTTCAAAGTCTAGGTCTTGAAATAAATATTCACTCATTTACTCATTAATCAACATGTGGTCCATTCTGCTCTAGGCATGTGGAATAAAGAAGAATTTGCTCAAATTATCTTTGGGAATGACATGATTAAATAGGCATGGTTCTGGCTTATTTTAAAAACCTTGATAATAAAAGTAATGAATTACTTTGCTAAATTATTTTAAAACCCATGCAGTCAGCACTTTGTAGTATCTACATGTTACTCCATGTTTCATTTCTGACCCTCCTATAAACCTACCAGGTAAGTAGATATAGTCTTCACTTTTAGATGAGAAAACAGATTTATCTAACTTGAGCAATTTGGGCATAGTCCTCTCACTGAGGTCTTCCACGTTCAAGTCCAGAATTCCAGAGACTTGGAACACAAGGCGCTAGAATATGTAGTTCTCACAGGCTTACAAAAGTAGATCACAATTTTATGGAAAGGTCAGACATTTAGCTATACCTTCACTGAAGGCAATGGCACCCCACTCCAGCACTCTTGCCTGGAAAATCCCATGGACGGAGGAGCCTGGTTGGCTGCAGTCCATGGGGTTGCAAAGAGTTGGACACGACTGAGCGACTTCACTTCACTGACACCTATTTAGAGCAGGATGTGACATTCTATGGGCTTCCCCAGTGGCTCAGCAGTGAAGAATACGTTTACAATGCAGGAGATGCCGGTTCGATCCATGGGGTCGGGAAGATCCCCTGGAGGAAGGCATGGCAACCCAGTCCAGTATTCTTGCCTGGAGAATCCGATGGACAGAGAAGCCTGGCAGGCAACAGTCCATGGAGTCACAAAGAGTCAGACACTACTGAAGCAACTTGAGCATGCGCGCACATGACGTTCCATGGCATGTGATTATTTATTAGCAGCATGAACAGATCCAAAGACAAATATTTTTCATTTTCTAATTGCAAGAATCCAAGTCACATTTACAAGCCATGGCTCTCCACTGAGTGCTGGACAATATATTGTAAAAAATGAATTTGCTGCTGCTGCTACTGCTGCTAAGTCGCTTCAGTCGCGTCCGACTCTGTGTGACCCATAGACTGGTATAATGGAAATGGAAGACAGGATGTTCCTGTCTGGTCTGAGTACCATGCTCATTAGGAACCTAGACCAGGGTTTCTTTTCATCCCTCTCTCTTCACTTGCCCCTCTGTGGCATGGGAACACGCTTCAGGGGTAGGACACTGGCAGCTTTGTCCTAGAAGAGGCAGAAAAGAACACGAACCCCTCCTCAAGTCACAAAGACCCCTGGAGATCATTTACTGCCCAACATGCGTGTTAAGTTGCTTCAGTCGTGTCCGACTGTTTGCGACCCCATGGACTGTAGCCTGCCAGGCTCTTCTGTCCATGGGATTCCCCAGGCAAGAATACTGGACTGGGTTGCCATTTCCTACTCTAAGGGATCTTCCGGACCCAGGGATCGAACCTGTGTCTCTTATGTCTCCAACATTGGCAAGCAGGTTCTTTACCACCAGCGCCACCTGGGAAGCCCCCACCCCACCCAGAGTATCTTAATTAGAATTCAATTGTGGCTGTATCACTAGTCTACACTGAGTCTCCCTAAAGTTTTAAGTCAGAATCACCTGTGGAGCTTTTTCAGAATATGCATATCAAGATCCCTTCCCAGCCCTTCTGATTCACAATCGTCTTACTGTTTGGTAAAATCCAATACCTAAGTAATGTTACACTGTGTATGCGTACCATAACTTCTAATCCGTTCATCTGCCAATGGACATCTCTACTGTAACATTGTAAAGCAATTATCTTCCAATTAAAAAAACAAAGAAAACACCCAATGGCTAGTACCAATTTGCAGCCAGGTTTGAGAGCCACTGGCAGAAGTGCCTCAAGACCAGGAGGCAAGGGTCTTGACCCACGCACCCCATCTCCTCAGAGGCAGACACAGAAGATGATGATGTTAGAGTTAAGACCGAGGTCACAGAGAATAAAACTAGTTTAGATCAAATGTCTTCAAAACGCATAAGCACTAAAAAGAATAAGATGGGAAATGGTCACTACCTAGTCTACCTCCTGCAAGAAATAGACAGGGAAATGTCCTGACAACACAGCCGCTGTACTGCAGTTCATCTGCCTGTGGGAACAGCTGCTTTGCTTTTTTTTTTAATCGGAGGATAATTATTTACAATGTGGTATTGGTTTCTGCCATATGTCAACCTGAATCAGTCATAGATAGTGCATATGTCCCTTCCTTCTTGAACCTCCTTCCCGTCTCCCTTCCCATCTCACCCTCTAGGTGGTCACAGAGCACCACTTTTGAGCTCCCTGTTGCACAGCAAATTCACACCATCTATTTTACGCATAGTAATGCATGTATTTCAATGCTACTCTCTCCATTCGCCCCACCCTCTCCTTCCCTCACTACGCCCACAGGTCTGTTCTCCATGTCTGCATCTCTGCTGCTGCCCTGTAAATAGGTCCATCAGTACCATTTCTCTAGATTCCATACATATGCGTTAATATACAGTATTTGTTTTTCTCTTTATGACTTACTTCACTTTGTATAACTGGCTCTAGGCTCTTTTACCTTGATCTGAGAGAGAAACCTGGTCCATGCCAAACAGAACACTGATCCTTCAACCATCAACTAGCTTAAAAAAAAAATCACAATTTGGGATTGAAAATTAGATTGATCTTGAAGGGAATAAAAATGGTGCATTTATATCATTTTTTTTCCTTTTTTTTAATTTTTATTTTTACTTCATTTTGCTTTACAATACTGTATTAATTTACAAGACAGAAACAGATTCACAGATTTAGAGAACAAATTGTTTACCAGCAAAGAAAGGTGAAGGGAGGGATGGTTAGGGAGTTTGGGATGGACATGTACACACTGCTATATTTAAAATGGATAACCCACAAGGACCTACTGTATATCACGTGGAACTCTGCTCAATATTATGTAACAATCTAATCAGGAAGGGAATTTGGGGGAAAAAGAGAGACACATGTATACGTACAATTGAATCACTTTGTTGTACAGCTGAAACTAACACAACATTGTCAGTCACCCATGTGTGTGTGTGTGTGTGTTCAGTCGCTGAGTCATGTCAGACTCTCTGGGCCCTGTGGACTGTAGGCGGCCAGGCTCCTCTGTCCACGGGGATTCCTCCAGCAAGAATACTGGAGGGGCTTGCCATTTCCTTCTCCAGGGGATTTTTCTGACCCATGAACTGAACCCCCATCTCTTGTGTCTCCTGAATTGGTATGTGGGTCAATCAACTATATACCAATAAATTTTTTAAATAAAATAAAAATAAATTAGGGAATGTGTTCCCCAGAGCATAATGTCAGCACTTTTGAAGGTATTCAGGCATTGATGGTTTAAAGGAATCAGATTCCAAATCCTCAGCCTCCATGGGAACGCTTTTCTAAAATTCTTCTGCCTCAGACACCGGTCTGGGAGGTCTCACACCCACGCTAATGTGCTTGTCTGCCACCCCCTCCCACAAATGGGCTTCACCCACTTCATGAAGAGAAAACACACCTTTCACAGACCTGGAATGTTACCGTGATGCGTTGCCCAGTGATGGAAAATCTGGTCATGGGACAATCCAAAATACTGGTGCTGGCGAAGTCTCCTTTTGCTCCACGATCCCTTCACCAGTCTCCCCCTACAATCCTTCTCAGGAAGATATGAATACCTAACACATTTTTTCCTATTTACCAGAAAATTCTCTCTGCCAGTAATCACTTTTTTTTAATTAAAAAAAGGCCCTATTTTGATTCATTGTTTGCTACTAATAATGATAAATAAGTACAGAAAAATGTTAATCCTCAGAACCTTATTTCCCAAGAATGTTTTTAAAATTCAGTTTTCATTTGTAACCACATTTTGTTGCTGCAACTATAGAGTGTTGAGTACTCAGGTAGAAACTTATCTTAATTAATACATCCTTGTATTTTACCCTGAACATATTCTTAAGTGTATAAACTGTACATACTCAAATACTTCCATAAGATTGGAGAGGATGTCTTTGAATTCAGACTGAGAATGTAATGGAACCACTTTTGCTTTATTTGGTGGGTTCAGAACACAGCTAATAGAGTGTGAATATCATCAAGCTCCTAATCTTTTTGAGTTAAAGGCACCGAAACATCAAATTCTTGATGTCTAATACAAACAGGATTATCCTAGCTTGTTTTAGAGGGTCTAATAAAACTGTGTTTCGCCAAGGGAATCTTTTTTGGCATTTAAAAGTCATGTTTCAATCAAATACAATCAAATGTAAACTGACCAAAACAAAATGCGAAGTCATTAATGACTGAAATATTGTTTGTAATTGCTACCAATCCTCAGGCTGTATTAGAGTCATGAATTCTGTTCTCCTGGGCTGTTTTTGCTTTTAAAAGCAACTGATTAAAAAGCAACTTAATTTATTCACAAGCTCACCCAAGCAAAATGTCATCCAACACACTGATGACTTCTACATATTTTGGAATTTTCTAGTTTCCCAGTTGTATGTCAGGCTGTTATTTTTATATCCAATCTACATATTGGTAGTAGGACTTCTGGTCTTAGTTGCCATTCTCTCCTCCTCTCCATTATAGCTCTTCCAACTTCATTTTCTTGAAACTCTTATCACATCCCAACCCTGCCCCAACCCTCACTTTCAGCTTGTTCCTTAACCCTTCATCCCACACTTTCCTGACAACAACCCCCTAAACCTCATTTGCCTTCATGCACTTTTTCCTCTGTTACAGATAACGATGATAATAGGAGTATCTCACTGTATATGTATGTGAGAAAGACATATATATGTCTTTCCACATGTCCACTGAAAAAAGTCCTCTTTACCTCTTAAGAGACTTCCCTATAAGATTTCTAGTTTCCACCTTACCACTAAACTCTTGGATATTTTTCAGTCCTTATGGGTCTTGATTATCTGGTTGCATTTTACACCGCTGGGCTTCCCTGATGGCTCAGCGAGTAAAGAATCCACCTGCAATGCAGGAGACTCAGGAGACCTGGGTTTAATCCCTGGGTCAGAAAGATTCCCAGGGGTAGGAAATGGCAACCTGCTCCAGTATTCTTGCCTGGAGAGTCCCATGGACAGAGGAGGCTGGTGGGCAACGGTCCAAAGAAAGGGTCTCAAAGAGGTAGACCGATTGGTAGACAAAGCTCACACTGTACACTGCCTTACATTGCTGAAAATTAAAACACAACTTTTTATAAGCGTTTTGATGAACTAGAGAGATCTAGTTAGATCCCCTAGACTGCAAATACTCTGGCAGGGAAGTGAACTTTTTTGGTTTTTTTGGAAAGATTATTAAAATTACTTTTGAAATAAATATTTTCAATAACAATGGCAAATATTGGTTAAAGACTTAAACGTTCCAAGTTCTCTTTTAAATGTTTCATATTTATTAATGCATTTGACCCCTCAAATAATTCTGAGAGTCACTGCAATGTCACAGGAGCTAAGAAGAAAGTTTAAATTGCTCAAGTTCATAGAGGTGGCATATGTTTGAACTTAGGCTGCCTGACTGTGAAGCTCATCCTCCCGTTCATCAAATGATGCTGAATCACCCAGTAAATTACTTACCCAGAATGCTTCATGCCCCAAGTAATCAAATTAATTGTGATTTGGGTCTAAGGAATATAGCACTTATAGAAAATTATATATAGAGATGATGATGAAGAAGAGGAGGAGAATGAGGAGGAGGAGGAAAAGATGATAGACAGCTACATAGACAGATGATAGATAGCTGGATAGCTGTAGATAGAGCCTGGTGAGAACGAACTCATTGAGATGACACTTCCGTTTCAAGTAGCTTATCAGTAGTAATGCTGAAACCAATGCAGAAAAAGATTAAAGAACTTGTTGAAGGTCATAAAATCAGGTTCTGCAACAGAATTTTCTAGGTCATATGCAGCCAACCATGTCTGCAACTAGATTGAGAAGAAGCTACCTTTTTTCTTAAGCACTTTGCTGAGTAAAATGACAAAGGTGGTAGGAGGAAAAATGCAAAGCTAATCAATAATTGAATGAAGCTACAAAATGAACTTGTGCCTAAGAATAAGACATTAGGGAAAAGCATTAGCGCAATGAATTTAAATGCATATAATGTTGCTTATATAGGAACTTAGCCCAGGGGAAAAGATTAAATAAAAATTGATTTTTCTCAGAGATGTTATCATTCAGAACATCAAGTGGTGGACACAATAGATATGGTAATAAACTAAAATTTTAATACCCAGATGATCAAAGCTTTCCTTGATTTTCCAAATTAAAATAATATGAAGCTTCCAAAGTCCCTAGATAGGACCCATGATCCCCATTACTTTTCTATTTTCATATTGCTGTACATCTTAAAAAGAGGTTTTTTTTTTTTTTGCATTATATGTAGCTTATGTCATCTGTTTTTAAGGGATTTTGGCCAAGTCTTGGTCCACCAGCCCATATTTTAAGTTCTTCATATGGTGAGGCTTGCAGTGTTTATTTTTTTTTAATTCCTACAAACTTATACATGTAATAAGCATGAAAAAAATAAAAATAATTTGTGTGAATTAAATATTTTAAAGTGGAAGTGCTTCGGACCTAGAAATAAACAACAAGTGAACTTAGTTAATGAAAATACTGCCACAGAAGAAAATTCAAGACTTCTCCAGAATGCAAGATAAAAGGCACTCTGGGCTCCCCCTGTGGCTCAGATGGTAAAGAATCTGCCTGCAATGCAGGAGACCTGGGCTCGATCCCTGGGTGGGAAAGATCCCCTGGAGAAGGACAGGGCTAACCACTTCAGTATATTCGTGCCTGGAGAATTCCATGGACCAAGGAGCCTGGCCATCCACGGATTCCCAGAGTCAGACACAACTGAGTGATTAACACAAAAGATACCCTCAAGCCATATTCTGCACAATCCAGGATGAGCATTGGGGCAGGAATAAGAAAGAATGGCGACATGAAAATGGCAAGAAATATAACTATTTGGCCTCAGATAAGTTCTAGGGAACAAGGCATGCCTTATAAAGGGACAGAAGAATAGACAGTAATATTAATTAATACCAGACTTCCCTGGTGGCTCAGAGGTTAAAGCGTCTGCCTGCAATGCAGGAGACCTGGGTTCGATCCCTGGGTCGGGAAGATCCCCTGGAGAAGGAAATGGCAACCCACTCCAGTATTCTTGCCTGGAGAATCCCATGGACGAGGAGCCTGGAGGGCTACAGTCCACGGGGCCGCAAAGAGTCAGACACGACTGAGCGACTTCACTTTCACTTTCACTTTCATTAATTAAAAATCACTAAAAATTAAAAAGCTGTCCCATTTGAAAGCACTAACTAGGTTGCTAGCAGAAACCTGGCAAAATGACTGTGGACTATGAAGTGTGGATCTGGGACAAAAGACAGTATAAGAAAATGTAATTTATAGAAGGGAAAATGTTTTTTTTTTTAAGGACATTAATTTTGACCACCAAAATGGAGATAATTATACTCTCAAGAAAGGAGGAATGTTGAGTGTTGCCATATTGCAGTTGTGTTACAGAAAAAGTAAGATTATGGAACATCTAGCTATTAAATTAGAGAAGAAAAGGCCAACTTTCTACGCTACTAGCTTTATTTGTTTTGGGGAGGCACTTGCTGAAGTTAGAGACTTAAAACAAAAGAGAAAGCAGAATCCCTCTTATGCTTAGAATACACCAGCAGGGAATTAGATCTAGAAACATTTTGTAGCAGTCATCTGTTCAATTCTCTGGACAGATTTTTTTTTTCCCCTCGTCTCTTACATGAGCTGGAGAGCTAGCTCATATCTTACTTTTACCAATTTGAGATTTCCAGTATTTTTCCTTTTTATCATTTCCTACCATCGCTAGCTTTCTCTTGACCCATTTGTTTTTGCTCCATTTTCTATGTTTTTAAGAGAAAACAAAAATTCTTCGGCAACCAAGGGAAGTTCAAGAGGGAGAGGACATATGTGATGTTGATGAATGGCAGAAACTAGCACAATATTGTAAAGCAGTTATCCTCCAGTTAAAAGTGTTTTAAAAGCTTATGGTGGTAAATAACAATGTTATTTTTAGTCTCTTTTTCCTTCATACTCAAAAATAATCATTCTTTTACCCTTTGCTCTGAGAAATACTATTACTTCAGTGTTTAGAACATGCTTCAGTTTCTCCAGGTTAAGTTTATATATAGTTCAGCAAACTACATGAATTTCCCATAATACAAAAAGAATATCATAATCATGTATTTCCATGAGATATTACTACTGTTTTATCACATTTTAACAAAATTAAACTATTGACTCCTTCTTTCGGTAAACTAAGCCCTCAGATATAATTGTTTCATGTGTAAACTTGATCAAACTATCCTCACTTTTTTACTAACAGAAACCTAGAAATTTATTCTTAATAATAACTTATTTTGCTAAGGTTGTCAAATTAGTTCTCCAATTCATTAGCCAATTAGGTTTTTTTTTTTTTTTTGCCTAATTGGAAAGCTTTATTGACTTTTCTTATTATATGTGTATTTAAATTAAAAAAATAATTTATACTCCTAGTAAAAAATATTTAAAAACTTGGAAAACTGTAAGAAAATCATTCATAATTCCTCAACCTACAGATAGTCATTGTCAACATTCTGCTATGCATTAATATTTATAATCATAGCATTACACCCCAAAGAGTAATAAAGCGCTGTAATTACAGATGTGTGAAAACTAGTCCTTTAATTAGTAGAGATAGAAAGAAAATTCTGGGGCATGGTAACTGTTTATGTCTGTGTGTATCCATCAGCCAATGGACACTAGCCATTTTGGCTTTGGGAATCTTCCGTCCAGAAGACTGCTGGATGTCAGGACAAAAAAGCTGGCTTGTGTGTGTGTGTGTGTGTGTGTGCGCACGCGCGCACGTGCACACACACACTCAGTCGTGTCCAACTCTTTGAGACCCCATGGATGTAGCCTCCCAGGCTCTTCTGTCCATGGGATTTTGCAGGCCAGAATGCTAGAGTGGGTTGCCATGCCTTCCTCCAGGAGTTCGTCCCAACACAGGGATCAAACCCACATCTCTTGAGTCTCCTGCATTGGCAGGCAGATTCTTTACCACTCGTGCCGTCTGGGAAGCCCCAGTGCAGGCAATAAACATTTGAAAGACTATTTTCTTGTTTAGTCTTACTTTCTAGGACAGAAAATTATCAAATGGATCTGAACTGCTTCTTTGTAAAACAGATTTTGCATAGTATAGTTTAATACTGTAATAGTATTTCAATAAATATTTATAGTCTAATTTTCCTTTTCAATAACCTGATGTCATAGCATGAAGGTGAAACAGGTTAATATAAAACCTCTAGGAAACTGATCAAGATGGCATGGTAGGAGAACTCAGAATTCACTCCCCTCTGTGAGCACATCAAAAATATATCTGCACATGGGGCCGTTCTCACTGAAAAGGAAGTGGAGACTGGCAGAAAGACTCCTGAACACCTGAGGCTTTAAACAAGATCCACAAGTAGTCAGGGAGGAGGGGAGGAAAATCCATCAGGTCAGGATCTATGGTCCTGGGAGAGGAATCAGAGGGAAAGGAAGGTTACCTGGGCAGAGATCCACCCTGGGGAGCGAGCAGTTCCAGCCACAGCTGGGGTATCCCAGTCCTGGGATCCTACAGAGAAGATGAGTCCCTGGGCTGGCTGGGGGGTGGGTGGGACTATGAGGGGGTCTGGGGAAAGCTGGCGTGGCATCTGGGTGGGGCAGAAGCGGCCACCACTGACACTTATGCAAGGAGCACATCAGAGAAGTCCAGAACCCTGACAGTAGTCAGCCCACACCATCCACCGAGCCAAGAGTCCATGTGGCCCCAGCTGCTCCACAGCAGGGCAGACGACGCAGAGGCTTGAAGGGAGGGGGCAGTGACCAGCTCTGAGGGACAAGGGAGGCTTGGACCTGAGACTGTGGCCCACGAGAGAGGGTCACGATGCTGGCACCTAACAGGCAGTGCGGAGGAGACAGTCAAACCTCTGTCTGCAGCTGACATGAGCAAAGGCCTCCCTTGCTTCACCACCATCCCCTGCCCTGACTCTGGGGGAAGCATCCCAGTGCTGGGACAGGGAAAGCATGTACTTAAGGGGAACAGGGCTTCTGCTCCAGCAACTTGGGACAGACTCTGCCCTGGCAGAGCAAGGGATGGCTCCTGAACAGAGAGGAGACCCCACCTCACATTGGCTCCAGTTCTAGCCTCTCCGTCTGTAGCCCCACCTCCTACCAAGATGATAGTGGCCGCATATCCTTAAGGAAGATGTGACTGGGGTCCGCATCAAATCCAGCCCTCCCGCAAAGACACGGGGCACACGTAGTCTGCGGAGGAATGCTCCCGTATGAGGACACACCTTCAAGATTGCAACAGGGAATCGTGTTACCTAAACTCAGGAAGGCAGAAAAAGTTTGACAGGGCCCACATGGGGTCTCACTGATAAAGTGGCTCCCTATGTCGACCTTGCAAACAAAGAATAAAATCATAGTGATCTGTGAGATTGAGCAGATTACCCAAACGGCATCCTGTTATCTCACTGGTGCTTATCTTCTCAAAGCTGCAAGACCACCCTTGGGCTACGTGACCATCCCTCCAGCGAATTTGTCACTGGCGGGGTATAAGAAGGACTCCGTCAGAAAGGGAGAATGCTGGTTCTCCTTAAGGGCCAGTCACCCTCTCTTTTCCCTCTAATAAATTTCCTTTTCTTCTCCGACTGCCTGGCTCGCTCTCTTTCTCTGCATTCGCCTTACAAAATTGAGCAAAATGGCCGAGGAACTGCTCTCAGTTGAAGAACAAGAGAAAAACCCCTAAACCAATAAATAATGAAGCAAGGGATCCAAAGCATTAGTCGTAAGAGTGTTAACTGAATTAGGGAAACAGATAGATGCACTTTCCTTTCTTTTATCTCGACACGTCTGTCTCAAGTGTCCACTTCGTGTCTTTGTATCACACCCACTCTTCTCTCTGGGGCTCTGTGCTGGAGCCCCAACTGTCTCTCACGCAAGATTCGTCACTGCTGCTGGACTGCCTCCTTCATGTTTTACAGTAAAGTCTCCAGAACCTGATTTTACAATCTGTCCCCACTCTTGTCACATGCCTGTGGCTTACCGCTAGACACTCCCTCT
Source organism: Aepyceros melampus (assembly GCA_006408695.1). Lineage (NCBI taxonomy): Eukaryota > Metazoa > Chordata > Mammalia > Artiodactyla > Bovidae > Aepyceros > Aepyceros melampus. The sequence continues at coordinate 963,091 of SJXQ01005759.1, forward strand.
TCATTCACTGCTCTGCTGAAGATCAATTCCAAACGCCTTAGTGAGCTATTGCATTCCTTTCACTGCCTAATCTCCAGGCATTTCCACCCTTTTCCTTTTTCCACCCCATAACCTTGTACTTTGGGCTTCCCAGGTGGGTCAGATATAAAGAATGCGCCTGCAGTGCAGGAGACACGGGTTCCATCCTTGCTTCGGTAAGATCCTCTGGAGAAGGAAATGGCAACTCACTGCAGTATTCTTGCTTTGGAAATCCCATGGACAGAGGAGCCTGGAAGGCTATTGTCCATGGGGTTGCAAAAGAGTCTAAAATAATGGTGCAACTAAGCTAAATGAACAAACTTGAATTTTGCTCTAGCTACATCACGAGTGTCAGTCCCTGAAGCGCAGGCTCTTGTTCCTGCTGTTACTTCTGCCTCATGCATTTTCTTCCCTCACACCCTCTCTCCCCCTGTCCTCTTTACTTTGCTAATTCGCTGTCCTCCTCGAGGCATTTAGGCATCCCTTCCTCTGGGAAGGCTGCTCTGACCCCTCCTGCCTGCCTTGTCTCCACTACTGTCTGTCAGACCATCTCCTCCCAAGACTGAAGCTCCTGGAGAATGGACTGAGATTTTGTTCCTCTAAGTCTTTTTACCCACAAAGTGTTTAATAAATAAAATTAGGACATTTCTATCCAACTTTCCTTATTAGCCAGGATCGCAATCCTCTGATTAATCAGAAGAAGGCACTTCAGTGGAATGCAAGAGATATGTCATTTTCACTGTTCCAGTCTGGCCCCCTCACCTTCCCAGACACATGCTCAACTCACTCTCACCCTCTCGATCTCACTCACCTGGCCTGTAATCTCAAAACCACTATAATATCTAGATCCCACTTTCTACAGGAAGCCTCAAACATCACAACACGGATTAATCTCATTCTCCAAAGTCCTATAGTATTTAAGGCCACAGATCGCTGCTTTGTTATTACATTATGTTCATGATTTTCAAACACGTTGTAAGCTCAGCTAAATTACATCCCACATCTTGTATTTCTCTCAGTACTGAGGACAGAGCTGAATGCTCAAGCTCACTAGTAATCACAGAAACACAATTTACAGTAATGGAAAGTAAGGAAACAACACATGAGATCCATCAAAATGATAGAATTTGGAAACATTGATATTATCAATGTTAGGAAAGCTATCAGAAGTCAAGAACTTGTATGTATGTGTGGACATAACACGGTGTAGCCATTCAGGATTCAGACTGGCAGGATCTGTGAAATTAAGAATTTGTTTGCCTGAAGACACAGCAAGCTCCCTCCTAAATATATATCCCAGAGATATTCTCAAAAATCTCATCAGGGACACAGATGAAAATGCTTTCCCTGACCTTTTATGTGACAATGGGGAGTTGGAATTCGCCCCAGGGTCCTATTCTCAAAATCACTACAATAGTAGGGGCTGAATAGTAGAATATACCAGAAGCCCATTTTAGAATAGGACTCAGAAGAGAGACACAACATGGCAAGACATAAAACACATAACATGCAAAAACCAAAAATCTATTGGACAATAACTAGTCTTGTAAATTTAAAACATAAACACACACAACACTACACGCTGCTGCTGCTGCTGCTAAGTCGCTGCAGTCGTGTCCAACTCTGTGCGACCTCATAGACGGCAGCCCACCAGGCCCCCCCATCCCTGGGATTCTCCAGGCAAGAACACTGGAGTGGGTTGCCAGTTCCTTCTCCAATGCATGAAAGTGAAAAGGGAAAGTGAAGTCGCTCAGCCGTGTTCGACTCTTCACGACCCCATGGACTGCAGCCCACCAGGCTCCTCCGTCCATGGGGTTTTCCAGGCAGGAGTACTGGAGTGGGGTGCCATTGCCTTCTCCGAGATAAATTGGACAGACGATACATAGATGCTTGTGATAGATGATGATACATTAGATAGAGAGAGAAATGGAGAGAGGAAGGACCTTGCTAAGACAGTTTTTTCACACACAGATGTAAAAGTCAAGGCGTGATTATTTCAGTCTGAGGTCCCAATTAAAGAAGCAGATGACAGACAGATGTCAATGCAGATTCTAGGAGTTCATTATTTAAAAGTCATAAGTAGTTTCCTGTCTCCTAAGAGGGTTTATTTTGGGCTACAGATCACATTACTTACCCTTTATTTAAATCTAAAAGTGACCAATGAAGCATTTGGAGAACTGTTAAAAAGACTTTCAGGTGTTTTGTTGACCTAAATACATTTCCATTTGAGCAGTTGCATTTATCCCTGAAAACACAGCCAGCAGGGAGCTCTGAAACATCTGCTATCAAAACCATCAAAACAGAAGGCCTTTCTATCCCATCTCCTACAATTACATTGAAATGAATCACTGACCATTATTTCATACCCTCGACACAGTTATTTTTCATCAATAATTTCCGACTAGTGCAGCACTATAATATTTTAATGGAAGTGTGATTTTAAAATAATTAGTTTTATTTGTGCTTCTATGTCTGTAGTGCTTTTAATCTGACAAACCATTCCAAATAGTTCTTTATTCATAGTTACGATACAAGATTTAGAATAATATGACGAGTTTGGGATTGCTTCTCCTAATGAAACAAATTTGTATAGAAATATATACATGTATGTGTGTGCATATGTACATATATATTGTTGTTTATACTTTAAGGCATCTGTTCAGTTCAGTCGCTCAGTCGTGTCCGACTCTTTGTGACCCCATGAATTGCAGCACGCCAGGCCTCCCTGTCCATCACCAACTCCCGGAGTTCACTCAGACTCACTTCCATTGAGTCCGTGATGCCATCCAGCCATCTCACCCTCGGTCGTCCCCTTCTCCTCCTGCCCCCAATCCCTCCCAGCATCAGAGTCTTTTCCAATGAGTCAACTCTTCGCATAAGGTGCCCAAAGTACTGGAGCTTCAGTTTGAGCATCATTCCTTCCAAAGAAATCCCAGGGTTGATCTCCCTCAGAATGGACTGGTTGGATCTCCTTGCAGTCCAAGGGACTCTCAAGAGTCTTCTCCAACACCACAGTTCAAAAGCATCAATTCTTCTGCGCTCAGCCTTCTTCACAGTCCAACTCTCACATCCATACATGACCACAGGAAAAACCA